>CM035427.1:91509967-91557467 GCA_020310875.1 Ceratopteris richardii | reverse complement strand
TGAATGAATATATGCATTGATAAGAATGAATTAACTAATGTTTGGGCATGAAAGGAAATTAAAATCTTAAAATAATATGCACCAAGAATCAAATCATACTCAAGATGATTAGTTCGTTGAGTCAATCATCTAGTTTTTTTAAGGTGTGATTTGACATTAGTGGATGCAATGCATGATTTGACTTTGCTAAAAACATCCTTTTGATTGATGATTTATTTCAAATGAATGCCTTGATTAATCAGAGGCATAAATCAGTTCAAATGCATAGGAAGAGTCATTAAATTACATTGAAATTATTTTTCCCAAAATGAAATGGTACTATTGCATGTTGTGTACCTATAACTTCATGTAGGAACAACCATTTCTTCTTAAATTTTCTACACTAGTAGATAATTTTTTAACATAGTCATCAATTTTCATGTCATTTGAAGCTATGTTGCTAGGTTGAAAGGTCCCAAAGGTTTAGACCTGTTGCAAGAAAAGTCACCCTCTAGGAGGTGTAAAGGGGTAACTTTGTAGGGCCATAACTCATCATGGGAGTGTTTAATTTCTATGTTTTTTATCTTGCCTTAGAGAGCTTATGTATTTTAGTTTATGCCCTCCAAATTGCATGAAATGTTGAAGCTTGAGTAAACCAAAATGAGAAGTTCTCTCTCGTAATTGTGTAGGGAATTATCTATCACAAATTGTTGGAGGTGTGCCTAAACTTGGTTGTTTGTCTTCATTGCATTGTCCAAATGGTATGAATTTGTTATATGTACTAATAGAGAGTATTATGTCTATTGTATCTCTCTTTTTCCTCTTGTGATGACTCATGAGAGAAGTGCACAAAGGTCTGACAATTACACCATTGCTCTTTGTTAGAATTTCTAATTAGGATGAATTCATTGGAACATGTCTTCTAGCTAACCTTATGGTGCTCACAAAGTGGAAACAATTTGGAGTTCATTTGAGGAGTTTATGGATGCAAGTGTTTCTTTGGTCTAGTCTTTGAGTCATGCAAAATGTGTAGGTGTTACAAACACTCTTTTTTATGTTTCTCTCATATGGAGTACAAGATTAAAATGAAACTTGGTATAGTGATAGATGTTTAGTATCCGTTTAAATAAGCTAAATCAAATTGAATTTGGGGCTCATTTGATGAGTCTACTAAGTGGTTCATGGAAGGTAATTATTACTCCTAGGACCTTCTACACATACGTGCAGGCTTGTAGAGTTTTGACCATGAATCTTAGTCATAGCTCCAATTGAGTTGATTCTATTTGGAGCCCAAGGATACTTCTAGGGCTATTTGCATAACAAAAACCATTATTTTTGGAGATGTTTAGGTATTTCTAACTCTCTATTGATTTTGCAAGTAATACATCTTTTCACATGAAAAGTTCTCTAGAGCCATGGTGCTGGAGATAGATGTATGCGGAAGCACGCGAACAACACAAGGAAGAAGAAGAAGCTTGGAGCACAAACACACAAAAGTGAATGTATTACTAGAGAATGTACAAAGATAAGTAGCCCATTAAGGCAATAGGCGTATATACAAGCCGGGGGAAAAAAACATCCTCAAGAGGGAAAAAAGTGCCCCGACGGTCCTAGTGTGTTCACACACATCACTACCTAAATATATCAACAAATCCCCCCTAGGAGTGATGCGGTGAACAAGTAGCTGGCACTCATGTATAAGGAAGTGCCAAGGTATGTGGAAATCACTCCACAAAAGGAAGTAAGCCCAAAGCTTTGCGGAAAGCTTCAAACTTCTCCCTAGGCAGAGCCTTCGTGAAAAGGTCTGCAATGTTCTCCTGCGTGGGCACATATGCCAAGCTCATCTCCCCAACAGAGAACCTCTCCCTGACATAGTGATAATGCACCTCAATGTGCTTAGTGCGAGCATGGAACACAGGGCTCCTTGCAACTGCCAATGCGCTCTGACTGTCACTGAAGATGGTGCCAACACCCAAATCAGCCATAAGGCGTGTGAGCCACACACACTCAACAGTCGCTGTGAAAGTTGCCCTATACTTAGCCTCACAACTGGAAGTGGCCACAGTAGGCTGCTTCTTGCTCAACCAAGATATACATGAGCTACCAAGCATGAAGTAAAAACCACTAGTGGACACACGAGTGTCATAGCAACTAGCCCAATATGAGTCAGAAAAAGCATGCAAATCTGGTGGTATTGATCGCCCCTTGGGATAAAACAACCCAAGTAGCCGAGTACCACTCAAGTAGCGAAAGATGCGCTTAACTGCCTTCCAATGCGTGACCCCTGGGCAATGCATAAACCTGCTCATCTATGAGACATCAAACTGAATATTTGGCCGAGTAATGCATAAGTAAATCAAGCATCCAACAACTTGCTGATAGAGAACAGCATCAAATGCATCTCCAGCATCATGAAGACTCAATCGTAAACCTGTCTCCATAGGAGTGGCAATAGGCTTACAGTCTTCAAGGCCAAAATGCTGCAATAATGTGTCAATATATTTTGTTTGACACAAAGCCATTCCACCATCAACTTGCATAAACTGAATGCCCAAATAGTGATGCAAATGCCCCAAATCAGACATCTCAAATGGGGCATGTAAATCAGCCTTGAAATCCGCAATATGCTTCTCAATAGGACCAGCGAGCAGCATGTCATCAACATAGACAACAATGATCAGAAGCACATCATTAGCACGCTGAAGATATAAGGTGCTTTCAATTGGACTGTTCACAAAACCATGTGCAACCAGATAGGCATGTATCTTCTCATACCAAGCACGTGGTGCTTGCTTTAAACCATATAATGCCTTCTTTAACCTGCACACCTAGTTTCATGCCCTTTTTGCAAAAAGCCACGGGGCTGAAAAACATACACTTCTTCATGCAAGTCACCATTCAGAAACGTTGTTTTAATGTCCAACTGATGTACATTCCAACCACGATGGGCTGCAAGTGTACAAATGCTCCGAACAGTAGTCATACGGCATGTAGGTGCAAAGGTCTCATCAAAATCAATGCCTCTTTCCTACGCATAACCCTTTGCAACAAGCCTAGCCTTATACCACTCAACTGTACGATCAGGTTTACGCTTCAGCTTGTATACCCACTTAGTGCCAATGGCCTTCTTGCCAGGAGGCAAGTCACATAAAGACCATGTACCATTCTTCATTATAGCATCATATTTAGATTGCATGGAAGCCATCCAATTTTTTGAATTCTACGCTTCATCAAAAGAAACAGGCTCATTCTCATCACAGAGACTAGACGCAGCCATAGCATAGCAATCTGATGCAAAGGAGGCACTATGAGAGCCTGAATGAGTACGATATGACAAAGGTGCATCTAATTTGCTGTCACGCAAAGTCTGCACCAGCCATTTTGGCATAGTTTTTGCCTGCTCAATATCAGCTCTCTCATCAACAAGTGCATCATGTAGATCTGCATCAGAAATAGAATGATTTTCATCATCATATGAGACCTGCAAAGGTTGAGAAGTTGCTTCATTAGGACTAGCACTAGACTGTCCGTCTGTAAAAAGAGGCATCAACATATCATCATGTCTTTGGAGCTAACAGATGTCTCCTTAGTACATGAAAGCAATGGCTGAATAGCATCTTCCACAAAGACAACATCATGGCTAACCAGAATGTGTTTAGTCTGTGGATGATACAGACGATAGCCTTTACTTTCAGAACTGTACCCAACAAAAATACATTTTACTGCCTTATCATCCAATTTTCTGCGATGTTGTTCAGGCACTAATGCATATGCCAAACAACCAAAAACACGCAAATGAGCAACAGATGGCTTGCGGTCATGCCAAGCCTCATATGGAGTGATAGACTGCAGCGCTTTAGTGGGAAACCTGTTCAGTACATATGTTGCACACATGACAGCCTCAAGCCAGAAACTATGTGGTAAAGCCTGACTCTTGACCATGCACCTCGCCATCTCCATGAGTGACCTGTTATTTCGTTCAACAACTCCATTTTGTTGAGGTGTATACGGCACTGTACTTTGGTGTTTTATCCCACGTTCAGCCAGAAATGCATTAAAATCAGAAGAGATATATTTCCCCCCTCGATTAGAACGGAGGGTGCTCATTTTACATGCTGACAGATTTTCAGCCAAAACCAAAAACTGTTTAAAGCACATGAACACTTCGGACTTTGCTTTGAGTGGATATACCCATGCATGCCTGGAAAAATCATCAATGAAAGTCACGAAGTAAAGGTAATTCCCAAAAGAGAGTATCTGCATAGGACCACAGACATCACTATGTACAAGCTGCAATTTCTGTGTAGCCCGAACTGAACCATCTTTTGGAAAGGAGGAACACTGCATTTTGCCCAAAATACAGCCTTCACATACATGTTTTCCAAGTGTCTCAAGCTTGGGCAAAGAAGACACCATATCAGATTTCTGCAGGCGTAGCAAACTAGCGAAATTCAGATGACCAAAGCGTGCATGCCAAAGCTTTGCATCTGACATAGCGTGAGAATCATGAACTGCCCATGTCGAATCATTCACAGATCTTTCATAGTCTATGAGCTTATACAGCCCACCACATAAAATGCCAGAAGCAATAATCACATCGCCATTTGATAGATCATGAATTGTACACCTGTCATCAATGAATTTCACAACCAAGCCAATCTTGGCTAATGCTGAAACTGATAACAGATTCTTCTTGATCCTTGGCACAAATAAGGCATCTGACAAGGGGAAAGAACTACCATCAGCAGTAGTCAGAA
This sequence comes from Ceratopteris richardii, assembly GCA_020310875.1. Classification (NCBI taxonomy): domain Eukaryota; kingdom Viridiplantae; phylum Streptophyta; class Polypodiopsida; order Polypodiales; family Pteridaceae; genus Ceratopteris; species Ceratopteris richardii. The sequence goes on along the minus strand of CM035427.1, from coordinate 91,552,731 downwards.
TGATCTTACCAACTCCCATAACAGGATAAGAGGATTTGTTGGCGCATGTGACAGTATTCCCTGTAGGGGCAGGCTCGAGTGAAGAGAAGAAACTGTGCTGCGAGGTAATATGTTTGGTCGCCCCACTATCAAAGTACCAAACATATGAGTCCACTACAGACATGCACTGCTCATGAGAAGATAAGTCAAAACTGCAAACAGTAGTAAATGCCCATTCTTCTTCCTGCACAAGATTAGCAGACTCTGTTTTTGGTGTAGAGGCTTCTGCAACAACCATTCCAGCCTCCTTTTTCTTTGCCTCTTTTGTAGCCAGTTTTGGACAGTTCTTTATGATATGATCATTCCCTTTACCGTACTTGCAAAAAAATTTCTACTTTTGTGATTTCTTCTCATCTTTATCCTGGTTCTTCGAATGTGTAGCATTTGCAGATTTCTGCTTACTAGTAGAAGAGCTCCATTTTCCTTTGCCCTTCTGACTAGCCAGGAAAGCTTGATTTGCAACACGCATAATGGACCTCTTCTGCCTGGACTGATCTTCCTGCAACAGAACAGAGATTAACTCCTCAAATGATAAGGCATTCGGATTGCCTTTCATCATCAAACGAAGAGTAGAAGCAAAACTCCAATATGAATCAGGAAGACCATTCAGAACGGTCTGCATAAGTGAGCTATTTGGTATAACCTCATCAGCAGAAATCAACAGTTCCTTCAAATCTTTGATCTTCGTTAGGAAACTGTCCATAGAATCACCTTCATTCAAGTGCTCACTCTCCAACTGTTTTTGGAGGTAAGCAACACGAGCCTCATTCCTAGCTTGGTACAATGTGGTAAGTGTATCCCAAGCATCCCTAGCTATTCTACAAGAGCAAATATGAGGAATAATGGCACGTTTGACAGACAAAGCTATCAATGCATGTGCTTGGGCATCTCTGCCATCCCAACAAATTTTCTCTATAGTGGGTGCAATAGAAACAGTAGCACGAACAGGAATCTGCGGAATATCATCTTCGACACCATCTTCATCAGCTCCAGCACCTGTATTTGCAATACCTATCGTTACAGCTATAACAGGACATCTTTCAACACCCTGCACAATGTTCCACAATCCTTTTGCAACCAAAACATGTCGCATATAAGCCCATAATGGGTATTTGGTACCATCCAACTTATCCTCAACAGCCAACATATAGAATATACATCACTCCTTTCAGCCATGGCCGGTGACTAAAATACCTTGATGCAGAAAATTGACTGTATCTCAAAAATGTGAACAGAACTGCCCGAACAAGTTCTGCTAGACCTGTAGCAGACTTCGAGACGCTTAAACTGGCGAACAAAAACTGGTATATACCTTTGGCACAAAAAGAAGAAATAGCCTGCACAAGCGCTACGATAGTGAGTTCGAAGGCCGAAACGAGCTCAGATCGCGATTTCGGCAATGCACAGCGAAGTTGTTTTGATTTCGGAAACACGCTGAGTATGCTCGCCGAAATTCGTGCGATTTTGAGACTACAAACGGAGGAGTGTCGACGGCGCCCTAGATGAAGCAACGACCTGATCTGATACCAATTGTTGGAGATAGATGTCTGTGGAAGCACGCGAACAGCACAAGGAAGAAGAAGAAGCTTGGAGCACAAACACACAATAGTGAATGTATTACTATAGAATGTACAAAGATAAGTAGCCCATTAGGGCAATAGGCATTGTAGAGGAGGTACTGGGGTATCCGCTTTTAACAAGAGTAATGATTAAAGATTAACACTCCCATTACGTTGCCTACTCAAGGGGGGTTCTCTTTAGGGAAGTATACCCGTTAACATTTTTGTGAGCAGGTAGATAACACGGATGGCACAGAGTGGTAAATACTTCGGAAAATATGGACAACAAATGACCCAAGAAGACCGTACACTTCTTGATTCAAATCAGGTGATTACAAGGTTGGGCAGAGTGATGCTCAAAAGTGCAAACTTAGGGCTAACAAGCCACCCTAAAAGTAAATAACTCCAATACAACAGATTCTTCCCATCAGCATAAGGGGCCAATGATATGCAGACTAACTCAGAACAATACAAATGGTAAGAATTTCTCAAGAGAATAGAGCTTAACAGCAACACTGACTCACAGAAAAGAAAAATCCAAGCCACTCTCTTACACTATAGTGCTCATAGCCCTCCACTGAGAAGCCTACCCTCTGTATCCACACTATAGAGTAGCTCCTACAATAGGCTTGAAACCACAAAGTGCAAGAGAGGTCTTGTGCACGTACGCGTAGCTGAACCAATGTATCTCTAAAATTGTTGTTGTACCCAAATGAGCACAAATCGATTGCTTTTATAGGCCTCAATAGGCCAAGAGGGCCTTGCCGAATCCTCACGTCCACTGATCACGCGTCGGTTAATCACCCAAAATTGGGGGGTAGGTCAATTATTCCATTTGATTTGAATTAGATCCACAAAAATAGGTAGTCGCCGTGAATGGCCTGGTAGCAATAGTATTTTCTCTGCTTCCAATTTTTACCATGCGCACTTTTTATCACACACCCTTTTGTAGTCAAATTGAGATCTTTACTTTATGTTTCCGATGATTTAGAAACACCCGATGAGTGTGAGAAAGGGAGGGTAGATATTGATTTTAACTTCACCAATCCCCGAGCCCCAAGAAATACCTTAATTGGAAAGGTCATTTCCATCATGCTTCTGCTCCAATCACCTGATAACCCTTCTCGAGAGTAGCCAACTTTTCATGTGCTTCTGAGAAGAACCATGGGAACCTTCGCCTTGCCCCAGATACTTCAGAGATGGAGGCCTCCAAACATTGTCTCGATCCTGCACAGTATCAATTTTTTATGCTTCCTGGAGAACCATATTTTCCATCCTCTTTGTTAGGCCCAATCCATTTCTCCCGCCGAGCCTCTTAATTTTTATCCTCTGGACCTTGATCTCCTTCCCATGTGTGTGTGTTGTGCGGGTGAGTGTGTGTGTGGGTGTATGTGTGTGTGTGTGAATGAGTATATGTGTGGGTGTGCGTATGTGTGTGTGTGTGGATGTGAGTGAGCATTTGTGAATGTGTAGGCGTATGTATATGTATGTGGGGGTGTGTGTGATTGTGTGGGTGCGTGTGGGAATGTATGTGTGTGGGTGTGCATGTGTGTGTGTGAGATTGTGTACGTGTGTGTATTAGAGTATGTGTGGGGATGTAGGTATAAGTGTGTGTGTGTGTGTGTATGGGAGTGTGTGAAGCAGGGGGTGGAGGAGGGTGGGGACGCGTGGGGGATGTGGGGGAAGCGGTGGAGGAGGAGGGGTGTGTGGGGTGTGGGGTGGAGGGGGGCGGAGGAGTGTTGGGTGGAGGGGTGTGGGGGAAGCGGTGGAGGAGGAGGGCGGAGGGGTGTGTGGGGTGTGGGGTGGAGGGGGGCGGAGGAGTGTGGGCGGGGGGCGGAGGGCGGAGGTGTGAGGGGCGGGGGGCGGAGGGCGGGTGTGTGAGGGGCGCGGGGCGGAGGGCAGAGGTGTGAGGGGCGGGGGGCGGAGGGCGGGTGTGTGAGGGGCAAGGGGCGGAGGGCAGGTGGAGAGAGAGGAGGGGGTGTGCGTGTCAGCGGAGAGAGGAGGGGCGGGGGGCGGATGGCGGGGGGCGGAGTGGGGGTGGCGGGGGGCGGATGGCGGGGGGCGGAGACATGCGGGGTGGGGGTGAGGAGGGCGGGGCTAGGAGGAGGGTATGGGTGGTGAGGGTGGCGGAGAGAGAGGAGGGGGTGTGGGTGTGGGCGGAGAGAGGAGGGGCGGGGGGCGGATGGCGGGGGGCGGAGTGTGGGTGGCGGGGGGCGGATGGCGGGGGGCGGAGTGGGGGTGGCGGGGACATGCGGAGGGGGGGTGGCGGGGACCTGCGGGGGGGTGAGGGTGGGTGTAGGTGGGAGGGTGTGGGTGGTGAGGGTGGCGGAGAGAGAGGAGGGGGTGTGGGTGTGGGCGGAGAGAGGAGGGGCGGGGGGCGGATGGCGGGGAGGGGGTGGCGGGGGGCGGATGGCAGGGGGCGGGTGAGTGGGGGTGGCGGGGACATGCGGGGTGGGGGTGAGGAGGGCGGGGCTAGGAGGAGGGTATGGGTGGTGAGGGTGGCGGAGAGAGAGGAGGGGGTGCGGGTGTGGGCGGAGAGAGGAGGGGCGGGGGGCGGATGGCGGCGAGTGGAGTGGGGGTGGCAGAGAGAGAGGGATAGCGAGGAGAGAGAGAAGAGAGAGAGGGAGAGAGGGAAGAGAGAGAGAGAGAGAGAGAGAGAGAGAGAGAGAGAGAGAGAGAGAGAGAGAGAGAGAGAGAGAGAGAGAGAGAGAGAGAGAGAGAGAGAGAGAGAGAGAGAGAGTGAGAGAAGAAAGAGAGAGAGAGAGAGAGAGAGAGAGAGAGAGAGAGAGAGAGAGAGAGAGAGAGAGAGAGAGAGAGAGAGAGAGAGAGAGAGAGAGAGAGAGAGAGAGAGAGAGAGAGAGAGAGAGAGAGAGAGAGAGAGAGAGAGAGAGAGAGAGAGAGAGAGAGAGAGAAGGAGGGCACGTGGGGGAGGAGAGAGAAAAGAGAGAGAGATAGAGAGAGAGAGAAAGAAAAGGGAGAGAGGGGGAGAAAGGAAGAGAAAGAGAAAGAGAGGGAAATAGAGAGAGAAGGGGAAATCGAAAGAGAAGAGAGAGAGAGAGAAAGAAAGAGAGGGAAATAGAGAGAGAGGGGGAAATCGAAAGAGAAGAGAGAGAGAGAGAGAAAGAAAGAGAGGGAAATAGAGAGAGAAGGAAGAGAGAGAGAGGGAAAAAGAGAGAGAGAGGGAAAGAAATCGAAAGAGAAGAGGGAGAGAGAAAGAAAGAGAAGGAATAGAGAGAGAGAGAGAGGGGGAAAGAGAGAGAAAGAGAGAAAAAGAGAGAGAGGAAAGAAAGAGATGGCGGGGAAGAGAGAGGGGAGGGGGATCTACAGACCCCCACATCAAGATTTTGCACCGTCCTTGGTGCAATTTCTTTATTTGCTTTTTTTTTTTCCACGCAGAAAATAAAAGAACTATGGTATGTACTGGGAATGAATTTCATCTGCTTGCATCAATTCAAATAACTCTTCACCCTGGAAATATTGACTAGGGGAATCCTTTTACCCTGCAAATCTTCCAGATGCACTGCGCCATGTGGCAATACCTTGATAACCTTATATGGTCCTATCCGTTTGGGGGCCAATTTAGTTGAAATTGCCGAGACTTGATGCACTAAAACCACGGACCCTTCCTGAACTTCATTGGATCTCAGATACCTGTCATGCAATCTCTTGCGTTCTTCTTGTGTTACCTGAAGTTTCTGTATTGCTCCCTCTCTGTATTCTTCTAATGCCACCAATCTCTGAATGGGGGGTTCAATTCCGATGGTTTTGATTCCTATTTCCTTTCTGATAATGAACTCGAATGGTGCCAATGCCTCTTTTCCATAAACTAAACGAAATGGAGTCTCGCCTGTGGTTCCCCTCTTCGTGGTTCTGAAAGCCCAAATTGCACCGATCAGTGCTAGCGGCTAGGAGCTTTGATGATCAAAAGCTAATTTGCGAAGCAATCCAATCAAAATCTTATTGGAACTCTCTGCTTGGCCATTTGCCCTTGGGTAGTAGGCACAAGATTTTTTATGGATGATTTTGTACCTGTCAAATATAGACTGGAGCAATTGATTTACAAAATGTGTGCCCCTATCACTAGTAATTTCCAGAGGGCAACCAAATCTTGAGAAAATATGTTTATACATAAATTTAGCTACTGTTAAAGCCGTGCAGTCCACAGTAGCTTTAGCCTCTATCCATTTAGTGGCATAGCATGTGGCCATCAAAATATACTTTTTACCTCCTGGTTGCCCAGTTGGGCTAATTGGCCCTATGAAATCAAGACCCCATCGTTCAAATGGAAGCCATCCTGTAGATATGACCAATGGTTGGAAATTCAATCTGGTTGGCGTGGGAGCACACCTCTGGCAGATGTTGCATTCTTTAGAAAACTTGATTGCATCCTTGAAAATATGAGGCCACCATAAACCTTTGTGGATGATTCTATGAGCCAATTCTTCCCCCCTTAGATGTCCTTCACTGTGTGCAGCCTCCAGCAGAAGATTTACCTCCTTTGGATAGACACACCTTCTCAACATATCATCTTGACAGTATTTATATAAATTTCCATTTATAAGAGAATATGCTTTGGTTTTCAGGAGCAATCTTCTCTTTTCTACAGGTGTCAAGTGTCCTGGGATCTTTCCAGTAGTCAGAACATGGAGAATTTCATCATACCAACCAGTCCGGATTGCTACTAGAAAAAGATTGCTATCCACCAATTCATCATTAATACCTGTTGCCTTTTCGCTCATTGCCGTCCTGGACACTTGATCTACCATGTAGTGCTCTTTTCCTGGTTTAATATGAATATCAAAATTAAATTCTTGAAATAGGAGTAACCATCTCCAGATCCTTCCAGCTACTCTAGGCTTGTTTATCAATTACTTCAAGGGCTGATGATCGGAAATAACAATGAAATGTACACCAAGGAGATAATGTCGGAACTTCTGAAGAGCAAATACGATAGCCAAACCTTCTCTTTCCGTTGTACTGTAATTTCTTTCAGCTTGGTTGAGTAGTCTGCTTGCATAAGAGATAGGTCTATCCACTTTGTGAGATGATGGTTGAGCTAGAACTGCACCAACCGCATGAAGACTAGCATCTGTATGCACATGAAATTCCAATGACCAATCAGGAACACTTAAAAGTGGAGCAGTACATAGCCTCAACTTTAGTTCACAAAATGCTTTGTCAGCTTTAGCACTCCATGAGAAAGGGATCTTTTTGCTGGTAAGCCTTGACAAGGGCTTAGCAATTTCCGAATACATCCTAATGAATCTTCTGTGATACCCTGCATGGCCCAAGAAACTTTGCACTTCCTTTGGGCTTTGTGGAATTGGCATGGAAAGAATAGCTGTAACCTTTGCAGGGTCAACAGTTATACCTTCCGCAGATACTATGTGACCAAGAAGAGTGCCCTTAGTGACCAAAAAGTGAGTGGATCAGTATGCGGGAGTAATGCTTCTAGCTTTGCAATGTTGTTGATGAGAAACAAAACATCTGGCATGCCACTTATAGTTTGATGAATGTTTTCCATGGATGGTGGAGGAAGATAGAGCGAGACAAGATAGAACCCACGAATTGGGTAGAATTCAAGGTAATATTTGTAGCAAATTTGTTCCTCCAAATGAGCATACCATGTCTTTAGATGCCTAGTTCTTCACGTAGCTATAGGAGTATGTAGATAAGTACAGAGAAATTTTATTGAAGATACAAGATCAAGTGCCTCGTTTTCTTTGGGTACACAAGTTTGTGCTTGGGCATAGGGAGATGTTGTGTCTGCTTGTGCACAAGGAGCAATGCCACATCTTTAATGAGGTAGTAGAACTTACCTTGGTGTTAGAGTATGAGAGACACTTTTGACTGTGATCTTCAGGATAAAAGACTACTTCAATGAGATTCAGGAAGCTCACAACTTCAATTCGAGTATCTAATAGAGAGATGAATGTCATCTAGAACTCAAGCCATAAGAAGAGAAAATTTAATACTTCCATGGCTGATTGAGCTTTTCAAAGATCTCATCTGACAAAGTAGCAGAAAGAAAATGCTTGTTCTTAGGGCCTCTGTTATGAATGCCTAGGTAGGCATGCTTATAGGTTGTATCCTAAGAAGAAGAAGCAGAAGAACAAGAAAAACAAGAAGAAGAAGAAGAAGAAGAAGAAGAAGAATAAGAAGAAGAAGAAGAAGAAGAAGAAGAAAAAGAAGATATCTACACCGATGGTGGTTGAAAGGAAGCAGTTCTCACTATCCACTCCATCATCTCCTTCAGATTTTGACCTTTCAGCTACAAAATTTGAGATAGACCCTCTCTCAAAGGACAAACCCATCTTCAACATAACAGTCACCAAGAAGGTGAAAAAAGTGCTTGATGTGGTGTTGCCCCTAGTTGCTTAGAAAGGGTATGAGTTTTCAAATAGCAAGCTGGTCGTCATTAGTGGGATATTAATGGTCAGCTTGTTCAAGTTCTTTTCACACAAGATCAATGCATAATGTTATTAACCCTTCTCTCGTGAAGAGATTAAAGCTGAAGAATAGAGCATCTAAGTATACCTCTAGATTAGAGTTAGCAAATGGGAAGGGATCAAAGAATTGGGATCTGTGATATGTAAGATTACCAGTCCAGATTCAATCATACATAGATGAGTTGGATTTGAAGATTGATAGGCTAGCAAGATTTGGTCTCATGCTTAGCAAATAGTGGCATTGCAAGCAAGAAGCCAAGTATAGGTTTTGGGAGTCATATATATCAGTTTAATCATAATGATCATCACATCATCATATATGGAGAGCCTCATGTCCAGAAGTATAGACAAATATCTACCTCTACAATGGTAAAAATAGAGTGTAACTATAATTATTTCTTGTATTTTGAGCATAAAGAGTAATTCTCTTTAAAGACTCAAACTGGCTTTGAAGCTGAGCTAGCTTCTAGAATGCAAATTAAAGTTCAACACTTGTTGCTTTCAGAATTGCCTTCACATCTTCCATCTTGCAGGAAAGTGGAGCATAGGTATGAGCTAGTAGCAAGAGCTCATCCACGAGCCTGAGAAATTTATCAATGAGTCTACAAGAGGAGGCACAAATACATCGTACAGTCAAGAGGCGTCTCGACAAAGGACTCATTAGATCTAGCTATTCAACTTCTATGGTCCATAAAAAGGACGGATCACTCAAGATGTGTATCGACTACAGAGCATTAAATAAATTTATAATAAAGCAGAGATATCCTATCCCTCGCATCAATGATATTCTAGATTCACGAGGAGGTGCTGTTGTATATAGTAAAGTAGACTTAAAAAGTGGTTATCATAAGACTAGAGTTAAGTATGATGTACATGAAACAGCTTTTGCTACTAGATTTAGCCATTATGAGTAACTTGTAATGCCTCTCAGATTAGCTAATGCTCATGCTACTTTTATGATGCTTATAAATGATATTTTTTCCTTTTATTGTTCTGTTTATGGTTGATTTGTAGATGATATGGTGGTGTAGGAGTTTAAAAGAACATGAATGTCACCTATGTATAATTTTTCAAATGTTAGATGAGAATACTTTGTACATCAACCTTGAGAAGACACATCTATGTTTATCTGAGGTTGAGTACTTAGGACATATAATTTCCATAGATGGAATAAGAATGGATCCACAAAAAGTTTCTATGATCCTCAATTGGTTGATTCCTCAAAACGAGTGCTAGTTGCAATCATTCTTAGGATTACCAAGCTTCTATAGAAAATTCATTGCTAGCTACTCACATATACCTACACCATTCACAAATTTGTTGTATAATAGTCAAAATTTTATATGGAATAGTGTGCATAGCAATCTTTTCACACATCGAAACAAGCAATTTCAAGTGCCCCAACTTTATTAGTGGTTGATCCACAAAAACCTTTTGAAATAGAAAGTGATGCTAGTGGCATCAGAGTTGGTGCAATTTTAATTCAAGATGGTAGACCACTAACTTTTGAAAGTAAGAAACTTTCTCTAGCTCAAAGAAGCTTATTTTTCCATGAACACAAACCATATGCAATAGTTCATGCTTTGAAGATTTGGTGTCACTATTTGTATGGGGTGATTTTTAGGCATACATAGATCATCATACATTAGTATTTTTGTTTTGAGTCTAATCTTTGGGGGTGTATCTTATATAGTGTATCTAATTAGAAAGTTGTATGACCTTTGCACGAAGGACACAAATAGTGTTGCTACTCATCTAAAAAAGTTAGATGCTATATTCTCCTAGTTAGAGGCTCAAAAAATGGAGATGGATAATGAAATGAAAGTAATCTTGTTGTTATGCACCTTGCCATCATCATGGGATACGTTTTGCATAGCTATTAGCAATGGTGCACCTCATGTTAAACTAGTATGTGATGACATATATGCAGCATTGTTGAGTGAGGAGATTGATAGAAAATGTATGGTTGGCACTCAAAGTGGAGATGCATATAATGTTCGTGATTCTTACCAAGGAAAGAATCAACAACATGGTAGGAGAAAGAACAAGGCAACGACTAATCAGCAAAATAACAGTATAAGTATATCAAGGAAGAGGATATTGAATTCCATTATTGTCATAAGAACGGAGACTTGAATAAAGAATGCTAAAGGTAAAGGGTAGAATGTTGATGGCCATATTAAACAGTTATCTACACCATCTACTTCAACTATGAAGATTGAAGAAGTCAATGCTATTTTTGATGATGCTAATGTGTTGACATTTGTAGCACTATGCCTACTAAGGCTCTTATGGTTGATTCTATTTCCCAAATGTGGCTGATAGATTTTGGTGCTTCTTTCCATGTGACACCATATAGAGAATGGTTCTCTTCTTATGCAACACAGTCTTTTGGTACTGTGAGACTCGGTGACTTTTAATAGTGTGAAGTTTTTGGGATTGAGATGTGGTTGTGCACTTCATTGATGGTTGAAAATTTACTCTACATAATGTACACCATGTACCTCAGTTATCACATAGTTGGATGTTTGTTGGTCAAGTTGATGACCTTGGTTACAAGGTGGTTTTCTATGCACAATCCTTTCATATATCAAAGGGAAATATGGTTATTGCAAAAGGAAGAAAACTTGGCTCACTTTATCCTTTATTTGTATCACAAAAAGAACACTTGTTAGCTATTATAGAAGAACCTATGGCTTCTATTTTGCATGGTTGTTTGTGCCACATATCTCATAGGGGAATGGAAAATCTTTCTCATTTTGGATACTTACCTGTGTTATCTTTCTTTCATTTTTCATTTTATGCACATTGTCAATATGGAAAGCAAACTAAGAACATGCATAAAACACACATTGAATCTTCAATTCTACCTTTAGATATAGTTCATGCAAATGTGTATGGTCCTATGCCCACCACTTCATTAGGTTGTTCTTTTTACTTTGTCACTTTCATAGATGATGCTACTAGAAAATTTTTGGATATATCCTATCAAATCAAAGGATGAGGTATTGCCTAGCTTCAACAAATGGCTTGATTTAGTTGAGACTAAAAAAGGAACTAAGCTCAAAGCTTTACATTCAGAGAATGGGGTTGAGTAAACCTCACATGAACTCAGCCCTTTCTATAAATCTAGAGGAATTCATAGAGATTCTGCTACTCCTTATACCTCAGCATAAAACGGTGTCGTTGAAACAATGAATAAAACTTATCAAGATAGAGTAATTTCTTTGTTTCATCATGAAAATCATTCATAATGATTTTGGGTAGAAGACGTATTGATTGCAATACACATGAATAACATTTCACCTAGTACTGCCAAAGGCTTGAAAGTGGCACAAGAGTTATGGACATGGAAGCCACCATATTATGATCATCTTCGCATTTTTGGGTCTCAAGCATATGTTCATATACCCAATAATCTTAGACAAAATCTAGATCGTAAGTCAAAGAAATCCATTTCTCTTCAATATGGTCAAGAAGGAAAATTTGGACATTGCTTATGCGATTCTAAAGCTTGGTCAATGATCAAAAGTAGTGATGTCATTTTCAATGATTCTAAGATGAAAAAACAGCCCATTGAGGAGGTTGAAGTGAGAACACTAGTGTTTGATGATACTAGTCCTCTAGTTAGCATGCATAAAGATGATACACATAGGGATGTTCAAGAGAATGTCTGATCCGATCACTCTACAAATATTCTTGTTAAGCAACCATTGAGATACTCTGCATGTGCCTCACATCCACCTGATAGATAGTTTGAGGTTTGGATTTCTTTATGCTCATAGATGTTGGTGAGACTTCTTGCCAGAAAGAGGCCATGCTGACAGAGGATTATGTCAAGTGGGAGCATGCCATGAAGAGTGAGGTGGATTTTGTTCATAAGAATGGTACTTGGGATTTAGTACCTTTTCCAAAGGAGAGGAAATCTTTACCATGTAAATGGGTATATCATTTGAAGTTCACATCAAATAGTGCTTCTTCAAAGTATAAACCACAACTTGTTGCAAAGGGGTTCAAACAAGAATATGGTGGTGACTTTGAGGAAATGTTCTCTCTAGTGGTGAAGATGACTACCATTCGAATGTTTCTTGGATTCGTTGTAATGGAGGACTTAGACCAAGTCAAAATGGATGAGAAAACTACTTTCGTGCATGGAGATTTGAGAGATGAGATCTATATGGAACAACCAAATGGATATGTACCTCCTTGCAAAGAAAGTATAGTTTGGAAATTGAATAAGAGCTTATATGGACTTAAATAGTCGCATAGACAATGGAACCGAAATTTTGATGCTTTTATGAAGTTTGAAGGCTATTTTTGAAGCAATGAGGATCATTGTCTCTACAAAAAGAGATGTTCAAATGGTAGCTTGATATGCTTGATACTTTATGGTTATGATATGTTTATTTTTGGGAAGCCCTCCTTTGACTTGTCAATTCTCAAAAAGAAGTTGAGTCAGAAATTTGATATGAAGGACTTTGGGGATCCCAAACATATTCTTGGCATGCACAGTACTCATGATAGGAGCAAAAGATGCATATACTTTTCTCAAAGTGAGTACATATCCAAAGTACTTCATAGGCTCAATATGCAGAGTGGAAAGGCATTGAGTACACCTTTACCCACATATATGAAATTGAGCAAGGATGATTGCCCCAAATCAAATAAAGAAAAGGAATTCATGATCAAAATCGCATATTATTCTATTGTTGGTAGTCTCATGTATGCTATGGTACCTATGAGACCATACATTTCATTTCTAGTGGAATTTGTGAGTAGATATATGTCTAATCCTAGCAAAGAAGCATTGGGAAGTAGTTAAGATGATCTTGAGATATCTTAGTGGCATTAAGGATAACTTTCTATGCTTGGGCAGAGGGAAATCCAAAGTACTTCATAGGCTCAATATGCAGAGTGGAAAGGCATTGAGTACACCTTTACCCACATATATGAAATTGAGCAAGGATGATTGCCCCAAATCAAATAAAGAAAAGGAATTCATGATCAAAATCGCATATTATTCTATTGTTGGTAGTCTCATGTATGCTGTGGTACCTATGAGACCATACATTTCATTTCCAGTGGAATTTGTGAGTAGATATATGTCTAATCCTAGCAAAGAAGCATTGGGAAGTAGTTAAGATGATCTTGAGATATCTTAGTGGCATTAAGGATAACTTTCTATGCTTGGGCAGAGGGAAAGCATACATTATTGGTTACATAGACTCTCATTATGTTGATTGAATAGAAAATTGTAAGTCTAAATCAAGGTACATTTTTAGTCGCTCCAAGATCTTGGATGTAGTCAGAAATTCACCAAGATCATCGCGACCATTCTTGGAAATGCATGGACCCTAATTAACATTAATGGCAAACTTTCGAAGGTGATTAAACTTAGAAGATCTATCAGACAAGGGTGTGCATTGGCTCCCCTTCTCTTTGCCATTGCCACGAAAGGGCTTAGGAGGCTGGTGGAGCATCAGGTGGAAGCAGGTAATATCAAAGGCCTCCGTTTGCCTCATGAGCACAGTCAGATCACCATGAGACTTTTTGCTGATGATATGAACGCGTTTGTTCACAATGATAGTACGAGCCTAGAGACGTTTTGGAGGTGTCTAGCTACTTTTTGTGAAGCCTCTGGATCCATAATCAACCACTCTAAGACCGCCTTTAGAGCTATTGTTGGGTCACAGCCTCACCTTCTCATTGATCATGGCTTCCAAATCATTCCGCAGGGCCAAATTTTTCGGCTTCTTGGGATTCCCTTGGGGTTTGGCATCTCTATGGAACAACAGTGGAATTGGGTGCTGGCCAAACTTGAAAACAAGCTTAACAATTGGAGAGGTATGCAAATCAATCTTGTTGGTCATGCTATGGTTATCAACACGTTCCTCTTATCATCTACGATTTATTTCCTTTCTTGTTGGAGACCGAAAGATCAAGATCTGTCCAAACTGGATAGTATCTATAGAAACTTCCTTTGGACGGGCGACCACAATAGGAGGGGGGTGCCTAAAACCAAATGGTCCATCTGCACCAGCCATAGAGATAGTGGGGGACTTGGTATCCTGGACATTGGCTGCATGGCTAACAAATTGGTAGCCAAATGGATGATCAAGGCTTGGTGCAACGAGGAGGCCTTGTGGGCCAAGTTGATCTTCAAAAACAAGAATGAGTTGGCTCTCATGGGTTTCCCAAATTCGAAGAATCTTGACATCTTGACCTTGCTGTTTTCCTCAATCCCCATCTTCCCAAAAGGCTCTAACCTCATGTGCTCCCTATGGAAGAGTTGGAATAAAGTCAAAAGCTACACAAGGATAAGTGAAGACTGGAAGTGGGCAGCCGGTATCACACAAAACAACTCTATCTGGTTTCCGATCCATGGCATCCAGAGTGTGGAATCTTGGAACATTCAAAATCCCAAGAAGTTATGGAACAAAGGCTTCAAAAAATGGAAACATCTATGGAAACAAGACACCAACTGCTGGATCAAGTTTGAGGATATTGACCCTTGCATTAACATTTCGTACGAAGAATGGAACACTTTGCAAAGCAGATGTCTCGCCTGGGAGCAACACAAAGTTCGCCTTCTCATGGGACACGACACGTCGAGCTCGCTTGGTCTCAAATGGCACAATGGAAATATCCCATCAAAAATCTTGAACATCAAAGAAACGATTGACTATCCGGTTAACCTCAACAAGAAGTGGTGCCTATCATGGACACAGCTTCGGTGGGACATGAAGTTCATGGCTATCTCACACCCCCTCATAGAAATAAAAAAGTATGTCCTCTTATGGCAACTTCCTCATCATGGAATCCGGACCAACCTTAAGGCTAGAAAATTTTGTGGGATCCCTCCCTGGTGCAAACGTTGTGTTAGACGGCCGCCGAAAAAGGAAAAATGTACTAGGACAGGTGGCTTAAATGTAAAGAAACCTTTCGGGAAACGCGCAGGTAACTAAAGATTCGCGCACCCTTGTAAAAAAATCTTCTATATAAGGCAATGAAAAAAGAGTGGCCAAGAGCCCGTTTTTTGGAAATTGTAAGCGTACTGTTTGAAGTGTGTATGCTGTGGGGAAGACTAACCCTACTCTATTCTGTTCTGTGCTCCGTCTAGTCGTTATACGCACTATAGTGCAGAATTACGAATTGATAATCCTGTATACATATCTATTCGGTAATGGTTGAGCGTGTCTCTGAGTGTTATTAAGTTGCAGTGTATTGTTTGTCAGTCTTTTTGCTGAACAAGCGAATGTGAAAAAGCGACTCCGAACTGTTTGTGCGTTAACATTTTCTGTAAGTGACCAAGTGTGATACAGTAGTCTGCGTTCATTGTTGATTCCGATCACAGGCAGACTAGTATCTGTGATGGTCGGGGTGCGAATAGGACACTATTATGTCTGTGACTAGTTAGTTGGTGTTAGGAGATTTGCTACCCGAGTTTGGCATACGCTGAGTTTACATAACTTTAGGGTATAGATGTCTGTTTGGTATATCTGTCTGTTCTGAAGAAGTGTGTATTATGTGACCTTCGTTACTGAAGTATATTATTCTATTGGATACAAGTAACCGGACTACTGCTCAGATAGCTACAGCAGGATCAGTTCTGAAGTTCTAAGTCCAGTACACCGAATAGTTTTCAGTTGTTCAGAGTTGGGTACTGAGCTAAGACACGAGAGAGCATTTATGGTTGTGTAATGAGTTGGGAAAATAGTACACGGCCTCTATCTAAGTGACCCCTACCACTCCCAAGGACCCACGTGCCTAAGAGTTAATTTACTTTTAATCATCACGATAGTAGTAACCTGCATACGGAAAGGTAGATAGTCAGGGACTCCCAACCTCCTAAAGTATTGGAGTCCGAAATCAGAATCTGTAGCCTTTAACGGCTAACATTTGGCGCCGTCTGTGGGAAGGTGGCATCTGATTGCCAGTCATCTGTGGGAAGGTGGCATCTGATTGCCAGTCATCTGTGGGAAGGTGGCATCTGATTGCCAGCTGTTTGTCAGAAGCAACCATTCAATTAACATTCGATTAACTAGCAGTAGCAACAGACCCAGATTGTTGCAAACTGCTCAGATAGTGTTACTGCGCAATGATACATGCCGGTTACTCGGTTTGGCAAAACATATCCTAAGAACCGTAAGGCTGAAGCACGTAAAGCACTAAAGACAGCCTTGAGAGAAGAAGGCATAACTCGATCTGACCTAGTTGTCAAGAAAATTGAGAACGTTACGATTGATTCCGGTCATATTCCGATGGAACGATCAACGCCTTACATTCTGGTGATACTTCGACCCAGCTGTTGGAGTTAGACGTCTGCGGAAGCACGCGAACAACACAAGGAAGAGGAAGAAGCTTGGAGCACAACACACAAGACTGAATGTATTACTAGAGAATGTACAAAGATAAGTAGCCCATTAGGGCAATAGGCGTATATACAAGCCGGGGGAAAAAAAACCTCCTAAAGAGGGAAAAAAGTACCCCGGCGGTCCTAGAGTATTCACACACATCACTACCTAAATATATCAACAAATCCCCCCTGGGAGTGATGCGGTGAACAAGGAGCTGGCACTCATGTATAAGGAAGTGCCGAGCTATGTGGAAATCACTCCACAAAAGGAAGTAAGCCCAAAGCTTTGCGGAAAGCTTCAAACTTCTCCCTAGGTAGAGCCTTCATGAAAAGGTCTGCAATGTTCCCCTGCGTGGGCACATATGCCAAGCTGATCTCCCCAGCAGAGAACCTCTCCCTGACATAGTGATAATGCACCTCAATGTGCTTAGTGCGAGCATGGAACACAGGGTTCCTCGCAACTGCCAATGCGCTCTGACTATCAGTGAAGATGGTGGTGGCAGAAGACTGGCCAACACCCAAATTAGCCATAAGGCGTCTGAGCCACACACACTCAACAGTCGCTGTGAAAGCTACCCTATACTCAGCCTCACAACTTGAAGTGGCCATAGTAGGCTGCTTCTTGCTCAACCAAGATATACATGAGCTACCAAGCATGAAGCAAAAACCACTGGTGGACACACGAGTCTCATAGCAACCAGCCCAATCTGAGTCAGAAAAAGCATGCAAATATGGCGGTAGTGATCCCCCCTTGGGATAAAACAACCCAAGTAGCCGAGTACCACTCAAGTAGCGAAAGATGCGCTTAACCGCTTTCCAATGCGTGACTCCTGGGCAATGCATAAACCTGCTCATCTGTGAGACAGCAAACTGAATATCTGGTCGAGTAATGCATAAGTAAATCAAGCATCCAACAGCTTGCTGATAGAGAACAGCATCAAATGCATCTCCAGCATCATGAAGACTCAATCGTAAACCTATCTCCATAGGAGTGGCAATAGGCTTACAGTCTTCAAGGCCAAAATGCTACAATAATGTGTCAATATATTTCGTCTGACACAAAGCCATTCCACCATCAACTTGCATAAACTGAATGCCCAAATAGTGATGCAAATGCCCCAAATCAGACATCTCAAATGAGGCATGCAAATCAGCCTTGAAATCAGCAATATGCTTCTCAAGAGGACCAGTGAGCAGCATGTCGTCTACATAGACAACAATGATCAAAAGCACATCATTAGCACGCTTAACATATAAGGTGCTTTCAGTTGGACTGTTCTCAAAACCATGTGCAATCAGATAGGCATGTAATTTCTCATACCAAGCACGTGGTGCTTGCTTTAAACCATATAACGCCTTCTTTAACCTGCACACCTGGTTTTCATGCCCTTTCTGCACAAAGCCACGGGGCTGAAAAACATACACTTCTTCATGCAAGTCACCATTCAGAAACGCTGTTTTAATGTCCAACTGATGTACATTCCAACCATGATGCGCTGCAAGTGTACAAATGCTCCGAACAGTAGTCATACCGCATGTAGGTGCAAAGGTCTCATCAAAATCAATGCCTCTTTCCTGCGCATAACCCTTTGCAACAAGCCTAGCCTTATACCTGTCAACTGTACCATCAGGTTTACGCTTCAGCTTGTATACCCACTTAGTGCCAATGGCCTTCTTGCCAGGAGGCAAGTCACATAAAGACCATGTACCATTCTTCATTATAGCATCATATTCAGATTGCATAGCAGCCATCCAATTTTCTGAATTTTGTGCTTCATCAAAAGAAACAGGCTCATTCTCATCATAGAGACTAGATGCAGCCATAGCATAGCAATCTGATGCAAAGGAGGTACTATGAGAGCCTGAACGAGTACGATATGACAAAGGTGCATCTAATTTGCTGTCATGCAAAGTCTGCACCAGCCATTTTGGCATAGTTTTTGCCTGTTCAATATCAGCTCTCTCATCAACAAGTGCATCATGTAAATCTGCATCAGAAATGGCATGATCTGCATCATCATATGAAACCTGCAAAGGCTGAGAAGTTGCCTCATTAGGACCAGCGCTAGCCTGTCCACCTGTAAAAAGAGGCATCAAAGTATCATACATGTCTTTGGAGCTAACAGATGTCTCCTTAGTACATGAAAGCAATGGCTGAATAGCATCTTCCACAAAGACAACATCACGGCTAACCAGAATGCGTCTAGTCTGTGGATGATACAGACGATAGCCTTTACTTTCAGAACTGTACCCAACAAAAATACATTTTACTGCCTTATCATCCAATTTTCTGCGATGTTGTTCACGCACTAATGCATATGCCAAACAACCAAAAACACGCAGATGAGCAACAGATGGCTTGCGGTCATGCCAAGCCTCATATGGAGTGATAGACTGCAATGCTTTCGTGGGATACCTGTTCAGTACATATGCTGCACACATGACAGCCTCAAGCCAGAAACTATGTGGTAAAGCCTGACTTTTGACCATGCACCTCGCCATCTCCATGAGTGACCTGTTCTTTCGTTCAGAAACTCCATTCTGTTGAGGTGTATACGGAACTGTACACTGGTGTTTTATCCCACGTTCAGCCAGAAATGCATTAAAATCTGAAGACATATATTCCCCCCCTCGATCAGAACGGAGGGTGCCCATTTTACATGCTGACAGATTTTCAGCCAAAACCAAAAACTGTTTGAAGCACATGAACACTTTGAAGCACTGTTTGAGTGGATATACCCATGCATGCCTGGAAAAATCATCAATGAAAGTCACGAAGTAAAGGTAATTTCCAAAAGAGGGTGTCTGCATAGGACCACAGACATCACTATGTACAAGCTGCAATTTCTGCATAGCCCGAACTGAACCATCTTTTGGAAAGGAAGAACGCTGCATTTTGCCCAAAATACAGCCTTCACAAACATGTTTTCCAGGTGCCTCAAGTTTGGGCAAAGAGGACACCATTTCAGATTTCTGCAGGCGTAACAAACTAGCAAAATTCAGATGACCAAAGCGTGCATGCCAAAGCTTTGCATCTGACATAGCCTGAGAATCATGAACTGCACATGCCGAATCATTCACAGATTTTTCATAGTCTATGAGCTTATACAGCCCACGACATAAAATGCCAGAAGCAATAATCACATCGTCATTTGAGAGATCATGGACTGTACACCTGTCATCAACGAATTTCACAACCAAGCCAATCTTGGCTAATGCAGAAACTGATAACAGGTTCTTTTTGATCCCTGGCACAAATAAAGCATCTGACAAAGTGAAAGAACTACCATCAGCAGTAGTCAGAATGATCTTACCAACTCCCATAACAGGATAAGAGGAGTTATTGGCACATGTGACAGTATTCCCTATAGGGGCAGGCTCGAGTGAAGAGAAGAAACTGCGCTGCGAGGTAATATGTTTGGTTGCCCCACTGTCAAAGTACCAAACATCTGAGTCTACTGCAGACATGCACTGATCATGAGAAGATGGGTCAAAACTGCAAACAGTAGTAAACGCCCATTCTTCTTCCTGCACAAGATTTGCAGACTCTGTTTTTGGTGTAGAGGCCTCTGCAACAACCATTCCAGTCTCTTTCTTCTTTGCCTCTTTAGCAGCTAGTTTTGGACAGTTCTTTATAATATGATCATTTCCTTTACAGTACTTGCAGAACAATTTCTGCTTTTCTGATTTGGTTCTTCGATTGTGCAGCATTTGCAGATTTCTGCTTACTAGTAGAGGAGCTCCATTTTCCTTTGCCCTTCTGACTAGCCAGGAAAGCTTGATCTGCAACACGCATAATGGACCTGTTCTGCCTGGACTGATCTTCCTGCAACAGAACAGAGACTAATTCCTCAAATGACAAGGCATTCGGATTGCCTTTCATCATCAATCGAAGAGTAGAGGCAAAACTCTGATATGAATCAGGAAGGCCATTCAGAACGGTCTGCACAAGTGAGCTATATGGTATAACCTCATCAGCAGAAATGAATTGTTCCTTCAGGTCTTTGATCTTTGTAAGAAAACTGTCCATCGAATCACCTTCATTCATGTGCTCACTCTCCAACTGTTTTCGGAGGTAAGCAAGACGAGCCTCATTCCTAGCCTGGTACAAAGTGGTAAGTGTATCCCAAGCATCCTTTGCTGTTCTGCAAGAGCGAATGTGAGGAATAATGGCACATTTGACAGACAAAGCTATCAATGCATGTGCCTGGGCATCTCTGCCATCCCAATGAATCTGCTCTACAGTAGGTGCAACAGAAACAGCAGCACGAACAGGAATCTGCGGAATATCATCTTCGACACCATCTTCATCAGCTCCAACACCTGTATTTGCAGTACCTGTCGTTACAGGTGTAACAGGACGTCTTTCAACACCCTGCACAATGTTCCACAATCCTTTTGCAACCAGTACATGTCGCATCATATAAGCCCATAATGGGTAGTTGGTACCATCCAACTTATCCTCAACAGCCAATATACGGAATACATCACTGCTTTCAGCCATGGCCGGTGACTAAAATACCTTGATGCAAAAAATTGACTATATCTCAAAAAGTTGAACAGAACTGCCCAGACGAGTTCTGCTAGACCTGTAGCAGACTTTGAGACGCTTAAACTGGCGAACAGAAACTGGTATATACCTTTGGCACAAAAGGACAAAATAGCCTGCACAAGCACTGCGATAGTGCGTTCGGAGGCCGAAACGAGCTCAGATCTCGAAAACACCCTGAGTATGCTCACCAAATTTTGTGCGAATCTGAGACTGCAAACGGAGGAGTGTCGACGGCGCCCTAGAAGAATCAACGACCTGCTCTGATACCAATTGTTGGAGTTAGACGTCTGCGGAAGCACGCGAACAGCACAAGGAAGAGGAAGAAGCTTGGAGCACAACACACAAGACTGAATGTATTACTAGAGAATGTACAAAGATAAGTAGCCCATTAGGGCAATAGGCGTATATACAAGCCGGGGGAAAAAAACCTCCTAAAGAGGGAAAAAAGTGCCGCAGCGGTCCTAGAGTGTTCACACACATCACTACCTAAATATATCAACACCAGCCTATTGAAGATATAGGAATTTCAGAATCTACCAAGAAGCCGTTAGAAACCAGTCTAGCAATTTTGAATAAAGACTCAGAGTTATATACGATCAGAAACACACTAGGAAAAGAGATCGGTAAAAGCGGAAAAACACTGCATTCTGGCACAATTTCGGTTCATTCCGGTGATATTCCGGTGATAGAATCACCAACTGTAGGCCAAGGCTTCGCATCTTTTGCGGAATCCTCAGCCCAACCAGCGTGCTTGGAAGAAAGGTTTCGGATATTGGATATCCAGAAGGAAGGAAAACTCTTCGAAGCAGAAATCCGACACATTCTAAGTAAAAACAGCACACCAGAAGGCACGCCATCCGGCGATACAAGTTTCGATAGTTCAACCAATCAACCTCAAGATACAGAAGGAAGGCCTAATACACTCACAATGAACGGACAACAACAGCAACAACAGTTATGTTAACCAAGGCCGCCTCCAACAGGAGTAACATACACGAAATTCGGTGGATTCCCACGAGATGATCCGGATGCTCACGTACGCACTTTCGAGATAAGTTATGTAGTTCTTAACCATCCACCGGATCAGGCGTATAAGGCCATCGTTTTTCAATCCACACTGGTTAATGAAGCAGCTAGATGGCTTACAAAATACGATATTAATCATTTCGGTACCTATGACGCAGTACGAGACGCCTTTCTACAACGATTCAGGCTAAAGAAGAATCCCGCCAAAATCTTTGATTATTTACAGAATAACCGACAGAAGGCAAATCAGACTGTCCAGGAGTATGCTACACTCTTTAGAACACACTTACGGCAGATACCACAAGCCCACGCTAACTTACCTGATGATGTCATCACTCAGTGGTTCATCAATGGCTTAACCCCACAACTGAAACAGATCATGATCATAAGATGTGTCGGAGCTATGACATTGGATGCAGTCATTGCCATGGCTCTACAACTGGAATCCAAGGTCGGTGGATTTACAGAAGATCTGGAGTGGTTAAAAACAAACAAAACTATGGCTGAAGACATAACCAAATAAGTATACTGCATCACATGCAAAAATTCAGGTCATAGTAGTGCCAATTGTGCACTAAATCAAACGTTTTGCGCTATCTGCAACACTGCAGGACACACCACCGGAAACTGTGTTTACAACGCTAGGATACAGGGAACAGCAACGATCAATGCAGTTATACAAGAACATGGACAGCCAGCGAATCACTATGTGCCTCCGCAATTGAGAAACAATCAACCGCAAGGATATCGGAACTACCGAGGACAGAGTAACAACAATTTTAATACAAACCGCTGGCAGAACGGACCACCACCGGAAAATCCCAACCTACCACCACCATGCTGTCATTTTTGCGGCGAATTCGGACACATCAGGAGATTTTGCAAAGATGCAGCTGAGTATGATCAAAGGAAGAAGGAGCGACAAAACCCAATGGCCAACATGGTACAAATCACACCAGTAGGAACACAGACTGCTACAGTCCAAACCCGATCCGGTAAACAACTGCAGTCGGCAGTAGAATTATTCGAACCTGGGATACGAGAACAACATAGGATGTATGACAAGGCTAGTCACTGGACCGCAACAGAACCACCAGTATTCCCAGAACCCATTCCGGTGACTCAGGCTTCGTCAACAAAGGAAGGAACGCAACGAAAGGAAGCAACAGCGGAGCCATCATCAGCAGTAGGCATAACAGCAGATACTTCTACATCAGCGGAGACCTCAAGTTCAAAGGAGCAGGACAACCAATCTCAACAGGCCTGGGAAATTTTATCCAAGGCATCTATCACCCTACCTCTAGGCCAACTTCTGGCATTAGTACCTGGGATTCGACAATAGTTCTAGCAACAGTTCAATCCGGTGCCTTCTTGTATTCTGGCAACGGCAGCAGTTCAACCGGAACCTGATTCTACTGTCGATCATTTAGTTCCCTTGATTATAGTATGGTATAAGAGTCATAAAATTACGCAAGTATTGATTGATGGAGGCTCTGGTGTTAACATTGCAACTGCAGCCGTATGCAAAAGGTTAGGATGGACCGAAATCGAACCAGTGTAATTTTTTGTCAGAATGGCAGATCAATCTAGAGTCCATCCCGTAGGACTTGTGCGGGATATACCCATTA
Source organism: Ceratopteris richardii (assembly GCA_020310875.1). Classification (NCBI taxonomy): domain Eukaryota; kingdom Viridiplantae; phylum Streptophyta; class Polypodiopsida; order Polypodiales; family Pteridaceae; genus Ceratopteris; species Ceratopteris richardii. Next base: position 91,529,122 of record CM035427.1, on the reverse strand, counting down.
CTTTACAAGGTACGAGCTTCAAAATGAACTTTGTTATACTAGATCTGCCGGAATCCACTTTGGATTACAACCTTCTGTTCGGCCGACCTTGGCTGAAGCATGCGAAGGTAATACAGGACTCGTCTGCACAAGAGCTTACGTTCAAAGATGCCAACCGTAGATATGTGGTAAAATTAGATGCTATACAACCTTGCGAACTTCACGCCAGACCATATTTTGCTGAACCAGTCCACATGTTAGATGGACTATCAGATGATGAAGAAGAGGAATTTCTGAAGAGTAACGCTGATTTAATGTCTATAGGAACTGTTGATCTATAGTCTGTTATAGATAACTGGAACACTTCAGTTTGTACAATCATACCTATCACCGAAAAAGCTAAGCATGAAGATACTGCCCCAACACATGACGATGAAATACAATCGTTGTTCAAGTTAACAGACGATACAGAGAAACCTCAACAGTTTTATGTCCCCGAAGACCAGTTGACCACGTACAATCTAGGAGACGAAGATCATCCGCGACCTGTAAAGATAAGGCAAAACTTACCGGAATCATTTAAAGCTGACTTGATTCGACTTCTTCGCGAATTCTCACACATCTTTGCATGGGATTACAAAGATATGAAGGGATTAGATCCGCGCATCTATCAGCATAGAGTTATGTTGAAGCCTGAAGCTAAACCGAACAAACAGCCCGGCTACCAGATGAATCCCAATTATGCATCACATGTAAAAGCCGAACTGGATAGATTATTAAAAGTCGGATTCATCGTACCAGTAGAACATGCCGAATGGATTTAACCAATTGTTATCGTGCCAAAGAAAAATAAGCAACTACGGATCTGTGTAGACTACCGGAAATTAAACGCCGCAATAGTACCGGATCATTTCCCGATCCCCTTTCTGGATACAATATTCGATAGGGTAGTAGGCCATCAAATGTATTCATTCTTAGACGGATACAACGGCTACAACCAGGTTAGAATGGCCGAAGCGGATATACCAAAAACCACATTCATTACCAATGGGGGTGTCTTTGCTTGTACAGTAATGTGGTTTGGATTGAGAAATGCACCAAGCACATTTCAAAGATGCGTGCAGGAGATTTTTTCTCCTTATCTTACTTCATTTATGCAAGTATATCTCGATGATTTTTCAATTTTCGGTAAGCTGATAGCACACCTGTTCCATTTACGGTGCTGCTTTCAGAAATATAGAGAATATAGACTTTGTCTTAACCCAACCAAATCTGTGTTTGCGGTTTCGTGTGGAAAACTACTTGGTCATATTGTATCTGCCCAAGGTATCCAAGTAGCCCCAGATAAGAATTCGGCAATTTTAGAAGCCCTAGTACCCGCGACTCTAAAAGAAGTAATGCGTTTCATGGGTCAAGTACGGTGGCATGGCAGACACTTACAGTGGCTTGCTCATCTGGTTGTACCACTGAACAAGTTAATCACAGAAACTCCTCGACAATTCGAATGGACTCAAGAATGCCAAACTACATTTGATCAACTCAAGTATTTATTGACGCAGGCCCTAATCTTACAACCATCGGACTGGGACAATCCATTCCATGTTTTTGTCGACGCTTCAGATATTGCGATTGGCAGTATTCTGATGCAGCAAACACATAAGTGGTTTCGCCCCGTTTATTATGCCAGCAGAAGGCTTGCACCTACAGAAAAGAACTATTCTACCACCAAAAGAGAATGTCTAGGATTAATTTACTCCATCAAAAAATTCAGACATTATCTACTAGGCCGGAAATTCACCTTCCATGTGGATCATGCTGCCCTCGTCTATCTAGTAAGACAACAGCATTTAGGCGGACGATTAGCACGATGGGTGCTACTCTTGCAGGAATTCGACTATGAAGTCATCCACCGACCCGGAATTGCACATGCCTTAGCAGATTTCTTATCTCGCCTAGATTCCGGTGAAGCCCCGATAGGCATAGATGACACGACTCCAGCGATCTATAGTTTTGAGCCACTGACTGAAGAGACTGCGGAATCACAAGCACCACCTACATATTACGATCAAATTCTAACTTTTCTCACCGAAGGATGTTTTCCATCCGAGACAGCCAAGACAGTCCGAAGGAAAATTGCAGTCTTTAGTCGCCCATTCCGGTTAGTTGCTAGAGAACTATATTATGTAGATCACATCGGAATCCTACTTCGCTGTGTCCCTCCGCATGAAATTAACTCAGTCATCACGATGGCTCACTCGACCCCTACTCGTGGTCACTTTGCCACAGACTTAACTCACCGGAAAATTCTGCAAGGAGGTCTCTGGTGGCCAACTATGTACAGAAATGTGGCCCAATTTGTCAAACACTACGATACCTGTCAAAGGTCTGGACAACCACTGCAACGACACTTCTTTCCCTTGCAGCCTATTATGCCACTTGAACCATTTCAGGAATGGGGATTAGATTTTATCGGTCCAATCACACCTCCAGCAGTCTTCAGTAACAACAGATACATACTAACCTGTACAGACTACGCAACAAGATGGGTAGAAGCTTGGGCTTTACGGTCGGCTATAGCGGTTGCAGTAGCAAAGTGACTGCTGAATGATGTCTTTCCACGTTTTGGCTTACCACTGGAAATTGTCTCAGATCAAGGTACTCACTTTGTAAATCAATTAATGAAGGTACGCACCCAATCCTTCCAGGTGACACACAAACTCAGCTCTCCATATTACCCTCGTGCCAATGGTTTGGCCGAAAGTACAAACAAATCACTATTGAATATCCTCCTGAAACTGATCATGGAAGCACCAGAAAGATGGGATCAACTACTACCTGCAGTCTTATGGGCATACTGAACTACATATAAGGTAACAACAGGCTTGACACCTTTCAAACTAGCTTATGGCTTAGAAGCAATAGCACCCATGGAAGTAGTCATCCCAAGTCTGCGTGTAGTAATCACTCAGAAGATGCTACCGGAAGATTCGCTTACAGCACGAATGGACGCACTCAGAGAACTTGATGAGCACCGATGGCTCAGCTTTTTAACCATGCGCGAAGTACAACTAAGGCAAGCCAAGACACACGATCGATATTTGAAAACTCCAATCTTTTCGATAGGACAGCTCGTACTCTTCTACAACGCAAAGTCGGATAGAGCAGCAGGAAAGTTCAAACTACGATGGTTCGGCCCTTTTAAAATCTCATAACAAGTTGGTCCGGTGACTTTTCGGTTGATCACGTTGACCGGAAATCCACTCCCAATAGTAATCAATGGGTCGAAGCTGCGGCCATATCATCACGCCCCTAGCCCGCATTAAATTTTTCGGCGGTGATCTGCGTTTTGTCTAATCTTTTCTTTTTCTTTCTTCTTTTTATCAATAGCCGTGTTTTGTAAAATCTTTATGTTACCAGCCGCCCCCTTACCAGTCACTCAAGTACGCACGCCTGCATGAAAACAAGCATCATTCCCGCACTGCACAATGATACCCAACCCCCTTTCCCACCCCACCGTATTGTTCCTATTTAAGCCTTTAGGCAACGCCAAAGATCGCTACTATGTTGAGTGTTAGTGTTCTGTGCGACCCCTTGTGTTCTGTCTTCGTGCTCGTATTCTGTATCAACAAACGCCACGGAAGCGCTAGCAAACTATGCTGCCTTCCGCGATGGTATCCCTACCGAGGTAGGCGAATACCTGCGTTGCAGAGGGTTGGCCAACTTCGCTGAGTTGCCCTGGCACTCAGTGGAAGCCCATCCCTTCTTCGCGCAAATCATCTCTGCCATCGCCCAATCCCCCGCCACCGAACGCCAATGGGTTTTCCCTTCGCTACCCTCTAGAACCGTCATCACCTTCCCAGCCTTTTCTAAAGCTTTCCGCCTCACCCCGCAAGGCCGAGAAAATGGCCCCGCTATCCCCCTCGCCCGCATGACCGAACTATTCCCCCGCTCTTCCTCCAACGAGTTCGCTATTCTCTGCCATCCTGAACCCAAACGATCCACCCTACAATTCCTAGTCGCCATACTCAACCTGCAGAAGCGCACCTATGGCATCTCCCGACCCTTCTATTCCGCCTTAGATTTAGCAGCCCGAGAACCCGTAAACTTCGCCTCCTACTTTTTTCATAGAATCCACAAAGAATGCGTAACTATAGTAAAACAGGTAAACCAAGGAACTACCCCATGCTCTCGCCTCCCCCATATCCTCTCCTTCCTTTTTCCAACCATTCTTGCCGCACAACCCCCACCCCGAGGTCCCGTACTTAGGCACGAAGAGTCAGTTCAACCACTTGAAGAGGATGAAGAAGAAGACGAAGAAATCAACCAGTTATTCCACAGCAAAAGGATCCGAATCAGTTCATCAGAAAGCGAAGCACAAGGTTCCGCCGGAAAGGATCAGAAAAACGCTAAAGACAACCAAAACCAAGAAGAAACCTTCCACGACACAGCCACTTCCATACACAATGAATCATCGGTCGACCAACACGACCAGCAGAATCCAACGCCAACAGCAACTACCTCAACCGAAGAAGCATCAGAACACCAGGACGACGAGCACCAAGCGGTGGACGAAGCTCGCAACACCCTGTTAAAGGCCGTCGAATCCACCATCGCCCACATCAACAATACCGAATCTACTCGATCACCACCCGTCAACCCTCTTCCCCCGCCATTTTTCGAATCTTCTTCATCCTCCCTCAATTATTCACCCCCGACATCCCCCCAAATTAATACCCAAACCTCTATGCAACCACAACATCCCCTTCTCCCCTCCTCCATTGAGGTCTTTTTCGAGCTTGCTACCATGGGCCAATTACTTATTTCCCTCTCTCAACAACTTCCAGTACAGCTTAGTGAGGTCGCAAATACCATTCGTCAAGAGTTGCAACACAAGGTCGACCTACTGGAAGCCGACATCACCCCGCTCCAGGAAGAAGTCGATGTCGTCAAAGCAGAGAACCATCAATTACAGATGAAAGTAGCAGATCTCCAAGGCCAAGTTTCGGCACAACAGACACTGCTACAGCAACGGGATGATGCATTGGAGCAACTGGCCGCCAAGGACCAGCTATTAAACAAAGCACACGAAGAAATCCGGACACTAAAACTCGTGCTACAAGAAAAGGAAGATATCAGCTCATCACTCGAAGAGCTGATAGAGTAAACGAAAGCACAATTGCAGGAGACATCAACAAGGATATCTATCAACAATGAAATAGAGCCAATGTTCAACAACCGTGATGGGAGTACAATACAAGGAGATGAACATCGACTGACCTCTCACTATGGCAAGAATCTCCTATTTTGGCAACACTATAACAATCATAGATTATAAAACCTCTTTGTTGACATACCCTTGAGTAGTTAGCTGAGGACCCAATGTTTCACACCGTACTTCTTGCAATGCATTTCCCACGTAAGCATGTAGAGGGCCACATTACAAGGCCATGCACAAGGCACATATTTTCTTCAACCCATGCACTAAGACACTTACCCATCATTCATTATGGGTCAAAAGTACTTGGCATGATAACTATGAAACCCATATAAGAAGGATCCATAGAATCTCAAGGATACAACACTTGTACCTATGAAGCGATTCACAACTCACATCTTCTCAAAATCAACATTGACAACCTCTTCTGAGCAGCTAGCAAATTTTGAAAGCACATAATACACCAACATGCTAGAAGAAGGACAAGACAAACGAACGTGCCACATTTGGAAGTAGGGATGAAGTATAGGGATTAGATTTGGGAAGTGGGAAATATACTAGTTTTAGTGAGTACTGGTCTAAGGGTAGATAGGTCTTGGGAAGGGTCCAAGCTTCTTGTTGTGCATTTGGCATCCATAGTTGATTCGTCCTTGAGTTGGTGCTAGATGAGAAGAGTGCTTCAAGTGCATTCCAAGTCTCTTGTAAAGTCTTTCAACTCCTCATGTGTGGAAGCAAAAAGTCTGAGATTGAGTTTAGAATATATGATGTTGCTAAAGCATCCTTTGAACACCATGTGTTTAACCTCTCTTGTTCTTCTTGAGTTGGTTGACCCTTGCTTCGGAGGATTGGCATCATCTCATCTCAAGATATGTAACCATAGAGATTTCATTCTAAGTGACCAAGATGAGTACTTACATTGATCCAATTGGTCTATGGATGAAGGAAATCCATCTCCCATGTTGATTAGTTGCTCTCATATCAGTGTGAGGATATGGTGAGATAGGCTCGAGAGATGAGTTGGTGCTCCACAAAGCCTAATCTACACCTATGAATATAACTTCAGGGATGCCTAATAGGCTCATTTTGATCCCTAATGATGCATTTGGAGTCACCAAGTCCTTTGGAACATCATTCCCAAATGTTTTTATCAAAATAGATGAATTGCATATGCAAAAATTGTGAAGAACCTTTTATTTTGGGAATAGAAAGTCTTAGTATTATGCTTAGAGCTCGTAACCTAGTATGAATTGACTAGAGAGCTTTTCCAAACATCTAATTTGAAGCATAGATAATTAAAGCATGTTATTCCATGAATTTAATTGTACCATACACAGAGAAATAAATCTAACAAGTCAAGGGGGTCGTCGGGTCATCTTGACTTTTCTAGATCTAGAAGGTATGCAAAGTGCATAGAAGAGGGTGTGAAATGTGACAGTGACGGCTATTCTTGATTTTATGGAATTTTGGCCTTAGAGAGAAAAGGGGGAGAAACAAGAGAAGGGGGCCTCGGGAGTGATAGAAGTGAGTACGGATTTTACTTCTTTACACCAATATAGAATTTGCGAGTCGCATTCGTCCTCCAAAGAAGCGCGTTAACCAGTCGTTCTCGTTAGCTAAGCTTTTTTATGACTATTTCGTTAGTTAAACATGTGAATGGAGGATCTACAACATGCCTCCCCATAAGAAGGCGGCAAGCTTCCTATTTGAGTGTAGGTAGCAGGATCTACAGAAATGCCCCTCCTGAGCATTTTCTGTAGACTGTGTTGGCTTTGATCATCCACTGTACTGTCTGTTTGTTTATAAAAAACAAAGTCCTCTAGATACCACTGAAGTCTGACGTTATTTTAGCTTCGTTTATATGACGAGGACGGTGTAATTCCTCCATGTCATCCATATTATGCTCTGTCCTTTTTTCAACGATTAACTCCTCTAATCCCATTTATATACTTCTGATATTGTAGTGCCTTGTAGAATGTTTATGTACTTCTAACGCGTATGTTCTCGTTGCGGTTCCTAGTCAGTACAGAGAGAGAGAGAGAGAGAGAGAGAGAGAGAGAGAGAGAGAGAGAGAGATGGCTGGAGGTGGTGATAATAATGCCTTGCTAAGCGCACCTACTTGGGCGATCGCGCTCACGTGCGCAGTGTTCGTTACCCTCTCTCTCGCCATTGAGAGAATCATTCACCGCATTGGCAAGGTAAACTTGTTGTAGCTCCATCGATTTTTTGTTTATCGTCATAAGCTAGGCCTACTGCACATCTGCCACTTCCTCGGGGAATAGATTACATGCTTTGGCGTCATAATCATGAGCAAGCGATGCGATTCCGCTCTTGTCCTGTTGCAGCATAAGAAAGAGGACTTCGGTCGATATGAGATGTCACTTGCTTGGATTCTGACTCCAAGGAATCATACGCAATTGCAGAATCGAAGCTTTTCTTTGTAATAGCCAGCTTCTGCACCGTATATCATGCATGACTGCTATGAAATTTGACGGCTCTGCATTATGCTGCGGAATATAGTATAACTAAAGTGATGAATTATCTAAACCTGAGAGAGTTAGATGGGAATGATTATTTAACATAATATCCGTGTGGTGGATAAAGCAGAAGCTTTCTAAGAACGAGGAGTATTATGGAGCTCTTCTGAGCGCATTCAACAAGATGAAAGATGGTGAGCTAAAGTCATCATTTTGTATGTTAATCGTTTATATTGCTCTCCTGATTATTGGTTAGGATGGAATGCAGAGTTATTCATGGTGGGGATATCGTCAATTTCGCTTTCTATGGGACAAAAAGCTTTCTCGAACATATGTATTCCAGCAGAAGTATACAAGTTCAAGCCAGTCTGCCAAATCCACCTAGAGGACAACCAGAAAGAGATAGAAGAGAGCATGGCCTGCTCAAAGGTAGCTGTCTCTTTCCTCAGACATGAACATGCTCAAAGGTAGCTGTCTCTTTCCTCAGACATGGACATGTCACATGAATGTGTATTCCATCCAGAACTACAGGCTACTGATCTGAACCCGACGGACACAACAGTGAAATGAATCCTCTACTTTATCCATATTTTGAAGCGCTCATTTTTGCAGCCCGATAACATAACTGGTATTTAATACAGGGAAAGGTTCACTTTATGACGACGACGGGCTTACATAGCCTGCATATCCTTGTCTTTATACTAGCAGCGTTCCACATTTTATACACAGCAATGATGGTTGTCTTGGGAACACTGGAAGTAAGTACATCGCATAAGTTGTGTGTAATAGAGATTAGAAACGCTGATCTGTGCTTTCATTTTGTTGATTACGAATTGTAAATTAATTCTCAAGGTGCGTAGATGGCGGGCGTGGGAGGCCTCTGCAGAAGAGAAGTCAACAGGTCAGATGCTTAATCATTCACCTACCTTATTGCTACCAGCAGTTTTGTTGTTTATCTTCTTCCAGTCCTTCATAAAGATCGAGAATATAACAATATTCTTTTTCTGCGTGTAAATTTCTGTATAAGTTTGCGCTAGCCATTGAACCTCCATAGATAAAGTCATAAGAATGCATTTGAAACGCAGTCGTCGAACTCCTATGAACCAATCTGTGAGCGATCAGCTCCTAGGAAGCATAGATATTTGAAGAGTTCGTTCTGTAACTTCAAATGCAAGTGAGCATAACGGATTCTGAGGCGTAAGATACCATCATATGTATTAAAAATCGTAGCGAGCGATACACACGCTTTCGATTTTGATCGTATGTAGTTTGTGTCTGCGAACTGTTCTTCAATGATGAACGTAAATTCAGAATAAGGATCTTTGTGTTGCCATAGTTATCCATCATGAAAGATCAAGTTGAAAGCTTGTTACACAGGTATTAACGACACTTATATAATAATATTTTGTGTTTTAGATGTTGTGTTTGCTCTTCTGGCGATGTAATCGTCAATCATAGTGTTTTATTTTCGTTTCTCTGGATCTGAACAACTGTCAGCTGCATTGCGATTGGTAAAAGAAACAACTTTCCTGCGCACGCGCGGAGGAATCCCGTGCTCAGACAAATTGATCGTCTCTTACGTGGTAATTCTAAACCGTCCTCATTCGCAAACATACATGAATGTGGGTTAGCATAAGAAGCTGTTGATCGTCTCTTATGTGGTAATTATAAACCGTCCTCATTCGTAAACATCCAAAGCTCTTATCCAATGAAGCTGTTTCATCTTCACTGGATCTGGGTTGCTTTCCATTTCTGTTTTCTGTATAGAATCGTCTTGATTGTAAATTACATGATTACGATATAATTAATAGCGTTAGAACTCAAAACCCTTATTTTCCAGGTGAAACAAACATTTTGTCTCTAACTATGTTACTTTTATGTAGGTCTCTTTCTTCAAACAGTTCTACAAATGGAGAATCTGTAAATCTGATTATGTCACATTTCGCAGTGGATTCATTAAGGTAAGATAACTGTACATCTGGCAAGCTCCGCTAACTATAAAGACTTACGTTTCTGCTCCAACGTATTGCAGTATCACTGTCCGTCATATCCGGAGTTCAATTTCCATAAGGTCATAATGAGGTCCTTTGTCGCCGACTGCAAGAGGGTCGTTGGAGTTGGGTACGTCCGAATTATAAATTTCTGTATTCTTTTATCCTTTTGTCTTTCCACGTTTCTTATGTAGTTTTAGGGGGCTATCTGCCAACGTTGCGCTAGCGAGTTTGAGCATTCTTAACATGATTACGGATTCCATCAAGGATCCGTAATGCTTTTCAAAAGCGCATGGCTAATCTGTAGATCCGTATACTGAAAAATGAAGTGATAATCATCTCATCCAAGCCAACTTTCTTTCTTCGCTGTTCTCTCCAATCAATGTCGTGCTACTACGGATTCGGTCTGTAAATTCTAGCTCGTGCGAGTCCTTATTGGAAGAACCATGTTCCTGGGTCATGGAGAATTTTCGATCTTAGTTACGAGAGAATACGTTACACGCATCCACCTAACCCACTGTTGTTTCGTGCAAAACAGTTGGAAGCTTTGGGCATATGCAATTTTCTGGGTTTTGATTAACGTAAATGGTAAAATGAAATGTGTTCCTACTTTCTTCTTAATTAATGTTACATATCTCTGGAAGCACATTCTACCTCTCATAGTGTTGTTTTTGTTTCACGTCGTAGGCTGGCAGAAAAGCTGGATTGTTTACACAGTGCCCCTTCTTGTGAGTACAGATGATAACTGTGCACGTTGAGAGCTTTGTGTTTGGACACTTGTCGAAAAATTTCTCAAAATCATCCATACCAATTGCTGGAAGCTTAAATGCTCACATTTAGGATCGTTTTTTACTAGGAAAACATCATTCAATTGATCTAGTGGTGCTCTGGACCAGGTCCTCCTACTTCTAGGTGCTTATATGCAGCGAATAATTACGAATTATCGGGCTAACAACATCCTATTTAAACAATCCTTAGTGTCTCAAAAGCATCCATACAGATTGCGAGGAGCTTGCTCACATTTAGCATCCTTTTTTACTAACAAACATATTGCGATTTATCTGATGGTGCTCTGGACCAGGTCGTCCTACTTGTAGGTGCTTATATGCAGCAAATCATCACAAATATGGCGAACAAAATCCGATTTAAACAATCCGTCGTTGAAGGTGCACCAATAGTCCTACCAGACAGTAGAAATTTCGGATGCGGAGGGCCTCGAGTCATCCTCAAGTGCTTCCATTGGATCGTGTTTGAGGTATTATAAGCTTTTCAATGATTCTTGACATGGCGTCGAATCCGACCGCAGTACGTTCCTTGTCTCTACAGAATGCGCTAACAACGACGGTTCCAATTTGGGCTTCTGTAAGAATATTTCTGTAAGAATATTTCTGTAAGAACGTTCTTCTACTAGATCCATTGATATGGATAGTCATCACCATCATATGAATTTTCAGATTACTTTTGACTCGTATAGCTGCATATATGATTGACCGGGCATTCTTGCTGGTGCAATTGCGGTTGGGTAAGACACTCTCTCACCTCTATTACTATTTAGTAACACATTCGAACTTATGGTATATTGCTCCACCGGAAGCAGATTAATTGTACGCATCTACTTGGGAGTATTCATCCTTCCAGTTTATGCACTCGTCTCCCAGGTACTTCCTCTACAGTATTTAGATATCTTGGTAACAATATCAGATCATGATCAACTCTATATCTCTTCATCAATTGTGGTCTAGAGATTGTTCAGATTGCACAAGTATCGCAATGCTGTGTTATATCGGCATATAGTACCTTAAGTTGCTTCACATATTGTTTCTGGAATTCTGATGAACAAAAAGTCCTTCCTCCCCTTTTTTTTGTTTTCCTTAATAGATGGGCTCGCAATTGAAAGAAACCGTGTTCAGCGCTCAAGTTAACTTGGGTCTTTCAAGGTGGAGGAACAGAAAATTGCAATATACTCAAACTTCTGATGAAACCGATACTGTCAACCTCTCACAGCTTGACGCACTGCCCATCTAATTTATCTAAACAAAGTTCTACCATAGTGCCCGTAAAATTTGAGTAGTTTACAGAACTCAGTTTACTTTTGTAATAAAGACAATGTACATATACAGCAATGGAAATGTATCTCCTGATTAAGGAAATAATTTATTCTCCTAGTTCTTACTAGAACTAAAATTTTTGTAAATTAATTAATTTAGGATCATATTTTTCTTTCACGTTTTCTCAAACTAATGTATAAACCTAAATTTTGTAGCTCTCCTGTTCTCGAAGAAGACATGCAAATAAAAATAAGATCTTGTGGTGGTATTTGAACGCTCGTGATCTTCGTGTAAGAAAACTTGTTGTTGAAAATAAAAAATCATGGTCTGTCAAAGTTATATTTGACGCCCTTCTTTGTAAAATATTTATTCCTTTCTATAAAATATGTCTGAATCACAATAACATAGAGCTCGTAAAGAGTGAAAGTAGAATTATTATGAAACTTTAGAATCAGATACGATATTAAAGGGGAAAAAAAAATGGAATTTTAACCATATCAGTTTTTTGACTATGAAATCTAGAGACACAAAGAAGAATCCACTGAATTTTTCTATTGGATGCATTCATTATTCATGTTATTCATCAAAGATTTCTTTTTTTATGAGTCCAACCTTCCCTCAAATTCATTTCTTATTTCTATTTCTAAATAGATTCCTTTGCCTTTCCTGTTTGTTAATACGTTTGCCACCGAATGCTCTTGTGAACTCCTTCCCATGATAATGTTCCCATCGTTCATTTGGTATGTATGCTCAGTGATTCTGTCCATTAGTTTCAAGATCACATGTTTTTAGTAAAAGAAATCTTTAGTCATATATGCATGAGGAAACTCGCCCATGTCATATATATGTTTTGGAATGACATCCTCGAGAAAGAATCGAAAATGACTATGCTTTTCTTAACTGGAAAACCTTCACGAGCTAATACAATATACCTGATAATTTAAATATATGGCATGATAAAAAGATTTACAACCAACTTATTATGAAGAAAAAAGTGGCTAATTATTATATAAGTTGTAACGATGAGGAGCAGTTCAAGTCCTTCGGTAAGTATGATATAAATTGTGACAATGCTTCGTTCGGTAAGTATTCATATATGAGACGATGTGTTGAATTTGAGAGTTCCAAAAATAGTGTTCTTTCCGATTTGTAGATGTAGCCCATATGCCACGATGACGAGCCTATAGACTATCATGAAAACCTCCATTTACATTATCATTATCCTTCTTCCATTGTCACATACCTTATTTATATGAGTGCCATTTTAGTTTTAGTTACTTCAAAAAATGTCCATCTCGAAGAGGGTAAGTATGGAACCTTTTGAGAATTTTCTTAACGCTTGATCCAACCAACCACATTACCTTTGAAGATTTGGAAGACAACCCTCAAGGAATAAGAATTTCATTTCAAACGCATTCCCAATAAGAGTTTCAACATAATGAAAAATATGAGAACATACAATAGTTTAATTTTGAGAAAAAGAATAACTTCTCAAACCAAAGTCATTCTTTTGTGAAAGATATGGAAAGATTTCAAAATTTTCTCTAGATACTATCTATATTCAGATTATCTCTCATAAACTATTGTTAAATTAAACATTCCTTTGTCAAACGTATATAGTTACTTGCCCATAAAAGCGCCCATAAATTGAGCTGATCTCATCTTACTATTTGGAGAGGTGGAAGCGCTTTTGTCTTGTATATACCGTCTTCTATAGGTCTCTTCTATGCCATGTTGGATTTATGGTAATTCCTCTTAGTCCAAACACATTTTTTCTTCTTGCAGTCCCTCACAATAGCACATATACTTTTTCATGCCTCTTATAACATCTTTTTCTTCTTTAATATGTATTTCTGACATGAAAAATATAGGTATGACAATCTAGGCCACCTACAAACACCAACTTTAGCCATCCACTTTATGATCCATGCGCCCAAGGGAAAATTAAGACCACCCCTCTCATTGAAAAATATATAAATATGGATAAAATGCTAAAATTACATTAAATAATATTTATTAAAAACTTGGAAAATTTTAATGGTGACTTCAATTTGTGAAAATAGAAATTCAGGTGAGTTTTTGTGATATAAATTTGACTAAGACTTGCACATAGATATATACAAGCCCATAGACATATGCATAGTGCACCCATACAAAAGCCACACACATGCACATGCACATACATACATATGCATACACATACACATAAATACTCATACAAGCATACTATCATTCACTTACACACATATACAGATATATTTTCCACACATGCATACCAAAAGCTACATGCATGGATATTGAGAACTACACATGCACACATGCAACACATACACTTTCATACACACTCAAGCATACACATATTCTTTGCATGCCTATCTATATTGAGTGCACACCATACACATACATATTTTTTAGACACACAAATGCACTTTACACATAGATATATACATGCCTAGAGATAGGCATAGTGCACGTACATAGATTCCAACATAGTCTGCAAACATGCACCTGCACACACATACACATATAAACTTGCACATATAGACATGTTTTGTACGTATATCACCCAATAAGCATACACATACATACCAAGAACAAGACATATGCACACACATGCACTTATGTACATACATAAGTGCATTTCTTACATATACACACACATAATTTTTTCAACACATACACATACACAATATGCATAGATACACCTAATAACAACCATACATGCAAATGCCTTCCAATATCAACCACACATACACATACATGATAGTGATACATTCCAAAAAGATCAAATGTGATAGAGTGTAGCTCAAGTGTAAGCATCACCTCCTTTAATTATCAATCCATGGAAGAGATAGGAGTGATATGAAGATCCTGAATGCAAAAAGTAGTGAGAGTGAAGGTGAGAAACATGGAGATGCACACACACACACAAGGAAGAGACAAGCAAGACACAATCGAAGGTAGAAAGTAGAACCTATTGCTCAATAACACTCTTCCAAACTCAAAGCTCATACTAAATAATACAATTCAACACTAGCTAACCTCAAAAATAAGCTATCTAGCTCTTTTTATAGATTTTGGAGTAGTTTTGACCAATTTCACATCTAGTGATCGGCATAGTTAGAAAATCGGCTCTAGGGGGTATTTGGAGGTCTACAAAAAAATATAAAATAGCCAAAATTGGTATGCTTGTTCTACCTAAGCTCCTTAAGCTCGATCACTCCTCGGCTTGTAAAACTTTAGCCTTTAATTACAAAAGAGGGTGTTTTATGATAGATATGTTACAAAAGTGATGAAAATCATTGCTTGGAGTTTTGGAAAAGTAATATGAAGTATATGTCTTTGGAAAAAATGATTGCATGTCTCCGCACGAGTCATTGTAGTCTCCCTCTACATGCTTCCTCTATATCTATGCCTTTGACTGCTGCCAACATCCCTCTCCCTCTCGCGTCTATCATCGTCGAGAGATCCGTGTTGTAGGGTGTTCATACTGTAGTTGTGCCAGAGGTCTTGTGCGAGGGTGTGCTCTACAATTCGAATTCCTCATGCCAGATTAGCTTTGAGTTTTTCCAATTCTATCACCTGAGTTTCATTGGGAGGTGGAAGCTAGTAATGTGTTGAATATACAAGTTGTTCACAAGCAAATAATAGAAGTAGATGAGTAGGCCAGCAGATGAAGACTTCGGAGTGGTACTCATAGAAGCCCGTCATGAGCATCTGTTGAAAAGTCTTCTTATAACATGCAAGTAAGTACTTTATATAGTAGTGACATGTGTAGTAGACCTGTAGCGAAGGCGTAGTGCTCATGTCGTATGCTAAGTCTTGGTTTCCATGCTCACAGACTAGCGTATTGGCATGTGGTGCCTTGACATGCCGAAAGATCTTGAAAACCATTTGCATCATATCAAAGATCTTAATAGTCATATATGCTACAAGGTTTTCCATGGAGTGTAAGTGGGGAGCCAATGGCGGTATGGTCATCATCATATATCCAATGGTTGGGGGTCACATGGTTGTGCTTCATAGGGGTAGTTTAACCAATCCTGGCATTGCTTGTCATTTTGAACTTTGATGGCAAATGCCTTCCAAGAGCGGCATTGTGGCATAGGACCCAGGATGTGTTGTACTTCAGGTGTAGCGATGCTTTTGTCTAGGTTTGCATCATTTGTGGGTATTTTTGTAACACCTCTATGTGCCAATTTGGCTGAAAGATCTTTCGTTTCTGTTCTTGAGGAGGTAGGTCTTCGGGCTCAAACTGTGTAGCATGAGTTGGTTTCTTCCCTGTTTCTTTTTCAATAGCTAATTGATACTCTACCACATTTAGAAAGTATGGTTTTTACTGAAGCTCATTAATAGAGATGTACCTTTGAGAGGCTAGCTAAGCAAAATAGGGTGATTGTAAAATGCATTCCTTTATCATGGCCATGGCATGTAGCTATGCTTCGACACGCGCAAAGTGAGTCTTACCAAGTTCTTCCACTGATTTGAGCCATGCGGGAATCGGAAGTTCAAATGTGTCTTGGCCTTTTGCCATGACACATCCACCTGGGATAGGTTGTGGTTCATATGCCTCTTCGCATGTGTCTTCCACCGGTAGAGAAACAATTTGTTCTTCATTAGGAATTTCTAGTGGGGAATCTAGCCTCAGAGGCTCCGATTGAGCTGCAATCTATGCTTGAAGATCAATGATATGAGACCATAAATTGGTGAGTTGGTCAAGGATTTCTACGGGGTGACTTCAAGAAGTGGTTGGGGCTGTGTAGGTTCCTTCAAGAGTAAGGTTCTATGATCTGCTTGTAACTTTTTCTATTCTTCATTGATTTTTTCATAGTCCTTGAGTAATCATGCATGATCTTCCAATAATACTTGCATCGTTTCAAAGGGGACTATGTTTAATGGACTCGGACTTAATGTTTAATCTGGTCGATCCATCGTAGCTTCAAGTTCTTGTGATTATGTTCCCGTAGTCTCTAGTTCTCTTCTTTAGCAGCCACAAGATGGCATCTTAAGACTCCCATATTCGTGCGTGTGAGTGTTGCATTCCGTACTTTCTGAGCATGTAAAAGATTTTCTGCATCGATGAGGGCTTCTTTAGTCTTGTGTTCTGATCCTAACTCTAACAAGTGGTAAGCCTCACTTAATTCCTGATTGCGTGCGTTCAAGGAAGCATTCTTGATGGTTAAAGAATTTGACTTCACCTATAGCTATGTAGTAGTAGTCTACTGCAATGTCTGGTAATTGCTTCCGAGAGATGTAAATTCTTCTCTAACTTGAGTCATACAAGCAAACATGTGATGGAATGTAGTGTAAATGGTGGGTCATAATAATAATGGAGTGGTGTGTGAGGATGATGCTAGTGCGGGTGTAGATGTAGGGGAGAAAGGGAAAGGGGCCGGAATGGAGCGTGGATGTAGTGGTGACCGTAGAAAATTATGGTGGTGGTGACATCGTGGGTGTGAGTGGTGGTTTGGTAGGTGAATAAATTTCCATGTCACTCAATGTGGCATCTAGTGTAGTGATGGTGAATAATGTGTAATGGTGGGCACATGTGTGGGTGTGAAAACAGAATTTACAAAAGAGGAGAAATATATAACCTTTTGAGTGTCACAGATGGTTTGAAGTAAAGGATAAGGTAAAGGTGATAGGTTAGGATGGGGAGATGACACTGGGGAGAAGGTCATGGGGGGTGGAAATGGAAACATAGGCGTTGTAGGGAGAGGAAAGGAAGGAAAGGATGGGTTCAAGAATGGATTAACTGGTGTGGGGGGAATTAGGTCTGATGTACTAGGGGTAAGGGTTTCGGGTATTGCTTGGGTGAGTGGAGGTGCTATTGCTTTTGCAGCGGCACTTACTCTGAATGAGGATATGGGAGGTGAATGAGGGTTGACAGGGGAAGTTGAATGTACAAGCGAAGGGGAAGTTTCCATAGGAGTGAAGGTGATTTCAATGGGGGTGGTCTATAAGGAGGTTGTTGGTCGGGGTGGATAGTTGATGATGACTATGGCTTGTGCTATGGGTGTTTCAGGTGGGGGTTCCGAGAATAGTCATGCTTCTTTCCGATGCCTGAAGGACTGGCCTTGTGTGGGCACATAGAGGTATTAATCGGGTTTGGACATTAGATGGATTCTTCGAGGCTCAACTTGTGGTAAAGGTTTTCTCTTCAGAAAGTGGAGTGCTTCAACAATTCTCATAGACTTCACTACTAGTCACTCTTGAAATCTTGAATGAAAGAGTCTTCAAATCCACTTTTCGCGAGTTCTTGCTCTAGTATCTCCTAACTTTGTTGTTCGAATACATGTCTGCATGCCCACACTACTTTATTTTAAATAATTTTTGGATGGATAGTGTATAGGTGGCGGCTTCGAATGTGTCATCTTCATGGGTGCTTGTATCCCCTTGAGCTTCAGTTGTGGTTGTTGTTCTTCCTATTGTTCATCTTCTTGTGATTCACGACTAGTTTTTTACAAGAGAGGGCAAGATGAAAGTGTTTCCTAATGCTTCCCTCTTAGGAGCTTCAAGAGTGGTTACTAAATAGCGGCATCAATAAGAATCAGGTTTTGGCAAAAGGGTCACTAAAATACTCGCTGAAAACCAACTCTAGCCCAAATCTATCGTAACTCCTAAAATTTTTGAAGCTCTTCAAATTCAATGAGAAAACCAGATATCTGCCCCGCTTGGTGCCATCAAAACAAAGCATGGCATCATAGATAAAGTTTGCATCCACTAAGGGTCCTGCTAGACCTTGAAACTAGTGAGTTGCTATGGACCTTTTTAGTGTGTACGAGACAAGGGCCCATGGATAGGCATCGATCCCATGAATCCTTGAAATTCTAGTGGTTGTGAGGTAGGACAAGACTCAGCTAATAAATTACCCAAATTGACCACTAGTGTGCTAGGGCTAGCCTCAAAGTGCCTTCTGCTTGCATGATGATCCTGGTGAGTACGGAGATGATCTGCTACAAAAGATTAACACATTAGTATGGAAAGAAATTTGATCCTGATTAACTGAGACCAAAATCCCTTTCCATAGCCGATATGTAACCCATGTAGCCAAGTGTTGTGAGATTCTTTATGGAGTGATTTCTCATAAACTAATGCAACTCTGTAGACACCTACCTGCTTTAGATATTGCATACATTGCTTGATGAGATTTCATTACAAGTGATGGTGTCTTAGTTTGGGTAAAATTGTACAAGGTTTAGTAGTGAGTGAATTGTTACAAGGGTAAGGGTTAGTCATGATGGGTGTTATATTATACAAAGGAACATGTGTAGACTACTAGACACATTTCGGCATCCATGGCCAAAGAGTTGGTGTATGGGTGGTGTTCTTCTGCTGAGCTATAAAAGATGATTTTGGCAGTAATGGTGTTGATGGGTGGATTGATGTCAAAGGGATGTATATTACATGGCTTGGGTTTTGAGCTAACATACAATTCTTGGGTACCC
>CM035427.1:91474956-91499967 GCA_020310875.1 Ceratopteris richardii | reverse complement strand
CGAATTCCAAATAACTGATGCCAAAAAATCTCCTGCAAAACAAAAGAAAAAGAGAAATTCATAAACCCTAATCCTAAACCCTAACCCTAAAACATGTATATGTGTGTATGTGTGTATGTATATGGATGTGTGTGTATGTGTATGTGCATGTATGCATGTGTGTCTATACATATGTGATGTGTATACATATGTGAGTGTGTATATATATGTGTGTGTGTGTGTGTATGTAATATGCATGTGTGTATGCACATATGTGTGTGTATACATATGTGAGTGTGTATGTAATATGCTGTGTTTATGTATGTATGTGTGTGTGTACATGCAAATATGTGTGTATGTATGTATGCATATGCATGTGTGTATGTATACATGTGTGTGTGTACATGTGTGTATGTATATGTGTGTATACATGTATGTATGTATGTGAGTATGAGAATGAATATGTGTGTGTATGTATATGCATGTGTGTATCTAATATGCATGTGTGTATGTAATATGCATGTTTGTATGTAATATGCGTGTATGTATGTATATGTGTGTATGCATGTGAGTATGTAATATGTATGTGTATGTATATGCACGTGTGTATGTAATATGTATGTGCGTGTGTATGTAATATGCATGTGTGTATGTAATATGTATGTGAGTATGTGTATGCATATGTGTGTGTATGTATGTATGCATATGTCTCTCTATCTCATTCTCTTTCTATTTCATCTCTCTCTCTCTCGTTCATCTCTCTCTCTTTCACTCACTCTCTATCTTTCTCTTTCATCTCTCTCTTTCTTTCTCTCTCTCTCTCTCTTTATGTTTCTCTAGATCTCTCTCTTTCTTTCATCTCTCTCTCTATCTCACTCTATATCAATCAAAAACAAAACAATCACTTACATGGATGTAATTGTTTGGAGAATTGTCCTCAAGGTCCACTCAATGTTTCCCTTCATCGAATTCCAAAGATTTGATGCCAAAAAGCTCCTGCAAACGAAAGAGAAGAGAAATTAGAAAAGGGAAAACACAAAGATCTAAAGAAACAGAGATGTAGAGAAAGAGAGAGAGAGAGAGAGAGATAGAAAGAGAGAGAAAGATGTGAGGAAAGAGAGAGATGTGTGTACACAATAGGCGTTAGAATGTAGTTCGCGCGCGTGCAAACTCGACAGCTAGCAAACTTTGGTTCAAAATGCAAGCAAATGTCGAATTTTTGCTCTCGGGCCGAGTGAAAACGTTGCCTCGGTATAAGCATCGGTATGAGCGTCGGTATAAGCGTCGGTAATTTACAGCAAAGTACCGACGCCCTATACCAGCGCTCATACCAACGCCTGTATACCGACGATTAAATGACCATCGGTATTGCATCCGTTGTTTTTCAAGCATTTTCAACGGTCATACTGACGCCGAGGCGTGACCATCGGTATGGGCATCGTCGGTATGCCCCTGATATGTTGTAGTGTTTCCCGTGAAAGCAGGCACACACTAAGCCGACTTCATCTTATTACTTGGAGAAGTGGAAGCTCTTTTGTGTCTTATATTATAGCATTTTTCTATAGATCTCTTCTATGTCATGTTGGATTTATGTGAATTCCTCTTAGGCCAAACACATTTGTACTTGTTGGAGTTCCTCACAATAGCAATATACTTTTTCATGGCTCTTCTGAAATCGTTTACTTCTCTAATATGTATTTGTGACTTGATATATATAGGTATGCCAGATAAGCCACCCACAAACACCAACCATAGCCATGCGGTTTATCACCCAAGAGCCCAAGGAAAAATTAAGACCACCTCTGTAGCTCAACAAATATATAAATATGGGTAAAATTATATAACTACATTAAATAATATTTATTAAAAATTTGGAAAATTTTAATGGTAGCTTCGATTTGAGAAATATAGAATTTACGTGAGTTTTTGTGATAACCTCCTTTAAAGTTATAGAAATGTGTGCAACAACAAAAGCACAAACAAAGTAACAAAGAAATTCTATAGTAATTATAGAGATCTTACAATCACCCTCCAATTTTTCTTAGAAGTCAGTCTCATTTTAACTTTCTTTCAAATCTCAAATATTTATTTAACGTATTTACTTTTGTCTCACAGTCTCATAACTCACAGTCACACTAACATTGTCTACTTTGCTTGTAATGCTTGTGGTAATAAATTTCACTAAGACTTAAACATAGATACATACATGCCTATAGACATATACATATGCACCCATACAAAAGTCACACACATGCACATGCATACATATGCATACAGATACAAGCATACTCCCATACACATATACAGTCGAACATATGGTACATTGCCTCCATCGGAAACAAATTAATTGTACCCATCTACGTGGGAGTATTCATCCTTCCAGTTTATGCACTCCTCTCCCAGGTAGTTCCTCTCCAATATTTAGATATCTTGGTAACAAGATAAGATCACTCGTTTAATTTTCTTCTTGATGGAGTATAGGAAGTAGCAATGAAGCTCCTCCAAAAACTACATAATTTCTTGCCAAAAGGAATTAACCATAGAAAGTTTGGGTTTTGTAACAAATTTAGTACAATTTCTTCTCTGTATCTCCTCATCAATTGTTTGTCTAGAGGTTAATGTTCAGATTGCACAAGTATCGCAATTTTGTGTTATATCGGAATATAGTACATTAAGTTGCTAAACATTTTGTTTCTAAAATTCTGATGAACAAAAATTCCTTCCTCCCCCTTTTTTTTCCTTAATAGATGGGCTGGAAATTGAAAGAAACTTTGCTCATCGCTCAAGTTAACTGGGTGTTGCAAGGTGGAGGACCAGAAAATTGCAATATACTCAGACTTCTGATGAAACCCATAGTGTCAACCTCTCGCAGCATGAGGCAATGCCCATCTAATTTATCTAACAAAGTTCTACCATAATGCCCGCAAAATTCAGTAGTTAACGAAAAACAGTTTACTTTTGTAATAAACACAATGTACATATACAGCAATGGAACTGTATTTCCTGATTAGTGAAATAATTTATTCTCCTAGTTTTTACTGGAGCTTTCTAAAAATAGGATCATGTTTTTCCTCTCACGTTTTCTCAAATTAATGTATAAACCTAAACTTTTGTAGCTCTCCTGTTTTCGAAGAAAACATGCAAAGAAAAATAAGAATGTTGTGGTGGTGTTTGAACACTCGTGATCTTCGTGTCAGAAAGTTTCTTTTTGAAACTGAAAAATTTCATTTGTCTGTAAAGTTATATTTGATGTCCTTCTTTGTAAATATTTATTCCCTTCTACAAAATATTTGATATCTGAATTGCAATAACATAGAGCTCATAAATAGTGAAAGTTAAATTATTATGAAACTTTAGAATCAGATACGATATGAAATAAGACAAGGAATTTTAACCATAGCACTATTTTGACTATTAAATCTATTTGTCATAAAGAAGAGTACACTCAATTTTTCTATTGGATGCATTTCATTGGTCATGTTATTCATCAAAGGTTTCTTTTTTATGAGTCCAACCTTCCTTCAAATTCACTTTTTATTTCTAATTAGATTTCTTTGCCTTTTCTTTTTTTGAGACGTTTTGGATCCATAGGTCTACCAAATGCTCTTGTGAGCTCCTTCCCATGGTAATGTTGTCCAAGTGGGAATACCTTTTGTATTGGCACGATGGATGGGCGGCATGGCATACATTTGGTTTCTGAACTATCTACTGAAATTTATTGGTACATTCGCTCATTCCATTTCAAAACCTTTGATTCCTTCGGTAAGTATTCATACATGAGACGATGTGTTGAACTGACGGTTCCAGAAATAGTCTTCTTTCCGTTCTCTAAATGTAGCCCATTTGATAGGATGACAAGCCTGTAGACTATCATGAAAACCTCTATTTACATTATCATTTTCCTTATTCCATTGTCACATAAATCATTTGTATCAGTGTCATTTTAATTTTAGATATTTCAACAAATGTCCATCTTTAAGAGGGTAATAATGGAACGTTTTGTGAACTTTCTTAACGCTTCATCAATCCAACCACATTACCTTTGTAGATTTGCAAGCTACCCCTAAAGGAATAAGACTTTCATTTCAAACTCATTCCCAAGAAGAGTTGCAACAGAATGAAAAATATCGGAACATAGAATAGTTTAATTTGAGAAATACAATAATTTCTTAAACCAAAGTCATTCTTTTGTGAAAACAATATGCAAAGATTTCAAAATTTTCTCTATACACTATCTATACTCAGATTATGTCTCATAAAATATTGTAAAATTAAGCATTCCTTTGTCAAAAGTATCTAGTTACTTGTCCATAAAAGCACCCACACACTGAGCTGACTTCATCTTACTACTATGAGAAATGGAAGCCCTTTTGTCTTGTATGTACCGTCTTCTATAGATCTCTTCTATGCCATATTGGATTTATGCGAATTCCTCTTAGTCCAAACAAACTTTACTTCTTGGAGTCCCTCACAATAGCACATATACTTTTTCATGGATCTTCTAAAATCTTTTTCTTTTCTAATATGTATTTTTAACTTGATAAATATAGATATGGAAAGCTAGGCCACCCACAAACACCGAGCTTATCCATACACTTTATCACTGAAGAGCCCAAGGAAAAAATTAAGACCATCTGTTTAACTCAAAAATATATAAATGGTAACATCGATTTGGGAAATATAGAAATTCAGGTGAGTTTTTTGTGATAAGTTCCTTTAATTTATAGAAACGTGCACAACAATAAAGGCACAAACAAAGTTACAAAGAAAGTCTATAATAATTATAGAGATCTTACAACCACCTTCAAATTTCCCCTGAAAAGTCACTCTCATTTTTAACTCTCTTTCAAGCCTCAAATATTTCCTTAGCATAAATCACTTCTTTCTCACACTCCCATAGCTCACAATCACAATAACATTGTCTACGTTTCTTTTTACTCTTTTTGGTAATAAATTTGACAAGAACTTGCATATAGATACATACATGCCTATAGACATATACATAGTGCACCCATACAAAACTCACGCATATGCACATGCATATACATACATATGCATACACATACATATGCGCACACATACAAGCATACTCCCATTCACGTACACACACATACAGATATATTTCTCACACATGCATACCAAAAGCTACATGCATGGATATCAAGAACTATACATGCACACACCGATATGAAGGAAGAGGTTGAAGACTAAGTGCACAACTATTTGGGGTTGAAAGAATAAAAGGAAAGGCAAAGGATTATGTGTATGAAGAAGGTTTTTTTACACATATGAGAGGGAATAACAAGGATGCAATAGAGGTATTATGATGAAATTGCATAGATATGAACAAAATTCTGCTAATGTAGAAGAAAACAAAGTGTGGCATGAGAAAGGATATCGTGGGATACCCTCAAGTTCATGATCAAGGAGGGCCATCAGTTTTTATGAAACTATTTTCAAAAATTCATGTATGAAATCTATCTACTTTGAAGATAGCCATTAAGTCAACGTCTTGGTGAAAGAGGAGAATATAGCAATCTGAACACACCATTCTTGTAATAGTCAAAGGAATTAAGTTGATTTTCTATCTTATGGGTAATCTGATCCTTTAAGAATGCCTTCCATTGTTTTTCTTTTGGGAGATCCATAAGATTTCTTGTGATTCATTTTCTATGCTAGTAAATGGTGATTCAAGGGAAGAGATAGCTTGCATGGTTCAAAGGAAAGGGAATATGATATTTTTCTTCATTTTTTATCTTTGCTTGATTTTTTTGGTGTACAAGTATTAGTGTACAAGTAAAAAGGAGATGGGAAAATCAAGAGGTAGGGGGAGAATTTTATTCATGGTTTTTCATAGGGATGATAAGTGCATCCATGTCCTCATTTGAGCAAAGAGTAATGGACATTTTTTGGGGAATGAAGAAGTTGCATATCATAGGCGAATAGAGAGGGGATGAATATGTGGGACAAAAGGCATACCTAGCTCTTAAGGGGCAAGATCCATATGTGCACATTGACCATTGATGTGCAAGAGAAAAATTCAAACAAGAGAAGGCAAGAAGAGATGCAGATGAACAAAGATTCATGTTGGCCTGTTGAAGGAAGACAAAGGGTCACAATGTGTCCTTTCAAGCATGAACATAGAAGAGTAAAATCTTTCATGGTTGTGATGGATATGTATGTGAGAATGCAGCTAGAAGTTAAAAAGATAGTATGATTCCACAAGCTAAACCAAAATCAAACTATGTGGAGAGATGGCATGTTGGCATGGGTAGATGACATTATGGTTATAGTCTTCTTCGAGCATGTAAAAGTTATCTTAACATAAAGTTCTACCTGGAGCCTTGCTCTCATACTCATGTGGAATTAGTTGAGTTCGAACATAAGGTAGACAATGTTAGAGCCGGTGCATGGACTTAGTTGATAAAGATGAATTTTCAATAAAAACCATCTTCTTGGCTCCATAGATATTTTTTTGTAATGAGTTAAGGTTATATCAATTCTCGTGTGTTTCTTTTGAATGGCGTTAAAGTCACACTCACTAAAAATAGGAATTATGGATGTATCTTGCAATGTATAAAATTTTTTAAGTGACTGTGTTTCATTTAAAATGGTCCAAGTTTATTGCTACTGTCTAGCCCATCATTTCATTTGCCCAATAAAGTCCAGTATTTTGTGCCTCCAACATCTCTTCAAAAGTCCATCTTTCTTTATAACCTAGTTTTATTTGGAAATTTTGGTTGAATGGATATGGAATTCTGAATACAACTTGAGTTAGAAAATATTCTAATTAACCTCCTTTAGTAAGAAGTCATGGTTCAATTTTAAGTTCTCAATCTAGAAATGTCTAACCATTAAGGAACAAAATACTTTGGCTATAGTATAATGAATTGTTTTATGTATAGTGATATCCAAAAGGTTGTTCAAGAATAGCCTTCCTTAAGAGATGAGGTATTTTCAAAAAGACATATCCAATTGATTATTACATGGTAACGAAGAGTCATATTCAAACACAATTGCCTACTAGATCTTGTAAGTGTCCTTGTGTCTTCATCTAAATCTATGAATTCTCCATTGAAAACTACTTTTGACATGCTCTTTATAGCTTCTTCTTGCACGTCTTGTAGAAATACAAAAAGGAAACAATAAAATAACAAAGAGTAAAAATGCATTAGGGAAAATTATGAATAATGTCATCAATGTCCAATATTGGGTATAGGGACCCAAAATACTTAGCTCCTCACACAAGCATGAAATCAGAGGAAGCACCATAAACTTATGTTTTTTATAGCATTTGGTAGTGGTGACCATATGCAACCATATTGGATTATAGCTCAAAAAGTAAGCTAACTATATGAGAAAAATAAATCAAATGCATAATTGATCAGCCATACACATGTTAGGTTGTTAGATTCATTTAGACCCCCATGGTCTACCATTGGTCTACTACATTTGCTCTAGGACCTTAGCCGGGTCAAGGACGACAGCTTGGGGGAGCCAAGGCTCTTGATACCAAATGAAAGATCCAACTAGCTACCTGCACTCTCCTCCCAACCTTAAAATATCCCTTGCCCTTGGGACATCTAGAATCTTCTCTAAGGTCCAAACACTTCCTCATATGGTCCACTCTAAGGAGATGGAATAACCTCAAAGAAGAAAAATTTCATATCATTTGGACATGTGGTGTGAGAGAAACATCCAAGTTTTTTGCACACTTGTAATAAATTACTAGAGAGAATTCCATGTATAGTGACCAGAGAGATTTTCCTTTTTTCTCTTAACTCAAAACTCCAAATTTAATGCAATTTGGAGGCCACAAACTAAAATACATAGGCTTTAAATGCCAACAAAAACCTCAGCAATTGGACACTCCTATAAGGCGATATGGCCGTATAAATTTACCCTTGTATATGTTCTAGAGGGTAATTTTTGACACAATAGGTCTGAGCCTTATGAACCATTTGACCTATCAAAATATTTTCAAAAGACATGAAAATAAGTGAGAATGTTAAACACCTAATCATCTACCATCATCAAAAATTTTCATGCTGTGTTGGGCGAATAGTTATATCATGGACATGTATAAGTTTCATGTGATTTGGATAATTTAAAGGGTGTAATGTCTATTTTAGTTCTATGGTATCTCTGGCGAGGACCTCGCTAGAGAAGTCCATAGACGTCTGGTTATTATACCGTTTCTCTTGATGGAATGTTCAATTAGGATAAATCCTTTTGGAAATGTTTGCCAAACTATAGCATCTTAATGTTGACCAAATTTGAAATTATTTGGATTTAATTTGAGGAGTCTATGAATATAATCTTTCCTCTGGTCCTAGTTTCTGAGTAGTGCAAAAATGTTCAGGTGTTGTAGAAAATTATTATTTTTTTGTTTATCTCATTTGGAGAGTTTTTTACTACTGGAAACTTGGTATACAGATAGATGCTTGAATACACTTTCAAATGACCCAAATTTCACTAAATTCGGAGTTCATTTGATTAGTCTACTTAGTGGCTCTTGGGATGTATGTATCACTCTAAGGACCACCTGTACAAAAGTATCGGTTTGCAAAGTTTTGGTAATAAATGCATGAGCATAGATCCAATTCACTTGATTTTACGTGGAGCTAAAAGATAGCTTCTAGGACTATGTTGATAACCAAAAATCATTATTTTTGCATATGTTTAGGTACTTCTAATGTTCTCGTCTTTTTGCACGTACTATAGTTTCTTACATAAGAAGTTAGGAGAAGTTATCAAAGACTGTAAATTGTACATTTGTAGGGAAAATCACATGAATTTAGCTTGTATTAGACTTTTAGTTAGTATAGGTGCATTTATAATCATTTTTGGAAATGCATAAAGCTTGTATAACTTGTTCATGGTGCTTATCGCTGGATGTATTTTAGGACTCACCATAACTTGTATAATTGTCATGTAAACTTGTATAGGACATGGGGATTGGTGAGATTCGTCTTTTGTGTACATATGGTATTGAGAGAGGATTTTGGATACATCTTTCTTGTTCATGTTTTGCATGGATGAATCATTAATTAGGACCATTGTTAGTTAGGTATTGCATCTTATATTCCAATGACTTATCAATTATATTGTCTGTTTAGAATGAGTTTGGAAAGACTGTAACTCCCATGGATGAGGTGGAGCATGAGCGACCTTCCACTATGGAGATTACGACTCTTAATGCCAAGGTTAGAGGCATGGAGGAAACACTTGAGATGATCCTCAAGCATTTACAAAACCAGAGGTGCCGCTAATGGCTACACCAATGCAGATGGAAGTTCCAGGTACTGAACCATTTAGTTCGCATATACCACTTGCACATGTAGGGGTGTCTGCCAATAGAGAGGTAAATTGGAAAGTAAAGGACTTGAATCCATCAAAATACCATGGACAAGTTAGTGCCAGGACAGTAGATGCATTAGAGCAATGGATAAGTAAGCAGGCGCAATGCATCTGGCTTTGCAATATTGAGGACGAGAAGCAAAAGTATGCAGACAAGTATAGGGAAATCTTGTTGAAGATTCCAAATGAGTTGCCTGATTTTCTTCAGGTCCATAAATTTGTGCTTGGTCTTAGGGAGACCGTTGCGTCACTTGTGCGGAAGGAGTGCTACCACACCTTAAATGAGGTAATAGAACTTACCTTGGTGCTAGAGGAAGCGTGATGCTTAAAAATAATAATTTGTATACCTTCTGCTAAGAAAATGACTCCTGAAGACAGTTGTCTTCGAAAAAACTACCACATCTCAAGTGGTATGTTAGGTCTCCTCTAATTTTTTCCCATATACAATATCGCAAATAGAAAAAAGGAATCAAAATACATACACACACATATAGCATGTGCATACACATATACATACACTTACACATACATATATACATACATACACACATACATACATACATACATACATACATACATACATACCTACATACTAAATACATGCATACATACACATACTATCACACACACACACACACACACATATATATATATATATATATATATATATATATTATATAATATATATATATATATATATATATATATATATATATATATTATATATATATATAACCACTTATATTTACTTATTTATATTTATATTATATATATACATATATATATATATATATATATATATATATATATATATATATATATATATATATATATATATATATATATAACCACTTATATTTACTTATTTATATTTATATTTTATATATATATATATATATATATATATATATATATATATATATATATATATATATATATATATATATATATATATATATATATGTGTGTGTGTGTATGTATGTATGTATGTCTGTATGTATGTATATCTCTCTGTTTGTGTGTGTATGTATTGATTTATATTGTGTGTGTGTGTGTATATATATATATATATATATATATATTTATTTATTTATAATATAAATCAGTTAAATATGATTGATTATATATATATATATATATATATATATTATATATATATATATATATATATATATATATATATATATATATATATATATATGGGTGTGTGTGTGTGTACACATAAACATACGTACATACATACATACACACACATACACATATCCAACACACACACACACACATACATGCATACATACATCCAAAATACATGCACACATAAAAAATATATACATACACACATATAATTATACATACATACACACATATACACATACATAGAAACATACATATACACATATACACATATACATACATACATAAACACACATACACATATCCACATATATACATACACACATATATGTGCATGCATATACACACATTCATACAAAATAAATGCATTTATCTCACATGAATGTGTATTTGTGTATATGTTAATATGTGTGTATGTGTAAATGTGTATATGTGAATGTGTATATATGTATATAATCAGATTATTGCAAATTTTGATCAATCAGACAAAATTCCACCACCATCTCCTAATCGTGCAAGGACTATATATTATAAGTATATCAAACATTTAGTCTGAATATATTTGATAGATACATAAGTCATATATGGTTTTTGTTATTATAATTAGATTTTGATCAATCAGAGGGCACTCCACCACCTCCTACCCATGCAACAACTTCACATGTGTCCTCTGACAGGAAATTACGATGAGTTTTACTATCAAGAGCATAATATTTGTTGGTGTACGTTCTACTATGGCACATATGCAAGACCATGATTAAAATGTATTGAGCATGAGTTAGATTATGGTACTTTTGAGCATGCACCATTGCGTGGTCAATTTGATTATGCTTGGGTATGTATTCTTTCTATAAATTAATGTCATTATTTTATTTTAAAACCATATAGAAAGTCAAATTGTTGTTGATATACAGAAATATTCTTTGACGATAATGATGATGATAATAATTCCCATACTCATAATGCTAATATACCTTGTACACGGCATGGACTTGCTCTTCATCAATTATAAGTAGAGGTTTCTAGAAATCCTCTACCACTTGGTTTAGAAATTGAAGCCGTTGCAGGTTGTCCATTGCTAGCTCGTGATAGTTCTCTAGTACAAACATATGATAAAAGAAAATATGGGGGATGGAATAGAGGACCACTTCCTTTAGATGGAGAGGTTTTTAACTTTTGGGGTAATCGCTATATGATTGCTCCACCCACTATTACTAGTGTTGCTCTTGCTCTCTTTATTGTAGAGGATTTGTATGTGCCTCCGAACTTTCAAGTCACTCTTATGTCATTTTGTGGTCCTATATATGGATGGGAAGATTGGCATGGACTTGCAGGTTATGTTCAAAGCATGAGTACTTATTGAATATGCTTGAATGCAGCACCCCTTACTAGTAGAGGGATTTCACATGCAGAAAATGAAAGATTATATATTGATGGAAGAACTTGCATGCACGGAAAAATAGTAGGTTTACTAGATATTAGTCGAGGATTACATAATAGTTCAAGGACGAATTGCACATTTGAGGAGCATGAAAATAGTCTTGAATCACCATACATGAGTAAAGATATAGCAAGATACATAGTTGTCAATGCTATTACTTCATTACAAGCTAGGGATGAATTATTAGTGAATTATGGATAGCGTACACTTCCAAAAGCACCTCTAGAGAGAAAATGAAAACTTTATATCCAGCTATCCTATGTTGCATTGAAAAACTCTAATTTCAATCTCTTTTCAAACTAACTTACATCTTTAATTTTATGTTTAAAACTTTACTTTTCATTCAATTATGGAATACTAATGATTTTTATTCATGTGTGTAGATTCCAACGTATGATGTTGATGATACTCCACAAATTGCCAAGTAAGACTTCATTTATAATAAGCTTCTATGAGGAGGCTTTGCAAAAGTTGATCCTGTGGAATATGCAAGGTTGAAATACCTATATTCAAAAGAAGATAAAGAACAAGATTTGTGTGACGATGATGAAGATGACGGCATGGCAGATCTTATTTAGAATTGGTGTAGAGGAGATACTCAGGTATCCACTTTTAACAAGAGCAGTGAATATGCACTTCTAGTACTTCACCTACTCAAGGGAGGTCCTCCTTAGGGAAGTATACCCTTTAACATTTCTGTGAGCAGGCAGATCACAATAATTATACAGTGAATGTAAACGAGAGAAGATCAAGGACAATGGCAATAGTAACGCAACCACTCCTTAGTTCACACAAATGATTACAATATAGGCAAAAGAAATGCTCAAGAGTTAATGATCTGGGCCAACATGCCACTCCAGAACTAAATAGCATCAATACAAGAGATTCATCCAATCTGTGCAATGAACACTAGATGCAGACTGGTACTGATCAGTTCAAAGTGTGAAGAGTTGCTCCAAGGGAAAGAGCAAGAAAATACCACTAACACCAAAAATACCACTGACTCACAATGAATGTCAAAACCAAGCCACTTCCTTCACACTATAGTGTTATTAGCCCTCCACTAGGAAGCCCACACTCTGTATTCTCACCAAAGTGA
Organism: Ceratopteris richardii; assembly: GCA_020310875.1. Classification (NCBI taxonomy): domain Eukaryota; kingdom Viridiplantae; phylum Streptophyta; class Polypodiopsida; order Polypodiales; family Pteridaceae; genus Ceratopteris; species Ceratopteris richardii. The sequence goes on along the minus strand of CM035427.1, from coordinate 91,486,954 downwards.
CTTCCTACAATAGGCTTGTAGCCACAGAGTGCAAAGAGAGGACCCCGGGGTGTACGTATGTATATGTGTGTATCAAATGAACACAAGTCCATCGCTTTTATAGGCTCTTATAGGCCAAGAGAGCCTTGCCAATTCCTCACGTCCACTGATCATGCACCGATTGATTGCCCAAAATCGGAGGGTTAGATCAAATATGCCACCAATCTTGAATTGGATCCTCAAAAATAAGCATTCGTCATGAATGGTTGGTGGCAACAGTCATTTCTCCACTTTCAATTGTGGGGTTGGAGGGGGTTGTGGTGATAGTGGGGGCCACGGGGGTGGTGGCGGAAAAGAGGAGGGGACGGTGGGGTTGGAGGGGGTTTTGGTGATGGTGCAGGCCACCGGGGTGGTGGGGGAAAAGAGGGGAGGGTGGGGTTGGAGAGGGTTGTGGTGATGGTGGGGGCCGCCGGGGTGGTGGGGGAAAAGAGCAGGGGATGGTGGGGTTGGAGGGGGTTGTGGTGATGGTGGGGGCCGCGGGGGTGGTGGGGGAAAAGAGGAGGGGATGGTGGGGGAAAAGAGGAGGGGAGGGTGGGGTTGGAGGGGAGTGTGGTGATGGTGGGGGCCGCGGGGGTGGTGGGGGAAAACACGAGGCGACGGTGGGGTTGGAGGAGGTTGTGGTGATGGTGAGGGAGCGGGGTGGTAGGGGAAAAGAGGAGGGGACGGTGAAGTTGGAGGGGGTTGTGGTGATGGTGGGGGCCACGGGGGTGGTGGGCGAAAAGAGGAGGGGACGGTGGGGTTGGAGGGGGTTGTGGTGATGGTGGGGGGCCACAGGGGTGGTGGGGGAGAAGAGGAGGGGAAGGTGGGGTTGGAGGTGGTTGTGGTGATGGTGGGGGGTGCGGGGGTGGTGGGGGAAAAGAGGAGGGGACGGTGGGGTTGGAGGGGGTTGTGGCTGTGGTGGGGGCCGCGGGGTGGTGGGGGAAAAGACAAGGTGACGGTGGGGTTGGAAGGGGTTGTGCTGATGGTGGGGGCCGCGGGGGGTGGTGGGGGAAAAGAGGATGGGACGATGGGCTTGGAGGGGGTTGTGGTGATGGTGGTGGCAGCAGGGGTGGTGGGGAAAAGAGGACGGGACGATGGGGTTGGTGGGGGTTGTGGTTATGGTGGGGGCCACGGGGGTGGCGGGGGAAAAGAGGAGGGGACGTTGGGGTTGGAGGGGGTTGTGGTGATGGTGGGGGCTACCGGGATGGTGGGGGAAAAGAGGAGGGGACGGTGGGGTTGGAGGGGGTTGTGGTGATGGTGGGGGCCATGGGGGGGTGGGGGAAAAGAGGAGGGGACGGTGGGGTTGGAGGGGGTTGTGGTGATGGTGGGGGCCACAGGGGTGGTGGCGGAAAAGAGGAGGGGACGGTGGGGTTGGAGGGGGTTGTGGTGATGGTGGGGGCCGCGGGGGTGGTGGGGGAAAAAGAGGAGGGGAGGGTGGGGTTGGAGGGGGTTTGTGGTGATGGTGGGGGCAGCCGGGGTGGTGGGGGAAAAGAGGAGGGGATGGTGGGGTTGGACGGGGTTATGGTGATGGTGGGGGCCGCGGGGGTGGTGGGGGAAAAGAGGAGGGGAGGGTGGGGGAAAAGAGGAGGCGACGGTGGGGTTGGAGGGGGGTTGTGGTGATGGTGGGGGGCCACGGGGGCAGTGGGGGAAAAAAGGAGGGGATGTGGGGTTGGAGGGGGTTGTGGTGATGGTGGGGTCCGCGGGGGTGGGTGGGGGAAAAGAGGAGGGACGGTGGGGTTGGAGGGAGTTGTGGTGATGGTGGGGGCTGCGGGGGTGGTGGGGGAAAAGCGGAGGGGATGGTGGGGTTGGAGGGGGTTGCGGTGATGGTGGGGGCCGCGGCAGTGGTGGGGGAAAAGGGGAGGGAACGGTGGGGTTGGAGGGGGTTGTGGTGATGGTGGGGGCCGAGGGGGTGGTGCGGGAAAAGAGGAGGGGACGGTGGGGTTGGAGGGGGTTGTGGTGATGGTGGGGGCCACGGGGGTGATGCCGGAAAAGAGGAGGGGACGGTGGGGTTGGAGGGGGTTGTGGTGATGGTGGGGGCCACGGGGGTGGTGGGGGAAAAGAGGAGGGGACTGTTGGTGCAGATCAATCACCAATTGAAGGCTTGGAAGATTAAAGGATGAAGGAAGAATCAATTCTTAAAGTTTGGAAGAAGATTACATTCAGAGGATAAGAGAAGTGTACACAAATGTACATTAGTATAGTCATAGCTGACTTAGATCTTTTGTTTAGTAAGAATCATGTACAAATTTATCTATAAATACTTTGAGAAAAGTCGGGGCAAGTATGAGAGCATATGTGACAATAGTTAGAAGTCAAGAATGAGGAAGTTAGATGTCATGAGATAGAGAAAAAGTTGGTTGAGTTTTCTCTCATCACTCAACTGTAAATTTTTCTGAGTAATCAAAAATATTGCGCCCGATGTTTCTGAGTCTTCTCCTTCTACAGTAGATCAATTGTGAAATGCTTTTGTACAAGTCTAAGTCTAGAGTTGCTTGACCTCTGTACAAAGTTTTAGCTTCCAATTGTAATCAGGCTTAGAGAATTAAGTGTAGGAACATTCATATGTGAAGTGTATTCACAGGTTCCTAAAACAGGCGCAGATTTCGAACTTAATGTTTTGATCATTTCTCCCAGCACAGTTTAAAGTTTTGCATGAGTAAGGACTTAATCTTTAAGTTGAAAGATAAGCTACTCATGGCTAGAAGCATTTGCTTAAACGGGTTCTATTCAAGGAGAACCAAGTCTTAAAGTTGCAGGTGTAAAATCGACTGTTCTGAATGACAGTTTCTGACATAGGTAACTTGTGAAGTTGATTTCTCAAGTTATACTAAAGCTTTTGAAGTAATTCAACTTGGAGGAGGTGCGCAATCTCTAGGAGATACTTCTTACAAAGTTTCATCAAAAACTTTACATGTTTGATAGGTCAATGTGGAGAAATAGTGCAGCAGACTTTTCTGTGTTTCATCTTCTTCACAGATTTGTTAATCCTTTGATAGTTAGTAATTGATCCTCTAAATTAGTGGAAGTTTTTGACTTACTCTTGGTATAGAGGTGCTCTAATCACAAGAGTAGGTTGTTCTTTTGGAGATTAACACTCTCCATGAGTGGTATCAGAGCAGGAGACATCAAATTAAGGAAAGGAGGATCCCGACTGCTGCAGATTCAAGAAATTCAACACTTGAAGGACTAAGAAGTGAAAACTTGGAGTCAAAGCTTGAGGAGAAGACTATTTGACATCAAGAAAGGCAAAAGGAGTCTAATTCGAAGTAAAGGTACATACATTGTTTGTAAAGCTTGAAGATTTCAATACACAGGTGGACACAAGATGGGAGAAAGCTTGCAGATTGATAAGCTAGATAGGGAGAACTATCCAGCATGGTCCATGAGGATGGAAGCACACCTCATGAGCAAAGATCTTATATCATTTATTACAGGAGATGAAGAAAAACCTGAGTTTGCAGATCCTAGTATTCCTACTAGGGAAGAGCTTGCAATGTTGAAGACTTGGATGAGAAAGGATGCTCAAGCAAGGAGTATCATCTACATGGCTGTAAATGATTACCTTCTACCTCACATTAGAGGTTTGGAAAGTGCTACAGATGTTTGGAATGCCTTGGAAGAGCATTTCCAAAATACAACTAAGTCAAGGAAGTCCTCACTATGGGCTGAGTTCACAACCTTCAAGAAGAAGAGCTCACAATCAATTTCAGATTATGTGGCAAGAATGAAAGATATTGCAGATAGCTTGGGAGCAGTGGATGAAGACATTGAAGAGGAAAAGTTGGTAAGACAAATACTTACAGGTTTGAGAGGAGATGAGAAGTGGAAGCCTTTTATATTGTCCATAGAATTGTCACTTGATCACTTTACTCCTGATCTTAATCAATTGCTAGGACACATGCTAACCTTTGAGCAGGATCTTAAAGGAGACAATGATAGAAGTACAAGTCAAGCTATGTACTCCAAGGACAAGAAAAAGAATGGCAAGGGAAAGCAATCAAATGATGATGAAGGGAATTCAAATCAAGCTAACTTCACAAAAGGAAAGATGAATTTCAGAGGTAAAGGAAGAGGAGGTAAGAACAAAGATAATACTAAAGCTTGTTGGATTTGTGGCAGAACAAATCATTTGGCAAATGATTGTTGGTATAACAATCAAAATGGTGGAAGCAATAATCAGAATTATAATCAAAGAGGTAGAGGAGGGAGAAACCAAAGAGGCAATTTCAGAGGAAGAGGAGGTAGGACATCATATGGTAGAGGAGGTGGAAGAAACTTCCAATCTCAGTCCTACAACAATAATTATTACAATTATGCATCAGATCAGAAGGATGACATGACTCTTATCTTGAATGCAACTCATGAATCAATGGGAGAAGATCAAAGAGTGTTTTATATTGACTCAAGGTGCAGCAACCATCTGAGTGGGAATCTATCTTTGATGACTGATATGGAAGCAAGGGTGAATGGACATACAGTTCAGACAGGTGACAATACCAAACATAAAGTGGAGAGCATTGGATCAGTGAAGACAAAGAGTGGAAGTACACTTCTGAGCAAGGTACTTTATGTTCCTACTATTCCTAAAAATTTGATAAGTGTAGGGCAAATTGTGGAGAAAGGATATGAGGTAAGATTCACAAATGATGGTGTTTATGTACAAGATCCAAATCAGGGATATAGAAACATAATTGCAGGTAAAAAGGAAGGAAGATTGTTCACTCTCAAAGTCCAAGGTAATGTGGGACATGCATTATTTACCTATGGAAGTCAAAAGGTATCTGAATTAGACCTATGGCATAAAAGGCTAGGTCATTTCAATGAGAGAGCTATAAAGGAGATGTCAAAGAATCAGGTGGTGCTTGGATTGCCAAATATTGAAGGGCAACATATGGTGTACAAGTGTGAAGCTTGTCAATTAGGTAAAGCACATAAGAGTTCTTATAACAAATCAGGGTACAAGTATTCAAATATGCTTGAATTGGTTCATACAGATGTATGGGGTCCCTCAAGGGACTATAGCATAAATGGATCCAGATATTATGTGTTGTTTGTTGATGATGCAACCAGGTGGATTACTTTGTATGTAATCAAGGATAAATCAGAAGTTTTCAAGACATTCAAACATTTTCATGCCTATGCAGAAAGGATCACAGGGCAAAAGCTCAAGAGATTAAGATCAGATGGAGGGGGAGAGTATTTCTCTAAAGAGTTTGATGATTATTTGTGGAATGCAGGTATCAAAAGAGAAGTAACTTGCAGGTACTCCCCTCAACAGAATGGAGTAGCAGAAAGGAGGAATAGGACTCTTGTAGAGTTTGCAAGAGCCATGATGAAGGAAAAGAATTGTCCAAATTACTTATGGGCAGAAGCCATTAACACTGCAACATATCTTGTGAATAGGTTGCCTTGCAAAGCTTTGGATGGAGGAACCCCTTATGAAGCATGGTGGGGTAAGAAGCCTACTCTTGATCATTGTAAAGTATTTGGATGTATTGCATATGCTTATGTTCCTTCACAATTAAGACATAAGCTAGAACCAAAAGCAGAGAAGTATGTGTTTATTGGATATGATGATAGACAGATGGGTTACAGGTTGTGGAGTCCATCCACAAAGAAATTTCTTGTTACTAAAGATGTGACATTTGATGAGCAAAATATATGGTATACAGGATCACCAAATGAGTTTGCAGGTGTTGAAGAAATTCAAAGGAAAGGAAAGGCAAAGGTAAAAGTATGTGAAGAAATTGTTGATGAAGTTGACTCTAGAAGTAGAGTGCAGGATCATGTAGAAGAAGGGCCAAGATTTGATCCAGAATCAAATGAGGCTGAAACTTCGAGAAGTGCAGAAATCAGAAGATCTACAAGAGAAAGGAAAGAACCTATAAGGTATAGTTATGATACATCTTTCCTAACAACAAAAGATTATGCCTACATTGTGAAAATAGAAGAAGATCCAACCACTTATGAAGAAGCCAAAGGTAAACAGAATTGGGAGAAGGCAATGCAGGAAGAGTATGATGCTCTACTTGAAAATGAAACTTGGGAACTAGTACCAAGACCAAAGAATCAGAAGATCATTGGATGTAAGTGGGTATATAAAACAAAGAGGTTTGCAGATGGTAAGGTGTCTAGATATAAGGCTAGACTTGTGGTCAAAGGTTATGCCCAAACTTATGGGGTAGATTATGATGAAACCTTTAGTCCTGTTGCTAAGATGTCTACAATTAGGACATTGATTGCTATTGCTGCTTGTAAAGGATGGAAATTATCACAATTGGATGTGAAAAATGCATTTCTAAATGGATACATTGCAGATGAAGTATATATGGAGCAACCAGAAGGCTTCATGGAATCAATTGGATCAGATTATGTGTGTAAGCTCAAGAGAGCTTTATATGGGTTGAAGCAAGCCCCAAGAGCTTGGAATTACAGATTGGTCAAGTTCTTAAATGAATGTGGATTTCAAGCATCAAAGGCAAATAGTAGCTTGCTAGTGAAGGCAAGTGAAAATGGATACATTTACATGTGCATTTATGTTGATGATATTATTGTTACAGGAACAGATGCTCAAGGAATCAATGAACTCAAAAGACAAATAGAGAAGGAGTTTAAGATAAGTGATTTGGGAAACTTATCTTATTTTCTAGGAATGCAGATTGTGTATACTCAACATGGAGTATATGTTTCACAAGAGAGATACTTGAAGAATCTTTTAGTCAAGTTTAACATGGAAGATTGCAAGACCTCAATTACACCATTGGAGGTAAATCATAAATTAAGCAGGTATGGAGGTGAAGAGTTCAATGATATGAAGAAATATCAGAGTTTGGTAGGTAGTTTAATCTATGCTACCTTGACAAGGCCAGATCTATCATATGCAGTAGGTGTGTTGTCACAATTTATGCATTGTCCAAAGAAGACTCATTGGATTGCAGCCCAAAGGGTACTCAGATATATCAAAGGAACCCTAAGTGAAGGTTTGTATTATAGTTTCACTTCTGACACAAGAATCAAAGTGTTTAGTGATGCAGATTGGGTAGGTGACTCAGATGATAGAAGGTCTACTCATGGGTATCTCTGTTATGTTGGAGATAAGCTAGTTTCTTGGTGTTCAAAGAAGCAACATACAGTTGCTTTATCATCCACAGAAGCTGAGTATAAGGGAATGGTAGAAGCTGCAAAGGAAGTGATATGGTTGAAGACCTTGATGAAAAGTTTTGAGATTGATCATAGTATTCCAATAATTTTTGGAGACAATATGAGTTCTTTGTATTTGGCAGCTAACCCTGTTTTTCATGCCAGGACTAAGCATATAGAGATTCAGTATCATTTCTTGAGGGAAAAGGTACTAGATAAAGAGATTGAAGTGATGTACACTCCAACAAAAGAGCAAGTGGCAGATATGATGACAAAGAGCTTGGATGGACCTAAGTTGCAAAGGTTCAAAGACATGGCAGGTATAAAGAAGACAGAGAAAACCTCAATTGATGATTGAGGGGGAGCTGTTGGTGCAGATCAATCACCAATTGAAGGCTTGGAAGATTAAAGGATGAAGGAAGAATCAATTCTTAAAGTTTGGAAGAAGATTACATTCAGAGGATAAGAGAAGTGTACACAAATGTACATTAGTATAGTCATAGCTGACTTAGATCTTTTGTTTAGTAAGAATCATGTACAAATTTATCTATAAATACTTTGAGAAAAGTCGGGGCAAGTATGAGAGCATATGTGACAATAGTTAGAAGTCAAGAATGAGGAAGTTAGATGTCATGAGATAGAGAAAAAGTTAGTTGAGTTTTCTCTCGTCACTCAACTGTAAATTTTTCTGAGTAATCAAAAATATTGTGCCCGATGTTTCTGAGTCTTCTCCTTCTACAGTAGATCAATTGTGAAATGCTTTTGTACAAGTCTAAGTCTAGAGTTGCTTGACCTCTGTACAAAGTTTTAGCTTCCAATTGTAATAGAGAATTAAGTGTAGGAACATTCATATGTGAAGTGTATTCACAGGTTCCTAAAACAGGCGCAGATTTCGAACTTAATGTTTTGATCATTTCTCCCAGCACAGTTTAAAGTTTTGCATGAGTAAGGACTTAATCTTTAAGTTGAAAGATAAGCTACTCATGGCTAGAAGCATTTGCTTAAACGGGTTCTATTCAAGGAGAACCAAGTCTTAAAAGTTGCAGGTGTAAAATCGACTGTTCTGAATGACAGTTTCTGACATAGGTAACTTGTGAAGTTGATTTCTCAAGTTATAATAAAGCTTTTGAAGTAATTCAACTTGGAGGAGGTGCGCAATCTCTAGGAGATACTTCATACAAAGTTTCATCAAAAACTTTACATGTTTGATAGGTCAATGTGGAGAAATAGTGCAGCAGACTTTTCTGTGTTTCATCTTCTTCATAGATTTGTTAATCCTTTGATAGTTAGTAATTGATCCTCTAAATTAGTGGAAGTTTTTGACTTACTCTTGGTATAGAGGTGCTCTAATCACAAGAGTAGGTTGTTCTTTTGGAGATTAACACTCTCCATCAGGGACGATGGGGTCGGAGGGGATTGTGGTGATGGTGGGGGCCACGGGGGTGGTGGGGGAAAAGAGGAGGCGACGGTGGGGTTGGAGGGGGTTGTGGTGATGGTGGGGGCCACGGGGGTGGTGGGGGAAAAGAGGAGGGGACGGTGGGGTTGGAGGCGGTTGTGGTGATGGTGGGGGCCGCGGAGGTGGTGGGGGAAAAGAGGAGGGGACAGTTGGGTTGGAGGGGGTTGTGGTGATGGTGGGGGCCCCGGGGTGGTTGGGGAAAAGAGGAGGGAACGGTGGGGTTGGAGGGGGTTGTGGTGATGGTGGAGGCGGCAGGGGTGGTGGGGGAAAAGAGGAGGGGACGGTGGGATTGGAGAGGGTTGTGGTGATGGTGGGGGCCGCGGGGGTGGTGCGGGAAAAGAGGAGGGGACGGTGGGGTTGGAGGGGGTTGTGGTGATGGTGGGGGCCGCTGGGGTGTTGGGTGAAAAGAGGAGGGGACGGGGGGGGGGGAGGGGGGGGGGGGGGGGGGGGGGGGGGGTTGGAGGGGGTTGTGGTGATGGTGGGGGCCGCGGGGGTGGTGGGGGATAAGAGGAGGGGATGGTGGGGTTGGAGGGGGTTGTGGTGATGTTGGGGGACGTGCGGGTGGTGGGGGAATAGAGGAGGGGATGGTGGGGTTCGAGGGGGTTGTGGTGATGGCGGGGGCCGCGGGGGTGGTGGGGGAAAAATGGAGGGGATGGTGGGGTTGGAGGGGGTTGTGGTGATGGTGGGGGCCGCGGGGGTGGTGGGGAAAAAGAGGAGGGGACAGTGGGGTTGGAGGGGGTTGTGGTGATGGTGGGGGCCGCAGGGGTGGTGGGGGAAAAGAGGAGGGAACGGTGGGGTTGGAGCGGGTTGTGGTGATGGGAGGGGGTTGTGGTGATGGTGGGGGCCGTAGGGGTGGTGGGGGAAAAGAGGAGGGGACGGTGGGGTTGGAGGGGATTGTGCTGATGGTGGGGGTCGCGGGGATGGTGGGGGACAAGAGGAGGGGACGGTGGGGTTGGAGGGGGTTGTGGTGATGGTTGGGGCCGCGGGGGTGGTGGGGGAAAAGAGGAGGGGAGGGTGGGGTTGGAGGAGGTTGTGGTGATGGTGGGGGCCGAGGGGGTGGGGGAAAAAGAGGAGGGGAGGGTGGGTTTGGAGGGGGTTGTGGTGATGGTGGGGGCTGCGGGGAGAGAGAGAGAGAGAGGGAAATGGCGCGATACAATTGGTATCAAAATTATAGTGAGAGCAATGATATTTCTAAAAATGAGAAATATCTTCGAGAGGAATGTCTAAAGTATGTATATGAAGGAAGTCGCTTGACACGATTAAGTGCAAGCTTACTTAATCTCAATCTTCAAAATCATTTTATATGGATTAATGTATCTATTTCAACACTATTAAGGTATAATTTTTAATTTCCTATATATATATATATATATATATATATATATATATATATATATATATATATATATATATATATATATATATATATATATATATATATATATATAGGAAATTAAAAATTATACCTTAATAGTGTTGAAATAGATACATTAATCCATATAAAATGATTTTGAAGATTGAGATTAAGTAAGCTTGCACTTAATCGTGTCAAGCGACTTCCTTCATATACATACTTTAGACATTCCTCTCGAAGATATTTCTCATTTTTAGAAATATACATGCATACATATACACATATAAATACATACATACATAGACATACACATATACATGAATGCATATACACATATACATACATACACATGTTATGAAAGTAAGGCCAAATTATACGTACCTATATCGAATGAAGATATTAGGTCCATCTACCCTTTGGAATTGTTCGCCCAACCTTTAGAATCTTCTTGACACATGTGCTTCTCCTATTCTAGTCAACCTAATACGTATGCTGCTAACTCTTTTATGAACTTTGCATACAAATATTAAATATTAGTTAGCTATGGACGTATTAGGTCATTCGGAAAATAGGAGAACCAAATTTATCGTGAAGATTTTGAAGGATGGAAGAACAATTTTAAAGGATGGATGGAAAGAAAGCGCCCATTCAATGCAAGTTCTTGGTGTTACCTTAGCTAAGGTAAGAAAAAGAACTTGCATTGAATGGACGTTTTCTAAAATCTTCCAAATAAATTTGCTTCTCCTATTTGCCAAACTACCTAGTACCTCCATAGCTACTGATACTTCATATTTGTAAACAAATATGTAAGTCTTAGATAGCAAGGGAGGGAATTGATTGACTATAAAATGGGAGATAGCCAAACAATTCAGTTGTCTAGATATATATGTGAAAGTCTGCATACCATAATAAACAGAAGGAAAATTAGAAACAAAATCAAATATACACACCTACACATACATACATACATACATACATACATACATACATACATACATACATACATACATACATACATACATACATACATACATACACATACATACACACATACACACATGATTCTTGCTTGGTGATCATCCATTTAGATGTAAAGGTTTTGAAGTCCAATCCATTCCCCTATATACACTATATTGCCCTCTAGCTCTATATCACACGTCAACCCTAGGGTGCCTATGCATGTCCTCACAGGCACCTGTGCTCTACTCTCATGATTTGGAGGTTGTATAGGTGTCATGAAAATATATAGATAAAAATAAATAAAAATTTATGTTATTATATCATTAGATATCATTGGGTAAGCATCTGAATCTTCAAATCCAACTCATCATCAGGAATATGTGATTAATCATGCATGAAAATCCCTAAGGTATTAGGTGGAACTCTTGCTCTCACAAGATATTTTATGAGAGTAAGTTTTGCCTTTCTTTCTATACTAGAATCCATATCTATACATATAAAACAAAATGGGTTAGAAATCAAGATATGTATGTGTATATATGTATGCATGTATATGTATGTGTGTGTATATGTATGTGTATTTATATGTATGTGTGTATGCATGTGTACGTGTGCACTATGTATGCATGCATGTGTATATGCATGTGTATGTATGTGTGTATGTGTGTATGTGTGTATGTGTGTAGGTATATGCATGTGTGTATGTATGTGTGTATGTTTGTATGTGTGTGTATGTATGCATGTATGCATGTATGTACGTATGTATGCATATGCATGTGCATTATGTATGCATATGCATGTGCATTATATATGCATGTCAGTGTATGTGTGTTTGTATGTGTGTGTGTGTATATGTGTGTGTATGTGTGTCTCTATGTGTGTGTGTGCATATTTATGTTTAGTGTGTGTATGTGTGTTTTGATATGTGTTTATGTGTGTATGTATATGTGTATGCATGTGTATGTGTGAGTATCTATCTCTATCTATGTGTATATAAATATATAAAAGTATGTGTTTATATACATGTGTGCATGTATGTATATTTGTGTATGTATATATATGTGTATGTA
>CM035427.1:91007456-91469956 GCA_020310875.1 Ceratopteris richardii | reverse complement strand
GTCTTCTAGCTAACCTTATGGTGCTCACAAAGTGGAAACAATTTGGAGTTCATTTGAGGAGTTTATGGATGCAAGTGTTTCTTTGGTCTAGTCTTTGAGTCATGCAAAATGTGTAGGTGTTACAGACACTCTTTTTTATGTTTCTCTCATATGGAGTACAAGATTAAAATGAAACTTGGTATAGTGGTAGATGTTTAGTATCCGTTTAAATAAGCTAAATCAAATTGAATCTAGGGCTCATTTGATGAGTCTACTAAGTGGTTCATGGAAGGTAATTATTACTCCTAGGACCTTCTACACATACGTGCAGGCTTGTAGAGTTTTGACCATGAATCTTAGTCATAGCTCCAATTGAGTTGATTCTATTTGGAGCCCAAGGATACTTCTAGGGCTATTTGCATAACAAAAACCATTATTTTTGGAGATGTTTAGGTATTTCTAACTCTCTATTGATTTTGCAAGTAATACATCTTTTCACAAGAAAAGTTCTCTAGAGCCATGGTGCTGGAGATAGATGTATGCGGAAGCACGCGAACAGCACAAGGAAGAAGAAGAAGCTTGGAGCACAAACACACAATAGTGAATGTATTACTAGAGAATGTACAAAGATAAGTAGCCCATTAAGGCAATAGGCGTATATACAAGCTGGGGGAAAAAAACCTCCTAAAGAGGGAAAAAAGTGCCTCGGCGGTCCTAGTGTGTTCACACACATCACTACCTAAATATATCAACAAATCCCCCCTAGGAGTGATGCGATGAACAAGTAGCTGGCACTCATGTATAAGGAAGTGCCAAGGTATGTGGAAATCACTCCACAAAAGGAAGTAAGCCCAAAGCTTTGCGGAAAGCTTCAAACTTCTCCCTAGGCAGAGCCTTCGTGAAAAGGTCTGCAATGTTCTCCTGCGTGGGCACATATGCCAAGCTGATCTCCCCAACAGAGAACCTCTCCCTGACATAGTGATAATGCACCTCAATGTGCTTAGTGCGAGCATGGAACACAGGGCTCCTCGCAACTGCCAATGCGCTCTGACTGTCACTGAAGAACTGGCCAACACCCAAATCAGCCATAAGGCGTGTGAGCCACACACACTCAACAGTTGCTGTGAAAGTTGCCCTATACTCAGCCTCACAACTGGAAGTGGCCACAGTAGGCTGCTTCTTGCTCAACCACGATATACATGAGCTACCAAGCATGAAGCAAAAACCACTAGTGGACACACGAGTGTCATAGCAACTAGCCCAATCTGAGTCAGAAAAAGCATGCAAATCTGGTGGTAGTGATCCCCCCTTGGGATAAAACAACCCAAGTAGCCGAGTACCACTCAAGTAGCGAAAGATGCGCTTAACCGCCTTCCAATGCGTGACTCCTGGGCAATGCATAAACCTGCTCATCTATGAGACAGCAAACTGAATATTTGGCCGAGTAATGCATAAGTAAATCAAGCATCCAACAGCTTGCTGATAGAGAACAGCATCAAATGCATCTCCAGCATCATGAAGACTCAATCGTAAACCTGTCTCCATAGGAGTGGCAATAGGCTTACAGTCTTCAAGGCCAAAATGCTACAATAATGTGTCAATATATTTCGTTTGACACAAAGCCATTCCACCATCAACTTGCATAAACTGAATGCCCAAATCGTGATGCAAATGCCCCAAATCAGACATCTCAAATGGGGCATGCAAATCAGCCTTGAAATCCGCAATATGCTTCTCAATAGGACCAGCGAGCAGCATGTCATCAACATAGACAACAATGATCAGAAGCACATGATTAGCACGCTGAAGATATAAGGTGCTTTCAATTGGACTGTTCACAAAACCATGTGCAACCAGATAGGCATGTATCTTCTCATACCAAGCACATGGTGCTTGCTTTAAACCATATAATGCCTTCTTTAACTTGCACACCTAGTTTCATGCCCTTTTTGCAAAAAGCCACGGGGCTGAAAAACATACACTTCTTCATGCAAGTCACCATTCAGAAACGCTGTTTTAATGTCCAACTGATGTACATTCCAACCATGATGGGCTGCAAGTGCACAAATGCTCCGAACAGTAGTCATACGGCATGTAGGTGCAAAGGTCTCATCAAAATCAATGCCTCTTTCCTACGCATAACCCTTTGCAACAAGCCTAGCCTTATACCAGTCAACTGTACCATCAGGTTTACGCTTCAGCTTGTATACCCACTTAGTGCCAATGGCCTTCTTGCCAGGAGGCAAGTCACATAAGACCATGTACCATTCTTCATTATAGCATCATATTCAGATTGCATGGAAGCCATCCAATTTTCTGAATTCTACGCTTCATCAAAAGAAACAGGCTCATTCTCATCACAGAGACTAGACGCGACTAGGTGCATCTAATTTGTTGTCACGCAAAGTCTGCACCAGCCATTTTGGCATAGTTTTTGCCTGCTCAATATCAGCTCTCTCATCAACAAGTGCATCATGTAAATCTGCATCAAAAATAGAATGATTTGCATCATCATATGAGACCTGCAAAGGCTGAGAAGTTGCTTCATTAGGACTAGCACTAGACTGTCCGCCTGTAAAAAGAGGCATCAACGTATCATACATGTCTTTGGAGCTAACAGATGTCTCCTTAGTACATGAAAGCAATGGCTGAATAGCATCTTCCACAAAGACAACATCATGGCTAACCAGAATGTGTTTAGTCTGTGGATGATACAGACGATAGCCTTTACTTTCAGAACTGTACCCAACAAAAAAACATTTTACTGCCTTATCATCCAATTTTCTGCGATGTTGTTCAGGCACTAATGCATATGCCAAACAACCAAAAACATGCAAATGAGCAACAGATGGCTTGCGGTCATGCCAAGCCTCATATGGAGTGATAGACTGCAGCACTTTAGTGGGACACCTATTCAGTACATATGTTGCACACATGACAGCCTCAAGCCAGAAACTATGTGGTAAAGCCTGACTCTTGACCATGCACCTCGCCATCTCCATGAGTGACCTGTTCTTTTGTTAAACAACTCCATTTTGTTGAGGTGTATACGGCATTGTACTCTGGTGTTTTATCCCACGTTCAGCCAAAAATGCATTAAAATCAGAAGACATATATTCCCCCCCTCGATTAGAACGGAGGGTGCTCATTTTACATGCTGACAGATTTTCAACCAAAACCAAAAACTGTTTAAAGCACATGAACACTTCGGACTTTGCTTTGAGATGAAAGTCACGAAGTAAAGGTAATTCCCAAAAGAGGGTGTCTGCATAGGACCACAGACATCACTATGTACAAGCTTCAATTTCTGTGTAGCCCGAATTGAACCATCTTTTGGAAAGGAGGAACACTGCATTTTGCCCAAAATACAGCCTTCACATACATGTTTTCCAAGTGTCTCAAGCTTGGGCAAAGAAGACACCATATCAGATTTCTGCAGGCGTAGCAAACTAGCAAAATTCAGATGACCAAAGCGTGCATGCCAAAGCTTTGCATCTGACATAGCGTGAGAATCATGAACTGCACATGTCGAATCATTCACAGATCTTTCATAGTCTATGAGCTTATACAGCCCACCACATAAAATGCCAGAAGCAATAATCACATCGCCATTTGATAGATCATGAATTGTACACCTGTCATCAATGAATTTCACAACCAAGCCAATCTTGGCTAATGCTGAAACTGATAACAAATTCTTCTTGATCCTTGGCACAAATAAGGCATCTGACAAGGTGAAAGAACTACCATCAGCAGTAGTCAGAATGATCTTACCAACTCCCATAACAGGATAAGAGGATTTGTTGGCGCATGTGACAGTATTCCCTATAGGGGCAGGCTCGAGTGAAGAGAAGAAACTGCGCTGCGAGGTAATATGTTTGGTCGCCCCACTGTCAAAGTACCAAACATATGAGTCCACTACAGACATGCACTGCTCATGAGAAGATGGGTCAAAACTGCAAACAGTAGTAAATGCCCATTCTTCTTCCTGCACAAGATTAGCAGACTTTGTTTTTGGTGTAGAGGCTTCTGCAACAACCATTCCAGCCTCCTTTTTCTTTGCCTCTTTTGCAGCCAGTTTTGGACAGTTCTTTATGATATGATCATTCCCTTTACCGTACTTGCAAAAAAATTTCTACTTTTCTGATTTCTTCTCATCTTTATCCTGGTTCTTCGAATGTGTAGCATTTGCAGATTTCTGCTTACTACTAGAAGAGCTCCATTTTCCTTTGCCCTTCTGACTAGCCAAGAAAGCTTGATCTGCAACACGCATAATGGACCTGTTCTGCCTGGGCTGATCTTCCTGCAACATAACAGAGATTAACTCCTCAAATGATAAGGCATTCGGATTGCCTTTCATCATCAAACGAAGAGTAGAAGCAAAACTCCGATATGAATTAGGAAGACCATTCAGAATGGTCTGCATAAGTGAGCTATTTGGTATAACCTCATCAGCAGAAATCAACTGTTCCTTCAAATCTTTGATCTTCGTTAGGAAACTGTCCATAGAATCACCTTCATTCATGTGCTCACTCTCCAACTGTTTTCGGAGGTAAGCAACACGAGCCTCATTCCTAGCTTGGTACAATGTGGTAAGTGTATCCCAAGCATCTCTAGCTATTCTACAAGAGCAAATATGAGGAATAATGGCACGTTTGACAGACAAAGCTATCAATGCATGTGCTTGGGCATCTCTACCATCCCAACAAATTTTCTCTATAGTAGGTGCAACAGAAACAGTAGCACGAACAGGAATCTACGGAATATCATCTTCGACACCATCTTCATCAGCTCCAGCACCTGTATTTGCAATACCTGTCGTTACAGGTGTAACGGGACATCTTTCAACACCCTACACAATGTTCCACAATCCTTTTGCAACCAAAACATGTCGCATATAAGCCCATAATGGGTATTTGGTACCATCCAACTTATCCTCAACAGCCAACATACAAAATATACATCACTCCTTTCAGCCATGGCCGGTGACTAAAATACCTTGATGCAGAAAATTGATTGTATCTCAAAAAGTTGAACAGAACTGCCCAAACAAGTTCTGCTAGACCTGTAGTAGACTTCGAGACGCTTAAGCTGGCAAACAAAAACTGGTATATACCTTTGGCACAAAAAGAAGAAATAGCCTGCACAAGCGCTACGATAGTGAGTTCGAAGGCCGAAACGAGCTCAGATCGCGATTTCGGCAACGCACAACGAAGTTGTTTTGATTTCGGAAACATGCTGAGTATGCTCGCCGAAATTCGTGCAATTTTGAGACTGCAAACGGAGGAGTGTCGACGGCGCCCTAGATGAAGCAACGACCTGATCTGATACCAATTGTTGGAGATAGATGTCTGTGGAAGCACGCGAACAGCACAAGGAAGAAGAAGAAGCTTGGAGCACAAACACACAATAGTGAATGTATTACTAGAGAATGTACAAAGATAAGTAGCCCATTAGGGCAATAGGCATATATACAAGCCAGGGGAAAAAACCTCCTAAAGAGGGAAAAAAGTGCCCCGGCGGTCCTAGTGTGTTCACACATATCACTACCTAAATATATCAACACACGGAAGACATCTAATTGTAAATTTTTAGGCATATCACTTGGGTTTAACCTGTATTAAACTTGAAGTTCTTATTCTTTATTTTATAACAATTTATTCCATTGTATAAGCTTGTATAGTTTATTCATGGTGTTTATTGCTAGATGTATTTTAGGACTTGCCATAACTTGTATATTCATCATGTAAGCTTGAATAAGACATGGGCATTGAGTGAGGTTTATCTTTATATGGATGTGTGGGATGGAGAGACGATTTAGAATACACGTTTTTTATTAATGTTTTGCAAACAAATGAGTGATTAGGAATATCATTACTTAGTAATTGCATTTTGCATTCACGGGATTCATTTGTTATATAATTTGTTTAGAATGAATTTAGACGAGGCTATATCTCCCATTACTGAGGTCAAGCTTGAGAGGCCACACACGGAGGAGATTATAGCTCTCAATGCTATGGTTAGAGCCATGGATGATACTATTTGGATGATCCTCAAAGGGATTAGGAAACTAGAGGTGCTGCTAGTTGTTGTATTAAGATAAAAGTTCCATCTAGTTCACAAATACCACTTACAGATGTGGGAATGGCTGCTTGTAGAGACTTCAAGTGGAAAGTCAAGGACTTGAATCCACCAAGGTACCACTGATAAGTTAGTGCCAAGATGGCGGATGCAATGGAGAAGTGGATCAGTATGCGGGAGTAATGCTTCTAGCTTTGCAATGTTGTTGATGAGAAACAAAACATCTGGCATGCCACTTATAGTTTGATGAATGTTTTCCATGGATGGTGGAGGAAGATAGAGCGAGACAAGATAGAACCCACGAATTGGGTAGAATTCAAGGTAATATTTGTAGCAAATTTGTTCCTCCAAATGAGCATACCATGTCTTTAGATGCCTAGTTCTTCATGTAGCTATAGGAGTATGCAGATAAGTACAGAGAAATTTTATTGAAGATACAAGATCAAGTGCCTGGTTTTCTTTGGGTACACAAGTTTGTGCTTGGGCATAGGGAGATGTTGTGTCGGCTTGTGCACAAGGAGCAATGCCACATCTTTAATGAGGTAGTAGAACTTACCTTGGTGTTAGAGTATGAGAGACACTTTTGACTGTGATCTTCAGGATAAAAGACTACTTCAATGAGATTCAGGAAGCTCACAACTTCAATTCGAGTATCTAATAGAGAGATGAATGTCATCTAGAACTCAAGCCATAAGAAGAGAAAATTTAATACTTCCATGGCTGATTGAGCTTTTCAAAGATCTCATCTGACAAAGTAGCAGAAAGAAAATGCTTGTTGTTAGGGCCTCTGTTATGAATGCCTAGGTAGGCATGCTTATAGGTTGTATCCTAAGAAGAAGAAGCAAAAGAACAAGAAAAACAAGAAGAAGAAGAAGAAGAAGAATAAGAATAAGAAGAAGAAGAAGAAGAAGAAGAAGAAGAAGAAGATATCTACACCGATGGTGGTTGAAAGGAAGCAGTTCTCACTATCCACTCCATCATCTCCTTCAGATTTTGACCTTTCAGCTACAAAATTTGAGATAGACCCTCTCTCAAAGGACAAACCCATCTTCAACATAACAGTCACCAAGAAGGTGAAAAAAGTGCTTGATGTGGTGTTGCCCCTAGTTGCTTAGAAAGGGTATGAGTTTTCAAATAGCAAGCTGGTCGTCATTAGTGGGATATTAATGGTCAGCTTGTTCAAGTTCTTTTCACACAAGATCAATGCATAATGTTATTAACCCTTCTCTCGTGAAGAGATTAAATCTGAAGAATAGAGCATCTAAGTATACCTCTAGATTAGAGTTAGCAAATGGGAAGGGATCAAAGAATTGGGATCTGTGATATGTAAGATTACCAGTCCAGATTCAATCATACATAGATGAGTTGGATTTGAAGATTGATAGGCTAGCAAGTTTTGGTCTCATGCTTAGCAAATAGTGGCATTGCAAGCAAGAAGCCAAGTATAGGTTTTGGGAGTCATATATATCAGTTTAATCATAATGATCATCACATCATCATATATGGAGAGCCTCATGTCCAGAAGTATAGACAAATATCTACCTCTACAATGGCAAAAGTAGAGTGTAACTATAATTATTTCTTGTATTTTGAGCATAAAGAGTAATTCTCTTTAAAGATTCAAACTGGCTTTGAAGCTGAGCTAGCTTCTAGAATGCAAATTAAAGTTCAACACTTGTTTCTTTCAGAATTGCCTTCACATCTTCCATCTTGCAGGAAAGTGGAGCATAGGTATGAGCTAGTAGCAAGAGCTCATCCACGAGCCTGAGAACTTTATCAATGAGTCTACAAGAGGAGGCACAAGTACATCGTACAGTCAAGAGGCGTCTCGGCAAAGGACTCATTAGATCTAGCTATTCAACTTCTATGGTCCACAAAAAGGATGGATCACTCAAGATGTGTATCGACTATAGAGCATTAAATAAATTTATAATAAAGTAGAGATATCCTATCCCTCGCATCAATGATATTCTAGATTCACCAGGAGGTGTTGTTGTATATAGTAAAGTAGACTTAAAAAGTGGTTATCATAAGACTAGAGTTAAGTATGATGTACATGAAACAGCTTTTGCTACTAGATTTAGCCATTATGAGTAACTTGTAATGCCTCTCAGATTAGCTAATGCTCATGCTACTTTTATGATGCTTATAAATGATATTTTTTCCTTTTATTGTTCTGTTTATGGTTGATTTGTAGATGATATGGTGGTGTAGGAGTTTAAAAGAACATGAATGTCACCTATGTATAATTTTTCAAATGTTAGATGAGAATACTTTGTACATCAACCTTGAGAAGACACATCTATGTTTATCTGAGGTTGAGTACTTAGGACATATAATTTCCATAGATGGAATAAGAATGGATCCACAAAAAGTTTCTATGATCCTCAATTGGTTGATTCCTCAAAATGAGTGCTAATTGCAATCATTCTTAGGATTACCAAGCTTCTATAGCAAATTCATTGCTAGCTACTCACATATACCTACACCATTCACAAATTTGTTGTATAATACTCAAAATTTTATATGGAATAGTGTGCATAGCAATCTTTTCACACATCGAAACAAGCAATTTCAAGTGCCCCAACTTTATTAGTGGTTGATCCACAAAAACCTTTTGAAATAGAAAGTGATGCTAGTGGCATCAGAGTTGGTGCAATTTTAATTCAAGATGGTAGACCACTAACTTTTGAAAGTAAGAAACTTTCTCTAGCTCAAAGAAGCTTATTTTTCCATGAACACAAACCATATGCAATAGTTCATGCTTTGAAGATTTGGTGTCACTATTTGTATGGGGTGATTTTTAGGCATACATAGATCATCATACATTAGTATTTTTGTTTTGAGTCTAATCTTTGGGGGAGACATGCTAGATGAGCTGAGTTGATGCAAGAATTTCACATGGAAATTTTATAGAGAAAAGGGAAAATGAATAGAGTTGTAGATGCATTATCTCGTATTATGCATCAAATTAACTTCACAATTCTAGACATTGATTTAGTTCAAGAGATCAAAGATTCATAGATTGATCATGATTACTATGATACTATAAGTAACAAGTTTTCAAAAAATAATGAGCATAGGGCATTTTCTAATTTTCAAGTGGAGCAATTTTTGCTCAAAAGAAAAGGAATGGTTTTTGTGTCTAATTCCCAAGAAGGGAAGTTCAAAAAAGAAGTTACTTTGAGAAACATAATGTATCTTGTGCAAGACATCTAGGTATTGAGAAAAAATTGTAGTTGATAAGATGGAACTTTTGGTGGTCAAAAATGGTCAAAAATGTAAACAATTATGTATGTGAGTGTTTTATATGTCAAGGGAATAAAGTGGAGAGGATGCATCCTTCATCTCTACTATAGTCATTGGAAATACCACACTATTGTTAGGACAATATTTCCATGGACTTCATAATGGGTTTACCTAGGACACCACAATAGCAGAATGCTATTCTTCTGGTGGTCAATTATTTGAGCAAAATTCTAGACTTTTTTCCCAGCAAGGAGTGAGTGGAAGTTCCATAGGTTGCGAACCTATTTATTCACAATATTTTCATACTACATGATCCAAGAAAATCCATAGTTTTAGATAGGTTTCCCAAGTTTACAAGAAATTTTTGGAAACACGTGTTTAATAAACTTCAAGTTCAACTCATGAAGAGTGGTTTAGAGCATCCATAGACATACGATCAAAGTGAAAGACTTAATCAAATACTGGAAGATATGCTAGGGGCATATGTTTCAAAGAAACAAAAAGATTGGGATAGTCTCCTCCCATTAGTTGATTTTGCTTATAAGATTCGAAAGCACAAGACTTCTAAGTTGTTATATTTTGAGGTGATTTATGGATTTATTCCCCATAATGAAGCTATTATTCAAGTGCCTAAGAAATCTCCAAGTGCTTCATAGTTCCTTACATATATGCAAGCATGAAAATAGCTCAGTTTAATCTTTCGCAAGTTTCTAACATGATGAAAGCATTTGCAGATTGACATCGCACATCACAAACATTTCAAGAGGGCAATTGTGTGTCTCTATAGGTTCCACTTTGTTCCTCATTGATAGTGGGTCACAAACCCAACTCATCCCCTAGATTTTGTGGACCTTGGATAGTAATCAAGAAGATTAGTGATATCACATTCAAATTAAAATTGACAGATATTACAAAGTCCACCCAATTTTTCATGTTATCAAGTTGGTACCATTCATTTCTCATGATGAGAATTTGTAGATGGTTTAGTTGCTTTAGAAGATAGAAAACCTCACCCAAATATTACGTCTTGAGTTCTTGATGAGAGTGAGCGAAAGTAACGGAGTCACTCCATACAAGAGTATTTAGTAGCATGGACCAGCCTCCACTCATAGATGCTACTTGGGAGTTAGAAGCTCTAATTTGCAAACACTTTCCTTCCTTGATTATTGAGGAAAGTGATCCCTGGAAGGGGGAGAGAGTGTTAGATTTATTTACACCTCCATGTTCTACCGTTGGTCTACCTGCATTTGGTGGAGAGTTGGGTCAAGGACTAGAGCTCAAGGGAGCCAAGGCTCTAGCACGAGTCTTGGATGCTATTCCATCTCTTGAGAGTGGCCATATGAGGAGTGTTTGGACCTTAGAGAAGACTCTAGATTTGCAAATGGAAAGGGCTATTTAAGGTTGGGAGGAGTGTTGTAGGTAGCTACTTGGGATCTTTCATGTGTTGCACCTATCATAGAGTGATTGCATTGGGATAGTAGAGATGCTTAGGAACATGCATTGATAGCTTTGTTTGTCAAACATGACATTATCCATCACATTCACTTCTATGAGACAACAAAGGATGATTGGGATATTCGTACAACTTTATATTGGAAAGAAATGAGGCTCATGATCCTTACCTCTTAAAACATTTAGAGAGTTATCATAGAATTAGAGGAGATTCTATGGACAACTCTTTGATAAAGATAAAGATTTGAAGGAGCATTAGATTTTTTGCTAATGAAATCTCAGTGGATAATTCACTTGTCTAGACTATTATTAATGGATTTCCATATTTATATCATAATTTTGCTTATAATCTTTGATTGATTATTAAGGCAATAAAAATACATTAACATTTGAAGATTTAGTTTCTATTTTTTTGCAAGGGGATGAGTCTACGAATAATAGGATAGTTATGGGTATTGTAGCAAGCTTTCTTAGCTAGTCAAAATGGCAAAGGTAAATGAAGCTCATATACTACTAAGAAAAATATGCTAACGTTGTACAACTGAAGAAGGAAGAGAAAGATGAAAGGAAATTACAAAAATGCCGTTAGTTTAGTGAGTACTAGAATGCTAATGATCATTTCATGAAGAGTTTTCCTAAAAATATTTGCAAAACAGGCAACAAAAAAAAAGTTGGAATGGTTGTTGCAAAGGCCTCTAGACCTTAACCAAAAGTCTCCTAATCTTGTTGAGAATGAAGAATGAGCATCCACTACTATTTGTAGCTATGAACCATCTTCTCATGTGTAGTGTATGTGTGTAGTAGACACAGATGTTTGGTACTTTGATAGTGGGGAACCAAAAATATTACCTTGTCATGTAGTTTCTTTAGTTCACTTGAGAATACCCCTACATGGAATATTGTCACATATGTTACCAATTCCTCTTATCCTGTAATGGGAGTTGGTAAGAATTTCTAGAAAGGCTATATTTTTTGCAAAATACAGCCTTCCTCCTTCCCAAAATATGGTTCATTTTAAGCTTCTCATAAATTATAGTTTCTTCATAGTGATTTTTGTGTCCCATGGAGATACCTACATTTGGGAAGTACCTATACTTTGTGACTTTTATTGATGGCTTCTCTAACCATGCATGTGTGTCTCCATTAAGAGAAAATGTGGAAGTGTTTGTGTGACTTAAATAACTTTTGGTTATGGTTGAATATGTGTTAGCATGTAAATAAGGCACCCTCCATTTTAATGGAGGGGGGATACATGTCTTTTGATTTTAATGTGGCTGAGTGAGGGATACACCTCAAAAAAATGGACTTTCTAAAAGATATAGCATGTCTTTCTTAGATATGGCAAGATGTATGGTCAATAGCCAGGCTTTACCACATAGCTTCTAGCTTGAAGCTATTATATGTGCATCATATGTGCTTAAGATTTGTCCCACAAAAGAACTACAATCGATCAGTCATGTGAGAATTGGCATGGTTGCAAAACATTTGTTGCTCATGTACATGTTTTTGGATATATAGCATATGCATTAGTGCATGAACAACAACATAGAAAACTAAATGATAAAGAAGTGAAATGTTTTCTTGTTGGATATTGTTCAAAAGCAAAGGTTATCACCTATGCCATCCACATACTAAACGCATTTTAGTTAGCTACAATTTTGTATTTGTGGAAGATGCAATTCTTGCATTAATTTTATGAATGCAAAGACATCATTTAGCTGGAAGTATGTGTATGACACATTTATAGCTCTCTTTTATAGGTGGACAATCAAGTGTTGGTCCAAGTGAGGCAATTTTGCAGTCTTTACACGTTTCGAAATGGTAATGAAGATCATTCAATATTTGCTACAGGTTTACATGATTCACTTGTTCATGAGAGATCTAACATGGTGGAGGCTCAAACTATGCCCAAATGGATGGTGCAAACTTTGAGAGATAGCAAATTAGATGCACCTTTGTCATATTGTACCCATTCAAGCTCTCGTAGGGCTTCATTTGCATGAGATTGATATGCAATGATTTTCTCTAGTCATTTTGATGAAAAGACGTTTGAACTTTTTATAAAACACAAAAATCCAAAAATAGGATGGCAGCTATGAAATCAAAATACAATGTTATTATGAAGAATCATACTTGTTGTTTATGTGATTCCCCTATGCAAAAAGAACACTAGAACTAAATGGG
This sequence comes from Ceratopteris richardii, assembly GCA_020310875.1. Lineage (NCBI taxonomy): Eukaryota > Viridiplantae > Streptophyta > Polypodiopsida > Polypodiales > Pteridaceae > Ceratopteris > Ceratopteris richardii. The sequence continues at coordinate 91,457,011 of CM035427.1, read as the reverse complement.
TACACAAGCTAAATTTTAATTTTGCTAAAATAGGTTTAGCTATAAAGTGAGGTTTGTTGCAAAATATTATGCTCAAGAGAGAGGCATTGATTTGATGAGATCTTTGCTCCCACATGGTGAATAACTATTGTTCATAGCATTTGTGCATTTGTAGCTCATTTCGGTTGGAATGTACATCAATTTGACATTACAACTAGATTTCTAAATGGTGACTTACATGAAGAAGTTGTTGATATATTATGTTAGTGATGTGTGTGAATACACTTAGGACTAATAGGGCACTTTTTTCCCTCTTTAGGCGGTTTTCTTGTGCCCCGCTTGTATATATGCCGAGAACCTAACATTTTACTTATCTTTGTACATTCACTCGGTAATACATCGTTTGCTCAAAGCTTATTCTTCTTCCTTGTGTTGTTGGCATAGCTTTGAAGACCTCGAACTCCAACTTTTTGTATCTGAGCAAGTCACCACTTCATCTATGGCATCGTTGACACCCCACCAGTCATAGTATAAGAATCACAAGAAAATTGGTGACCATACTCAGGGCTATTGGAAGTTCAAAGCGGCTTCACTTTTTCATGTCAAAATCACGATCTAAGATTGTTTCAATCTCTGAATGGACTATCATGGTGCTTGTGCAAGAAATTTTGTCTTTTTGTGCCAAACATATATACAGATTTTGGTTCACAAGTATAAGCATCTCAAAGTCTACTATAGTTTTAGTAGAACTTGAGAGGGTAGTTTTGTTCAACTTTTTGACATACAATCATTTTTTTACATCAAGTTATTTTAGTCAGTTGCCATGGTTGAAACCAATGATGTATTCCATATGTTGGCTACTTAGCATAAGTTGGATGGTACCAATTACCCATTATGGGCATATATGATGCATCATGTATTGGTCACAAAGGGACTTTGGAATATTGTGATAGGCGTTTAAACCACTTCCCCATTTCCATGAGAGAACTATTCTTGTGTTTAGCAACTCCATTTTGCTGAGGTGTATACACCAATGTACACTCATGTTTTATCCCACAATGATCCAAAAAATGCATTAAAATCAGAAGGCATGTATTCACCCTCTTGATTAGAATGGTGGGTCCATAATCTACATGTTGATAAATTTTCAGCCATAACCAAGAAAGTTTTGAATCATATAAAAACTTTGAACTTTGCTTCTAATGCATGGACCCATTCATGCCAAGATAATTCATCAATAAAATTCATGAAGTAAAGGTAGTTCCCAAATGAAGGTATTTGCATAGGACCATTGACATCATTATGAAAAAGTTGCAATTTATGAGTAACTCGTACTGAGCCATTTTTTAGGAATGAGGAAAGCCGCATTTCACCCAAAATATAGCCTTCATAAACATGTTTACAAGGTGCCTGTTAACATTAGTGTCCATGTGAAAGGCAAAATAGCCATCGAGCACGTTTTTATAAATCTGTAATAAAACATATAGTGACCTAGTCAGCCATAGACTATAAGTTCGACTGCATTTGTAACACCTAAGAAGTCTGTGTTCGTGCTCTGTGTGCATTGTGTTTTTTTTGCACTAGGATCTCGGTTTTCTACTCGAAGAGAATTGTTGTGAAGCTCTCAAGAAGAAGAGTGCATTATGTTGCATCTCCATTGAAATACTTCGCTCATATCAGAGCATTTTGATGCAAAAGCTTTGTGCAAGCGAGAACCCACCCACCCACCCAATGCCTTCAACTAAGGCGGCAACCAAGGCATAGACCTTGGAATACCTTGTCATCCGAGCCATCGAAGTCACTTTTGGCATTGTTGGCTATGCACGAGGGAGGACCTCAACAACCAAGGAAGACGGAGGTTCCTGGTACTTCTCGGGAGGTCACCCATCCTAGTATTGTGCTCCCCGGATATACAGGCTTTTTGAGCCTAAAGGACAGAGTTGACAGACACTTGCAAGTGTTGTTGCCCAGTGTTTGGGCAGTGGATTCATCCTTTCAGTGCCATTTTACTGCATATATTGAGCACATATACACTATGTATGCTTCTGTGGATACTGCTTATGTACATCCATATGATCATGGTGTTGATATATTTAGGTAGTGATGTGTGTGAACACACTAGGACCGCCGGGGCACTTTTTTCCCTCTTTAGGAGGTTTTTTTCCCCCGGCTTGTATATACGCCTATTGCCCTAATGGGCTACTTATCTATGTACATTCTCTAGTAATACATTCACTATTGTGTGTTTGTGCTCCAAGCTTCTTCTTCTTCCTTGTGCTGTTCGCGTACTTCCGCAGACATCTATCTCCAACAATTGGTATCAGAGCAAGTCGTCGCTTCATCTAGGGCGTCGTCGACACTCCTCTGTTTTCGGCCTTCGAACGCACTATCACAGCGCTTGTGCAAGCTATTTCGTCTTTTTGTGCCAAAGGTATATACCAGTTTCTGTTCGCCAGTTTAAGCGTCTCGAAGTCTGCTATAGGTCTAGCAGAACTCGTCTGGTCAGTTCTGTTCAACTTTTTGAGATACAGTCAATTTTCTGCATCAAGGTATTTTAGTCACCGGCCATGGCTGAAAGCAGTGATGTATTCCGTATGTTGGCTGTTGAGGATAAGTTGGATGGTACCAACTACCCATTATGGGCTTATATGATGCGACATGTATTGGTTGCAAAAGGACTGTGGAACATTGTGCAGGGTGTTGAAAGACGTCCTGTTACATCTGCAACTACAGGGACTGCAAATACAGGTGCTGGAGCTGATGAAGATGGTGTTGAAGATGATATTCCACAGATTCATGTTTGTGATGCTGTTTCTGTTGCACCTACTGCAGAGCAAATTCGTTGGGATGGCAAAGATGCCCAGGCACATGCATTGATAGCTTTGTCTATCAAACGTGCCATTATTCCTCATATTCGCTCTTGCAGAACAGCTAGGGATGCTTGGGATACACTTACCACATTGTACCAAGCTAGGAATGAGGCTCGAGGTTGCTTACCTCCGAAAACAGTTGGAGAGTGAGCACATGAATGAAGGTGATTCTATGGACAGTTTCCTAACGAAGATCAAAGATTTGAAGGAACAGTTGATTTCTGCTGATGAGGTTATACCAGATAGCTCACTTGTGCAGACCGTTCTAAATGGTCTTCCTGATTCATATCAGAGTTTTGCTTCTACTCTTCGGTTGATGATGAAAGGCAATCCGAATGCCTTATCATTTGAGGAGTTAGTCTTTGTTCTGTTGCAGGAAGATGAGTCCAGGCAGAACAAGTCCATTATGCGTGTTGCAGATCAAGCTTTCCTGGCTAGTGAGAAGGGTAACGGAAAATGGAGCTCTTCTACTAGTAACTAGAAATCTGCAAATGCTGCACATTCGAAGAACGAGGATAAAGATGAGAAGAAATCAGAAAAGCAGAAATTGTTTTGCAAGTATTATAAAGGGAATGATCATATCATAAAGAATTGTCCTAAACTGGCTGCAAAAGAGGCAAAGAAAAAGGAGGCTGGAATGGTTGTTGCAGAAGCCTCTACACCAAAAACAGAGTCTGCTAATCTTGTGCAAGAAGAACAATGGGCGTTTACTACTGTTTGCAGTTTTGACCCATCTTCTCATGAGCAGTGCATGTCTGCAGTGGACTCACATGTTTGGTACTTTGACAATGGGGCGACCAAACATATTACCTCGTAGCGCAGTTTCTTCTCGACAGGCTCGCCCTACAGGGAATACTGTCACATGCACCAACAACTCCTCTTATCCTGTTATGGGAGTTGGTAAGATCATTCTGACTAGTGCTGATGGTAGTTCTTTCACCTTGTCAGATGCTTTATTTGTGCCAGGGATCAAGAAGAATCTGTTATCAGTTTCTGCATTAGCCAAGATTGGCTTGGTTGTGAAATTCGTTGATGATAGGTGTACAGTTCATGATCTATCAAATGGCGATGTGATTATTGCTTCTGGAATTTTATGTCGTGGGTTGTATAAGCTCATATACTATGAAAGATCGGTGAATGATTCGGCATGTGCAGTTCATGATTCTCAGGCTATCTCAGATGCAAAGCTTTGGCATGCATGCTTTGGTCATCTGAATTTTGCTAGTTTGCTACGCCTGCAGAAATCTGATATGGTGTCTTCTTTGCCCAAGCTTGAGGCACCTGGAAAACATGTATGTGAAGGTTGTATTTTGGGCAAAATGCAGCGTTCCTCCTTTCCAAAAGATGGTTCAGTTCGGGCTACGCAGAAATTGTAGCTTGTACATAGTGATGTCTGTGGTCCTATGCAGACACCCTCTTTTGGGAATTACCTTTACTTCGTGACTTTCATTGATGATTTTTCGAGGCATGCATGGGTATATCCATTAAAGGCAAAGTCCAAAGTGTTTTTGTGCTTGAAATAGTTTTTGGTTTTGGCTGAAAATCTGTCAGCATGTAAAATGGGCACCCTCCGTTCTGATTGGGGGGGGAATATATGTCTTCTGATTTTAATGCATTTCTGGCTTAACGTGGGATAGAACACTAGTGTACAGTGTCGTATACACCTCAACTGAATGGAGTTGCTGAATGGAAGAACAGGTCACTCATGGAGATGGCGAGGTGTATGGTCAAGAGTCAGGCTTTACCACATAGTTTCTGGCTTGAGGCTGTCATGTGTGCAGCATATGTACTTAACAGGTGTCCCACTAATGCGCTACAATCTATCACTCCATATGAGGCTTGGCATGATCGCAAGCCATCTGTTGCTCATCCGTGGGTTTTTGGTTGTTTGGCATATGCACTAGTGCCTGAACAACATCACAGAAAATTGGATGATAAGGCAGTAAAATGTATTTTTGTTGGGTATAGTTCTGAAAGTAAAGGCTATTGTCTATATCATCCACAGACTAAACGCATTCTGGTTAGCCGTGATGTTGTCTTTGTGGAAGATGCTATTCAGCCATTGCTTTCATGTACTAAGGAGACATTTGTGAGCTCTAAAGACATGTATGATACTTTGATGCCTCTTTTTACAGGTGGACAGTTTAGTGCTGGTCCTAATGAGGCAACTTCTCAGCCTTTGCAGGTTTCATATGATGATGCGGATCATTCCATTTTTGATGCAGATTTACACGATGCACTTGTTGATGAGAGAGCTGATATTGAGCAGGCAAAAACTATGCCAAAATGGCTGGTGCAGACTTTGTGTGACAGCAAATTAGATGCACCTTTGTCATATCGTACTCGTTCAGGCTCTCATAGTGCCTCCTTTGCATCAGATTGCTATGCTATGGCTGCATCTAGCCTCTATGATGAGAATGAGCCTGTTTCTTTTGATGAAGCACAGAATTCAAAAAATTGGCTGGCTGCTATGCAATCTGAATATGATGTTATAATGAAGAATGGTACATGGTCTTTATGTGACTTGCCTCCTAGCAAGAAGGCCATTGGCACTAAGTGGGTATACAAGCTGAAGCATAAACTTGATGGTATAGTTGACAGGTATAAGGCTAGGCCTGTTGCAAAGGGTTATGCGCAGGAAAGAGGCATTGATTTTGATGAGACCTTTGCACCTACATGCCGTATGACTACTGTTCGGAGCATTTGTGCACTTGCAGCCCATCATGGTTGGAATGTACATCAGTTGGACATTAAAAGAGCATTTCAGAATGGTGCCTTGCATGAAGAAGTGTATGTTTTTCAGCCCCGTGGCTTTGTGCAAAAAGGGCATGAAAATCAAGTGTGTAGGTTAAAGAAGGCATTATATGGTTTAAAGCAAGCCCCACGTGCTTGGTATGAGAAGATACATGCCTATCTGGTTGCACATGGTTTTGAGAACAGTCAGATGTGTTTTTGATCATTGTTGTCTATGTTGATGACATGCTGCTCACTGGTCCTATTGAGAAGCATATTGCTGATTTCAATGCTGATTTGCATGCCTCATTTGAGATGTCTGATTTAGGGCATTTGCATCACTATTTGGGCATTCAGTTTATGCAAGTTGATGGTGGAATGGCTTTGTGTCAAACGAAATATATTGACACATTATTGCAGCGTTTTGGCCTTGAAGACTGTAAGCCTATTGCCAATCCTATGGAGACAGGTTTACGATTGAGTCTTCATGATGCTGGAGATGCATTTGATGTTGTTCTCTATCAGGAGGCTGTTGGATGCTTGATTTACTTATGCATTACTCGGCCAGATATTCAGTTTGCTATCTCACAGATGAGCAGGTTTATGCATTGCCCAGGAGTCACGCATTGGAAGGCGGTTAAGTGCATCTTTCGCTACTTGAGTGGTACTCGGCTACTTGGGTTGTTTTATCCCAAGGAGGGATCACTACTACCAGATTTGCATGCTTTTTCTAACTCAGATTGGGTTGGTTGTTATGACACTCGTGTGTCCACCAGTGGTTTTTGCTTCATGCTTGGTAGCTCATGTATATCTTGGTTGAGCAAGAAGCAGCCTACTGTGGCCACTTCCAGTTGTGAGGCTGAGTATAGGGCAGCTTTCACAGCGACTGTTGAGTGTGTGTGGCTCAGACTCCTTATGGCTAATTTGGGTGTTGGCCAGTCTTCTGCCACCACCATCTTCACTGACAGTCAGAGCGCATTGGCAGTTGCGAGGAACCCTGTGTTCCATGCTCGCACTAAGCACATTGAGGTGCATTATCACTATGTTAGGGAGAGGTTCTCTGCTGGGGAGATCAGCTTGGCATATGTGCCCACGCAAGAGAACATTGCAGACCTTTTCACGAAGGCTCTGCCTAGGGAGAAGTTTGAAGCTTTCCGCAAAGCTTTGGGCTTACTTCCTTTTGTGGAGTGATTTCCACGTAGCTTGGCACTTCCTTATACATGAGTGCCAACTACTTGTTCACCGCATCACTCCTAGGGGGGATTTGTTGATATATTTAGGTAGTGATGTGTGTGAACACACTAGGACCGCCGGGGCACTTTTTTCCCTCTTTAGGAGGTTTTTTTCCCCCGGCTTGTATAAACGCCTATTGCCCTAATGGGCTACTTATCTTTGTACATTCTCTAGTAATACATTCACTATTGTGTGTTTGTGCTCCAAGCTTCTTCTTCTTCCTTGTGTTGTTCGCGTGCTTCCGCAGACATCTATCTCCAACACATGGATATAGCGGTTACGTTTTTGTATGAAGCCTTTTTACAATTGATAAAGAGGGTTGTGGTGAGGTTTTCTTAATTGGGAGACACCTAAATGTCTTGATCTCTTTGGTGATGCAGGTGGAAGACTTACCCAACCTCGCCATAGGAGATGTATGATAGTTGTTCATAGGTGCTCGATAAGCTTAGTTGGCTTCTTTCGGGTAATTGATAATATGCAGTGGAGTTAGTGATCCACTATGCAGGTAAACATGTCAGTACTTGCAATTTTATGAGATTTTAACACTAGTCATATGCTCATTTTGTAGAGGATCCTCTCGCAACATTTTTCCAGATTTCTTTTGGTTTTGTCAACCATATAGTGGTCGATTTACTCCTTGATACACTTATTGGTGTGAGCACATTTATTCTCACATAATCCTTTGGTTAGTCATTACTGTTCATTAATTCTTTTTTCTAGGAAAATTGCTAAATTCTCTCCTAGAATCTGACACTTGGTCATTCTTCTTTGAGCCTTAGTGGTGTTTGGACTCTTCTAGCTCCATTATCATTCTATTCATTTCTCTATCATCATGGCATCAGAGGTCTCAGGCACATCTGGTGGATCACAGTTGAGTGCCAGTGTTCTGAGGAGGAGCTTTAACTTGTAGGGCAAAGACCATTTTGAGATCCAAAAATTTGATGGCACAAACTTTGTTCTATGGAAGAATCAGACTAAAGATGTGCTGATTCAGAGGAGGCAATGGAAGCTAGGAACTAGAATCTCAAAGAAGCCAGCTAACATGGATGAAGATGATTGGGATGAGTTAGATAAAATGGCCAGGTCTACCATTTGATTGCACCTGGCAGATAATGTCTACTTCACAATATGAGACTTTGAAAGTGCAGACGAGCTTTGGAAGAAGTTATGCAATACATATGAAAAAGAGACAGCATCAAATAAAGTGTACATGATGAGAAAGCTATATGACCTTCACATGAAGGACATAGATAGTGTTGTTGCTTATCTAAATGAGTTTGATGCTTTATTCTCCCAATTACAGGCTTAAAAACGGATATGGATAATGAAATGAAAGCAATCTTGTTGTTATGCACCTGGCCATTATCATGGGATACATTTTGCACAACTATTAGCAATAGTGCACCTGGTGGTAGACTCGTCTATGATGACATATGTGGAGAACTCTTGAGTGAGGATATTCATAGAAAATCTATGATTAGCACAATCAAGGAAGAGGGATATCGAATGTCATTATTTTCATAAGAAAGGACATATGAAGAAAGATTGCTATGCATTAAAGAATGGTAAAGTTCAAGGACAGAATGTTGATGGGCATGTTAAATAGCTACCTACACCATCTACTTTGACTATGAAGATTGAAGAAATTAATGTTATTTCTGATGATGTTGATGTGATGACACTTGATAGCACTTTGCCAACTAAGGCTCTTATGGTTCATTCTCTTTCCCACATGTGGCTACTAGATTCTGGTGCTTCTTTCCATGTGACACCACATAGAGAATGGTTCTCTAATTATGCAACAAAGTCCCTTGGTATTGTGAGCCTTGATGACTCTTACCAATGTGATGCTATGGAGATTGGAGATGTGTTGTGCAGTTCATTGATGGTTCAAAATTTACTATGCATAATGTACACCATGTACCTTAGTTATCATGCAATTTGATGTTATTTGGTCAACTTGATGACCTTGGTTACAAGGTGGTCTTCTATGCTTAGTCCTTTTGCATATCAAGGGCAATATGGTTATTGCAAAAGGAAGCAAAGTCGGCTCATTTTATCCTTTATTTGTATCACAAAAAGAACACTTCTTAGCTCTTACTGAACACCCTATGGTTTGTATTTGGCATGGGTTTTGGGCCATATATCACGTAGTGGAATGGAAAATATTTCTTGTTTTGGCTACTTACCTATGTTATCTTTCTTTGATTTTTCATTTTGTGAGCATTGTCAATATGGAAAGCAAACTAGGAATGTGCACTAGATGCACATTGACTCTTCTGTTCAGCCTTTAGATCTTGCTTGTACAAATGTGTGTGATCCTATGCCTATAAGGTCATTAGGTGGTTCTCTTTACTTTATCACTTTAATAGATGAAAAAGTCTGGGTATATCCTATTAAAGGAAAGGATGAGGTATTCCCTACTTTTAGAAAATGCCTTGCTTCAGTTGAGACTGAAAAAGGAACTAAGCTTAAGGCTTTACCTTTAGATAATGGGGGTGAGTATACCTCAGATGAATTCATCCCTTTCTATCAGTCTAGAGGAATTCACAAAGAGTTTACAACTCCTTATACCCCAATAAAAAATGGTGTAGCTGAAAGGATGAATAGAACTATTTAGGATAGAGTAGTTTCTATGTTGCATCATGCAAACCTTTCACAAGGATTTTGGGCAGAAGCATTATTGATTGTAGTTCACATGATTAACCTTTCACCTAGTACGCCAAAGGTCTAAAAATGGCACAAGAATTATGGACAGGGAAGCCACGATATAATGATCAACTTAGACAAAAGTTGGACCATAAGTCAAAGAAGGTTAGACAAAAGTTGGACCATAAGTCAAAGAAATGCATTTTTCTTGGATATGGTTGAGATGGACAATGTGGATATTGCTTATAGGATCTTGAAACATGATTAGTGATCAGAAGTAGTGATGCCGTTTTCAGTGAATCTAAGATGGATAAACAACCCATTAAGGAGATTGAGAAGAGTGGTGTTTGAGGATACTAGTCCTCTAATCAGCATGCATAAAAATGCTACACATAGGGATGTTCAAGAGAATGTCTGATGAAATCAGTTTGCAGATGCTCTTGTTCAACAACCATTGAGACATTCTACATGTGTCTCACATCCACCTGATAGATGTGTTCTAGGTTTGGATTTTATTATGCTAACAGATGCTAGTGAACCTTCTTGCTAGAAAGAGGCCATGCAAACAACCGATCCTGTCAAGTGGGAGCGTGCCATGAAGAGTGAGTTGGATTCTATTCACAAGAATGGTACTTGGGATTTAATACCGTTGCCAAAGGGCAAGAACCTTAACCATGTAAATATGTATATAAGCTGAGATTCTCATCAGATAGTGCTTCTCCAAAGAATAAAGCACGACTTGTTGGAAAGGGTTTTAAGCAACAACATGGTGTTGATTTTGAGAAAATCTTCTCTTCAGTGGTCAAGATGACTACCCTCTTCATGTTTCTTGGATTCATCGAAATGGAGGAGTCCGAATGGATGTGAAAACTGCTTTCTTGCATGGAGATCTTACATATGAGATCTATATAGAACAAGTAGAGATTTATGTAGTTCTTGTCAAAGAAAGTCTAGTTTGTAAGCTCAAGAAGAGCTTATATGGACTTAAACAGTCCCCTAGACAATGGTACCAAAAGTTTGATGCTTTTATGGTCTCAAGGATATATGGTAGTTCCTCTTATGAATTGTCAATTTTAAAAAGGAATTTGAGTTAGACATTTGATATAAAGGATTTGGGGGATGCCAAACATATTCTTGATATGGGCATTACTTGTGATAGCGTAAAAGATGCATATACTTGTCTCAAAGTGAGTACATATCCAAAGTACTTCACAGGATTCATATGCAAGGTGGAAAGGCATCGAGTACACCTTTACCACATATGTGAAATTGAGCAAGGATGATGGCACCAAATTAGACGAGGAAAAAGGAATTTAGGACCGAAAATCCTTATGAGTTTGTTGTTAGGAGTCTCATGTATGTTATGGTAGCTATGATACTAGACCTTGCATTTGTAGTGGGAGTTGTGAGCAGATATATGTCTAATCCTGGCAAGCAACATTGGGAAGGGTTCAAGATGATTTTGAGATATCTGAGTGGCATTAAGGACAAGTGTCTATGCTTAGGTAGAGGGAAAGCATCCATTATTGGTTACATAGATTCTGACTATGCTAGTTGTGTAGACAATCGTAAGTCTACATCAAGGTACAATTTTCATTTTGTTGGAGGTGCTATCTCTTGGAGATCTCATCTTCAAGAATGTACAATTGTTTCCACTATAGAAGCAGAGTATGTTGCAGCAAGTGAGGCATGTCACGAAGCATTGTGGCTTTCTTGTCTTGCTTGTGATATGGGTCTACCTCAACATGTACCTCATTTGCTTAGTGATAGTCAAAGTGCCATTGTTTTGGCTAAGAATCTGGTCTATCATGCAAAGAGCAAGCACGTTGAGGTGAGGTATCACTTCATTAGAGCTTGCTTAGCCATTGAACGCATTATTCTTGAGAAGGTTCATACTTAAGATAATGCTATAGATGCTTTGACTAAAGTTCTACCACAAGATAGTTTTCGACACACTATTGTCACTTGATGGGGGTAACTTAATTCATGATCTTACATAGTCATTTGTATATTGTGTAACATGCCCATCAAGTGGGAGGTATAGTATGTATACTTAAACTCAAGTATTCTTTAGCATTCTTCATTTTTCTCCCATAATTAATTTGGCCATAGTAGCCTTCACTGGGAGCTTGTTACCATTAGTGTCCATGTGAAAGGCCAAATGGCCACCAGACACTTTTGTATATGATCTTTAATAAAACATATAGTGGTCTAGTCATCCATAGACTATAAGTTTGACCGTATTTTTAACACCTAAGAAGTCTATGTTCATGCTCCCTATGCAATGTGTTTTTTCTAGGTATTGTGCAGCCTCTGTGTGGAGTACCATGTGCAACACTAGGACCTCGGTTTTCTACTCCAAGGATATCATCATGGAGCTCTCAAGAAGGAGAGTGCACTTTGGTGCATCACCATTGAAATACTTCAATGCCTCAATTTTGGGAAAAGAGGACATCATTTCATATTTTTGGGGGCAAAGAAAACTAGGAAAATTTAGATGACCAAAGCATGCATGCCAAAGAATTGCATTTAAGATAGCTAGAGAATCTTGAGCTGCACATGCTGAGTCACTCATAGATTTCACATATTTTGTAAGCTTATAAAACCTATGATATAAAATGTTTGAAGCGATAATAACATCTCCATTTGAGAGATCATGAATTTTACATTTTTCATTAACAAATTTGACAACCAATCCATCTTGGATAATGGTGAAATTGCAGCAATAGTAGTCAGAATGATCTTACCATCAATAGTAGTCAGAATGATCTTACCAACTCCCATTATAGGATAAAGGAATTTGTTAGCACATGTGAGGTAATATGTTTGGTTGCCCCACTATCAAAGTACCAAACATCTAAGTCTATTACAGACATACATTGCTCATGAGAAGATGCGTCATAGCTACAAATACTAGTAAATGTTCATCATTCATTCTAAAAAAGATTAGAGGACTTTGTTTTATGTGTGGAGGCCTTTGTAACAATTATTCAAACCTCTTTCTTCTTTGCGTCCTTTGCATCTAGTTTATGACAACTCTTTACCACATTATCATTGGCCTTATAATATTTGTAAAACGGTTTTTGCTTTTTACTTTTCTTCTCATCTTTGTCGTCCTTCTTTGTCTGTGCAGCATTAGCAGATTTTTGTTTACTAGTAGATGAGCCCCATTTACCTTTGCCCTTGTGACTACCTACACAGATCTTATGCAACAAAATAGAGATTAACTCCTCAAATGTTAAGGTAAATTTGGATTTCCTTTCATCACCAATTGAAGAACTTAGAGGAAAAGCTCTGATATGAATCGAGAAGACTAGTAAGAAGAGTCTGCATGAGTGAACTATTAAGAAAAAATTCATCAATAAAAATCAACTAGTCCTTCAAATCTTTGATCTTTTTCAAAAAACTCCCCATAGAATCTCCTTCATTCATATGCTCACTCTCCAAGTGTTTTTGGAGGTAAGCAACATGAACCTCATTTCTTGCCGAGTATAAAGTTGTAACTCTATCCCAAGCATCCTTTGTTGCCTTGCAGGAGTGAATGTGAGGGATAATAGCATGTTTGACAAACAAAGCTACCAGTGCATGTGCTTGATCATCTCTATCATCCCAACAAAGTTGCTCTCTAGAAGGTGCAACAAGAACAGTAGCACAACTAGAAGATTTAGGGTCCTCATCTTAAACACCATTTGCGTCACCTTTAATAGCTATATTTGCAAGTGTAGTAGGACATTTTCCAACACCGTACAAAATATTCCACAACCCTTTTGCTACCAATATATGATGCATCTATATGCCCACAATGGGTGATTAGTACCATCCAATTTATCCTCAACAAACAACATAGAGAATACATCATTGCTTTCAGCCATGGTGAGTGGCCAAATATCTTTGAACAGAAACACCATGTTGAAATCTACCAAACCTACATATATCTTTGGATCAAAAGGACAAAATTGCCTTCACACTTATTTCGATAGTGTGTTGGAAGAATATAACAGGCTTAGATCAAAATATATTTATCTTGATTTTTTTTAATAGTATCTTGTCTTTTTCCTAACGATGTAATGATGTATATCTTGTCTTTTTCCTCTCTCTCTCTCTCTCATCTCTCTCTCTCTCTTTCTTTCTCTCTTTCTCTCTCTATAAATAGAGAATAAAACAATCACTTACAAGTATGTCCCTCTTTTGGATCGTTGTCATCAAAGCGTAATGTATGTCGCCTATTGTCCAATTCCAAACAATCGATGCCAAAAAACTTTTGCAAAATCAAAGAAAAGAGAAATTATAAAACCTAAAGCATAGAGAAACACAAATGCTAACAGTACGTGCAACACTTACCAAGATGTGAGATCTAAGCTGAGAGAGAGTGTGTGTGTAGAGAGAGAGATCTGTGTGTGTGCACAATACAATGCAGATCGCAATTCGGTTTGCGCGCGCAAGTTCGACAGAAGACCAACAGTACTCAAACAGGCGCAAGAATGCGAAGTTTTGCTCTCGGGTTCGCGGTATGTTTAAAACTCGCCCTCGGTATATCCATCGGTATATACATCGATATGTACGCCGGTAACTTCCAGTAAATTACCGACGCTTATACCGACGCATATACCGATGCATATACCGACGGCGGGGGGCCACACCGACGATCCGTTTAAAATAGTTATACCGATGGTCACTTGACTGTCGGTATCTCTAAGTGACATTTTCCAACGCCCATACCAACGCAGAGTGTGACCGTCGGTATATGCAGCGTTGGTATGCCCCTCATATGTTATAGTGATTTGGAGCCCACATGATATTATTTTTTAAGTATCATCCTAAGAAATATTCTCTGTAAGGTCAATCAATCAATAGAATAAGGTCAATCAATCAATATTCTATTGAGAACTATAATATCGTAAGAAGTTCTTTCTCAACCATCTCTCTCTACGATATTCGTGTTCCTAATGGATCATTATGGTGGCCTTTTTTCTATATATTTCGAGCTACACCTTATCCAACAAAAGGATTCTCGGTCCAAAGGCGACATGCATGAGCGTACACAGCTTGGATAAGAGAAGGTATAAAAGGAACCAGACTTTCACATGTCACTTTTAAGGCAAAAATTTATATGTTATGTATGCATCCGTGATATTTTGGATGGCTCAATCCGGATCCCACCTAAAAGAGATGGAAGTAGGAGAAAGTGTCTCTTGGATAATCGAATTGCTCTATTCAACTACTTTGGCAAAAGATAAAAATAAACATTTTGTGAGTTTCGTGTTTCTATCTAAAAGCAATAGTCCATGGTAGAAGAAAATGACCACTCCTTTTCCATTCTCTCTTTCAAACTTCGTAAAGAGAAACTATCCATACAGATCATATTAGCTACCCCTTATAAAAATAAAGAGCTGCCATTTGAGATTCAATTTTTGACTACAGAAATAATGAATGACATAATACGTTGTTAAATGACCAAAATTTAATGAACAGAGTACCTTGCGACCACATCACTCCTAACTTGACAAGACCAAAATTCAATGAACAGAATACCCCTAAGACCAGGTCTCTGTTCAGTAGAGATCACACAATTTTCACACATACATCTCTGTGTGTTGTACATTCTTAACGCGAAGAGAGATTGTGTTTGCTGTCAACAAGGCAATCTCCAGAATGTGAAGCTCAGAAATTTGTACGTGAGAAGTATATCGTCCATTCGTCAGTGCGTTTCAGGATTAGATGTGCAAGGGCTCCGGGTCCCTGGTTCAGGAAGCTGTGAAGGTTAGAAGAGCAGACAAGCCTCATGTCGAAGCAGGAAACAGATGAAGCGCTAGCTCTCCTCATGAACGAGTCCCCGCACAGCAGAATGGTAGGCGGGACCGAGTACAGTTGGTGCAAGGCTGTGAGTGGCGGCACCGGAACCACTGTGCTTGCCGCTCTGTTCGAAACAGACTCCGTGTCCACTACTTCCGTACAGAAAGCGCTGGAGCAACTGCAAGCTGCTCATCCACGATTGCGATCACGTCTCATCTGGCTCCGGGGACGGCCCGCCCTCGCAGTGAGCTCTTCCCCTGCCGTGAAGCTCCAAGTGCGTGCACTCGATGAACTCAAGAATTTCCCTGCAGAGGAACTTTCCACGAATGCGGATGATGGGGATTGGTTAAAACTGGTTGAGATGGAGCTGAACATGAGATCAGAGTGGAATGAACAGAACCATTCTTTGGAGCCTCAACCAATGATGATCTGCACGCTTTATGCGGGAATACCGGCCCCAACAGATAGGAATAAATGCTCATCTTGCTCATTGCTGGCTCTACGATTGCACACTGCAATTTGTGACCGCGCTTCTGGGGCTACCATCTTGACAGAGCTTGTCGACCGATTGATGAAACTGAAGTCGGAATCGGCAGGTGATATAACAGTTAATAGATTAGGAGCACCTGGAGAGGAAGAACTGCAAGCAGATCTTTCGGAGAGCATAAGTCTTGTCCCCATCGAGGATGCAATACCTAAAGGTCAAGCAGATAAGCCATTCTGGGCACATGGACTTGACATTCTCGGATATTCATTAGGCTCCCGGCGACATGCAATGATTCCTTTTGAGAATGTTGAGCAGTCAGAAAGGTGTTCTCAAATAATCTGCAAGACACTAAGCAGTGAAGATACAGAGATGCTCTTTAAGGTATAATAAAAAACTTATAGTCTATCTCTGCTGGCTATGCCGTTCGTTTCAGTGAAACTCAACGCTTTTAGACTGTCGGCTGTACATCATAACAGTGGAGTTAGGCTTTAAGCTATTTACTCAGCATTCCCTAGACCATGCATTGCTGGCTTACCTCAGACACAAGATATGCATCCACGTGACTATCTGAACCTCGATGTGCTTTCAGTATTACATTTTTGATGCCAAATCTGTGCGGTGAAGGCTCTAAGTATGGTTTCAGAGCATTGTCAGTTAGTTCAATGAAAGTGGCTGTTCAAACAGCTACATGCTTTCAGGCTCTATGAATTCGAGGGCTTAAAGTATTGCCTTGATCGTGATTTCATAATCCAGTTCTAGTTTAAATCAATAAGTGATCTAGGAGCCCCCTGCCTTGGACATCATAGCAGGGTCATGGTCTCTTTGCGACAAGGAATGAATTGGCCTTGCAGTGCATGCAATGCATGTAAATTATGAGTTTAGACGGTAGACCCTGTAGTATGATAACAGTGAAGGTATGCAACCTAATCAATGCTTAACCACTTTCTAATGTTTCAGGAGTGCAAGGTCCAAAGTACTAATCGGTTAGGTGCATTGACAGCAGCAGTTTTGAAGGCAATTGCAAAGATAAAAGCACTGGGTGTGCAAAGAGAGCATCATGCAGTTGTGACTCTCCTGGATTGTCGGCACCGTCTTGATCCTGCTATTTCCAATTCCACAGTGGGTTAGTAAGATATTTTGATGTCTATTATTGCAAGTTCTCTATTGGCTTATTATTCTAGCTATCATGTGCATTGCACCAGAAATTAGCAGCTTTTGATGGAATATGGTCATTGTCTGCATTTCCTGTGTTTAGGGTTCTATCATTCTGCTTTGATGAACACACATCTAGTCCTCGGAGAAGAGGTGCCGTTCTGGGAGTTGGCAAGGAGATGCTCGGAGGCTGTGGTGAATGCTATCAAGAGGCGCAAACACTTCACAGATATGGGAGATGTTGGACTTCTCATGTGTCAAGCTATCCAGATGCCTCAGTTGACACCTTGGGGATCTTTGCGCACCTCTTCTCTGGTTGTGTTTGAAGAGGCACTGGAGGATGATGCATCATCTTCTGAGGCACGGCAGAGTGTAGGCTTAGTAGATTATGTGGGTTGCTCCTCTGTTCATGGTGTGGGACCTAGTATTGCCATATTTGACACACTTCGGAGCGGAGCTCTCCATCTCACCTGTGTTTATCCGGCACCCTTGCACTCGCGCTCCCAAATGAATCAGCTCCTAGATACCACAGTAAAGCTTCTGCAAACAATGGCTTAACAATATTGCCTGTTTTCCCTGCCATAAGAGAGGTGAATAATGAACACAAAATGCCACTATATGAATTTCTATAATTTCTCAACCTGCTGATGCTTATTCAAAAAATTGGAATTGTATTTAAGGCAAGTTAAGCTAATAGAATTTGGAAGGGGCAAGTTCCCTGTACCTACCGTAATGGATACTTCCTGCAAATTTTCACACACAAAGCACTTATAGCTAATAAGAGACTTAGGGAAGCGCAAGATCACTTTCACTTCCATATCTAGTAATCTGTGGACAATGTCTTCCACCTACGAGATCTTACATGTCATATCTGGTTCTTTTATTTTTTGAGATTACAATGAATTGGAAAGACACACACCCGACCTCGTAAGGTAGAGGCACCCTTCTTGGGGAACTCTGAGGCATCCAGCTTTAGGTGGGATTTGAACCTTGGCCATCTGCCTAGGAGTACAAGGCACATCTGCTAAACCACGCTGCTGGATCGTGTCATATCTTGTTGGGTTTTTTATTTCCCGATAAATATATGAAGGATAAATATTAAGGTCTCTCTAATTATTCTGTACAGTTTATCTGGTTTTGTGAATAAGTAACCGGTTATCGAGTGTGTTTACCTACATAGCAGAATTTTCTCTTAATTCTCTCGGACTCTTTTTCTTTCTGTCTATCTTTTGACTCGAGTTAATTGAGCCAATCTGTTGTCTTTCCAGTTAATGCAAGTAGTTTAACTCTCTATAAACTTGAGCTAA
Source organism: Ceratopteris richardii (assembly GCA_020310875.1). NCBI lineage: Eukaryota > Viridiplantae > Streptophyta > Polypodiopsida > Polypodiales > Pteridaceae > Ceratopteris > Ceratopteris richardii. The sequence continues at coordinate 91,438,808 of CM035427.1, read as the reverse complement.
AGATGTGCAAAAATGGAACTTCCTTAGACATGACTCCAAAACTTTTGATTGAAAGATGTTCATTGAGATGATAACCTCAGTGATCACGGTAATGGATTTTAACTAAAGTTTTGTTTATCACGCATACCTCCATGAAAATAGATTTTGAGGTTCTCAAAGGATTCATAACTGAATGTAGCATGGCAGCTCCTACTGATTCTGTCTGCATCATACTTGCATGCATTCAAATGTCATAAATGTAAAGCACGTATGTATCTGACTTATGACTTGTACACACATCCAAAAGAATTTACATGTACGTATGTGTTTAGGTAGGACTCATGATCGGAAGAATTCTCCCCCCTTAGGCAGCACAGGGTGTTCATCTTAAAAAACAACAAGCTAAAAACAGAAGAGGATCCCCACGAAGGGGATGAGAAGGTTGTCAACCTTCTCTGTAACTCTCGCTATTAAAAAAAAAAACTCTTTCCACGAAGGGGAGGAGGAGGTTGTCAATCTTCTTTTTTTTTTTTTGTTAAATGGAGGTTCGGCCGAGGCCTACTCCTCTAGACATTAACTTTGAAGTTGCAACTCTACAAGGAAGGCCATAATACCCGTGGGACCCCCTTTATCCCACAAGAACAGGGGTTTACATGGATAGGTTAAAGTCTGGTCACAACTATCATGAGGAAGGACAAACGGTGGCACATCAGCCACAAGATATAACTTTCCATGATAAGCATGTCCCTTACATGATGCCGGTGGGGGTTGAACCCTCGCCTCCGCCTCAAAAGGCGAGAGGCCCAACCACGAGGACAAGCGGTTTGGAACTAAGTTGTCAACCTTCTTTGTAACTCTCGCTATTTTTTTTTGTAACTTTCCTTGTTTATCATTTAAGGCTAGCTTCGCAAGAAAGATCATTATGTCTAATACATACATGTATCTATTGGGGAGACTGAATTCATATCTCCATGGTTTGCTATGAGCCTTAGAGTGGGTAGACCACATCTATACCTTCTAGTTCCGTTGTGCAAGTAGCCTCTCGATATATTTGCTTCTCTCAATGTTTCTATAATGGCCGAATAAGCGAGGTCTCACAAGAGAAGTGTCGTTCTCCACTTCATTCTTTAACACACGCGTGGATGCCTGCATGTTTATGGTTAATGTCTCCCAAAGTAGAACCCATAACATTTTACTTTATATACAAGGCCCTTCTAGTAAGTGAGTAATGCTTTAGAATCACACGTGCACACCCACATATACACATGCATACCCACCTAGCAATTCTTAGGCTTAAGTAGATGCACTCTTTTGATGAAAAATGTCATCCAATGTTCCTACCACTACAAAATAAAACCTTGTCGTTAGCACGAGGAATATGCCTTCGTATATAATCAAAGACAATTGGATCCAACATGAACACAAATGTGATCCTACTTTGGTACATGACATATTCTCTACACCAGTTCCCATTGACCTAGTGCATTTACATAGTAGTTCCCATTGACCAAGTGCATTGACATATAAGCTTGGAGTTCTTAGCCTTGTTGAGGGGTCCCTTAACTTTCATGGCTACTTTTTGTGATGGTGAAGACTTTGCTCACGAGTCATGGAGAAGAAAGAGTTTTCTACTTCCTCCAAAGTTAAAACTTGATCTCGATTGTCAAGTGTCATAAAAAATTCTCATGTGACTTAGGAATTTTGTTTAGAAGCCTAATAGACATGTCTTCGCTTGACACTTGTTTGCCACACAATGCAAATTTGTGTTGATAATCCTCGAAAGTGGCAATGACCTTGGTGATGTGATCATGGGACCTAATGGCTAGGTTATGGAACTCTACTTCTAAGGCATAAATCCTTGATGGAGTACTATCGGCCCATGAGAAATCTTGCAAGAAGTAATATGCCCTTTAGTTAACTCATTACAAGATAACAATATTTTTCCTAGATATTATCACCTTGCTATGCACACTGTAGCCTTGTCCACCCCCCTCTTGCCCCCACCCCTTCCCTCCCCTGCCCCCCTCCCCTCCCTACTCCCCCTCCTTCCCCCCTCCCCCACCCCCCCCCTCCCCCCCTCCCCCCTCCCCCCTCCCCCGTTCCCCTTCCCCTTCCCCTCCCCCCCCCCCCCCTTCCCCCCCTCTCGTGTTCTATTTTCATGTTGTCAGCTAACCCCCCTCCTCCCTTCTTCCCACAATCCCCCCCTCATAGTGCCACCATTGATGCCCTCCCCCCTGAAAGTGCCACCATTGATGCCCTCCCGCCTCATAGTGCCACCATTGATGCCCTCCCACCCACCTTCCCTGTCCCCTCCCTCCCCTTCCTACTCTATAGGAGCCCCCCTACCCCACTACCCTGCCCGCCCTTGCCCTCCACCCTCCACCCTCTCCCCCCTCCCCCCTCCCCCCCACCCCACTCCCCTACCCGACCTTGCCCTCCACGCTCTCCCCCCTCCCCTTTCCTACCCTCCCTTTCCCTTTCTCCCCCTCCTCCCCATTGCCTCCCATCTCCCTCCCTCCTTCCTTGGTTTGTTTTCTTTTCAGCCCTCTCTGGGTGGGTGTCTCAGAAGAAACTTTTTAGCCTCCTCTCCTCTCCTTTTTTCACATGTATGAGACATGAATGGCCCCGAAGCCCACCTCTTAGAGGGACTCACATGAAGCCCCCTCACCTGACTCCACTCTGTCACCCATCCAACTCTCCATTATTGATAAGGGTAGAGTGAGTTTGGTTTCAGAAATCCAATGCTTGCAAGCATCCTCAATTATTTGCAAAATCATCGGACTATGCCTCAACCATGGCAAGCTCAAGGACCTTCTTTAGAGAAGCTTGCTTGGTAAGGTCAACAAGCTAATTGATATCTAGACCCTAGGTCGCAACTTCTATCCCGTTGAGCTTGGGTCTCCAAAGCTCACCACCAAGATGATCACCCTTTCACCCATTGTAGTTCAGGCTTGCGGTGCCTACGTGTGCCCATGGAATCATGGTTTTGATCGAGCAGCAACCTCTTCTTTCACCTTAATTCCTAGGGAAGCAAGTGGGTTTCCAATGACGAATTGCTTCCCTAACCCTCCACGTGAGTATTTACCCCTGTTGCCATAGATTGGAGTGTCTCTTGGCACCTTCTTGGAGGTTCCAAAGATTGTTGTATTAGAGGGAAGTCGGTTTGGGATGGGTGGAACGAGTGGTAGGGTTGGATCAGGCCCTTGGGGGGTGTGTTGTGTCATCCCTATCCCACGGAAAGCATTCACACATTGGGTGCCTTTAATGGGGAATAGTGTGATGGGAGGCTTGCTATGTGCATTTCGAGAGGCAACAAAAACCACTTTTGCATGCACTCAGAGGAGTAGTTCATCGAGGATGAAATCAAAACGAAAGCAAAATAAATGACTCAATGTAAAAATAATATACTCATCAACACTAGATCAAATGTTTACAATCAAAAGAGGTGTCTCGCTAAGGAACTAATACATTAGAATTGATTGTGAAGGATCAATCAGACAAATCAATATACAAAGTGAATCACTATCCATGTGATGGTCGATGATATAACTCTAGAAATCAATTACGTTGCTACACTGCAGATGCGCAAATGTAATGCTTGATCGACCTTCTCAAGTATAGGGTGGAAAAAGACCTTGTCTTCACTTCACTTCAAATTCTTTGGGTATTTTCTAAAAAGAAAATCATGGAAAAACAATATGAGTATAATTAAAAAAAAGATAGAAGACACTCTTGAGAAAACTATATCTTTACTTTGGTTTTATTTTTAGTTTTTATTTTGTTATTTTCTTTCTTTTTATTTATTTTCCTATTTCCTTTTAAGTTATTTACATATTTTCTTTCCAATTAATTCCTAGATTTCTATTTTTATTCTCAATTAATTTTATTACCTAAATTTATTTTAATTATTATTTTATTATTTCCTAGAATTGCTTAATATTTGATTAATTAATTATGGTAATTAGATTTTTTCGATTTAACTCCTTTTATTAAATAATTATCTATCAATAACAAAAAATGAAAAAGAAAAAAAACAACAAAATAAAGCATTAATCATGATTCTCTCTCTCTCTCTCTCTCTCTCTCTCTCTCTTTCCCCCAATTTATCTATAACTTCTGTTTCTCTCTTTGTACCATAAAGTCTGCTGCATAAATCTCTCTCTCTCTCTCTCTCTATTTCTATTTATATATATATATATATATATATATATATATATATTTCTCTTCCTTGCATCACCATGTCTCTCTTTCTCTCTCTTCCTTGAAAATTTGTAGCACCGATCTCTCTATATCTTCCTTTCTCTCTCTCTCTCACTCTATCTCTTTCTCTTCACCTATGCCGTGTTTCCGACTTCACCTCTCTCTCTGTCTCTATTTTTTTCTTTCTCCTCTCTCTCTCTCTCTATCATTCTCGCGTGCACACATACACACACACACAAATTAGTCCATTGATCATAGAAAAAAACAAATAGATTGGAAAAAACGTGGGTCTCTATCCATCATTTCTCTATCTCTCTCTCTATCTAAATCTCTCTCTAGATGTGTTTCTCTCGACTCAATAGCAATAAACAAAAACATGAATCAAATCTCCTCTCTCTCTCTCTCCAATCAAAATAATTGTATTTGCCAATTATTTAGAAAGTCTCTAAATAATTATCATATACAATGAACTTCTAAAGTGGCCATTGGTTATTGTCATGGACCAAGACCATCTACAGAAGTTTTATTGAGCCATGCACAAGCATCCCTCTCTTCCTCTCTCTCTCTTGCTCTCTCATATACAGTAGCAACACTGATTATCTCTCTCTCTCTCTCTATCTCTCTCTCTCTTTTTATGTACTTCAACTTGCACGATAGGTTTTCCCTCTCTCTCTCTTTACTTCAACTTGCATGATGTGATTGCCCTCTCTCTCTACCACAGAAGCTACAAGTGCAGATACTTTCAAGAAAACACATATGTAAAAGAAGAAGATACATTATCTCTGCTAGTACAGAGTCACAATGTCTGCACTAGAGAGGAGAAGATTAATGAATCAACATCTCCCAAAAAAATACATGAAATAGTTCTCTGTCACTCGCTGCCATGGTAGAAACAACACCGTACTTTCCTTCTTTCTCTTTCCTCAACACACAACAATAGGTCAAGGTCGATCATTTCTTTTTCCTATGATTAAGGAGGAGAGAGAGGAATAGAGAGATGGTTTACTCTCTTTCCATCTCTCTCTCTCTGTTATCTCTCTTATCCTTTCTCTATTGGCATGGTAGCCAGAGATAGAGAGTCAAGAATTGGGGATCATACAGAGTAACAAAAATGTAAAGCACGAGCAAGGAAACAGAAAGAAGAAAAGTATTTGAAAAGAAAATCATGGAAAAACCTAATGAACACTTAGCAGGCATTTATAGTTTTTTCTCAAGTTCTTTTTCTAGATCTTTAGATTCTTCTAATTTTTCCATTATATTTGTGGAAAATCTTCTTTTTTTTCTTTTCTAATCTTAGATAATCTAAATTTTCTTTTCTGTTTTTGGGTTTTCTTTTTATTTTTCTATTTTTGTTTATTCACTTCTTTTTCTTTTGATTAAGGTTTATTTCTTTTCACACTTATATACAAAAACATTAATTAAATTAAGGGTTACAGTTGGGATAAATTGTGTTCCTAAGGTTTATTTGGGACAACCTAGTGTTTCTTATGGCTAGGTTGGTCATACAATCAAAGATTAAATGCATACACAAAAGGAGTTTAGAAGCATGGGTTTCCAAGGGTCCAAAGTAAGTTTTTAGGGGTTAAAGTTTAGATTTCATGGTTTTTGAGGTACGTTTTCAAGGGTTTTGAGGTTTCTAAGGAAAAAACTATCATGCCTTGCTCAAGTAAGAGCATCCTATCTAGGTCCTCATAATGGGTATAGGATATCTCACCCTACTCTCTTAAGTGCATACATCCCCACTAACGTTTCTAGTCACTTCTTATTGCAATTTGAAACCATCATCTCTTTTCCCAAAACATCATGAAATGCAAGCATGATATGGATGAAAATCAAATATACATAATAAAACTGAAAAATGAACAAATCGGGAAAAAAACACATTCACCTGATTTAATGTTCAACAACATCAACACCTTCATCATCCTGTAGTAGTTCTTGATAAATCTCATACTCTTTCATTATGATTCTTCTTCAATCATATTATCATCCTTGAATATTTGTTAATCATGGCTTCTATGTCCTGCAAAGATAGATTCTTACTTCTCTTGCTTGATTTCAAAGTCTTAGAAGGTTTTGAAGTTTTTTCTATATTTCCCTTGATTTGCTTGATAATATGGTCAAGCAACTGTTTCTTTGTTTCTTTAACTCGTATATCATATTTTGTGTTTTCTTGAATTTCTTTTTTACTTTTTTCTTGTTCAATCTGTTTATTTTCTTCATTGTTCATATCAAAGTTTAATTGAGATTGTAATTTTGTAACTTTCTCTCGATCAATAATTTCTCATTAGTAAAAAAATCTAGTATCAAATCAGACATATAAATCTTGATGTTTCCTTGATTTCTCTTGAATTTCTTTATCAATTTCTATGTTATCTATTTTCATTTGTTCTTTCAATACTTGCTCAATGTTTTGTTTTTCTACTTTTATTTGTCTACTTTTCTTTTCTTCAATAACTTTATCTTGATTTTCAATTGGTAGCATACTCTTTTGCTCATTAGATTTCTTGTTGTCATATAGTTTTGGTTTCCATAGTTTTTGAAATGATTTTGGTTTGGTTTTTGTCAATTCAAAATATTCCTTCATTGCTCTTGAGAGTTACAAATTTTACTTTCATATTCACTTACTAGTTTATGCCTAAACACATTTTCATATGCCCTAAAATTCCATAACATATGATCATATTGATCACACCAAATTTAAAGCTTTGGCATCTACACTTTGGTCATCTAAATTATGCTAGTTTGCTATGCTTGTAGAAATCTGAAATGGTGGCCTCTCTGTCCAAACTTAAGGCAAGTGGTAACATGTTTGTGAAGGCTGTATCTTGGGCAAAATGTAGTGTTCCTCATTCCCAAAAGATGGTTCAGTTCAAGCTACTTAGAAATTGCAGCTTATTTAGAGTGTTGTTAGTGGTCCTATGCAAACATCCTCTTTTGAGAAGTAACTTTACTTTGTGACTTGCATTGATGATTTTTCTAGGCATGCATGAGTGTATCAATTGAAAGCAAAGTTCAAAGTGTTTATTTGCTCAAATGGTTTTTGGTTTTGGTTGAAAATCTGTTAGCATGCAAAATGGGCATCCTCCATTTTGATCGAGGGGGGGAATACATGTCTTCTGATTTTAATGCATTTCTAGGAAAACTTGTGATAAAACATTAGTGTACATTGCCATATACACATCGACGGAATGGAGTTGTTGAAAGGAAGAATATGTCACTCATGAAGATGGCAAGGTGTATGAGCAAAAGACCACATAACTTCTCGCTTGAGGCTATTATATGTGCAACATATGTACTTAACAGGTGTCCCACCAACACATTCTAGTCCATCACTCCATATGAGGCTTGGCATGGTCACAAGAAATCTGTTGCTCATGTGCATGTTTTTGGTTGGGTGGCATCTACATTAGTGCATGAACAACAACATAGGAAATTGGATGATAAAGTAGTGAAATGTATTTTTGTTGGGTAGATTTCAAAAAGAAGAGGCTATAATCTATATATAAACACATTTTGGTTAGTTGTGATGTCTTTTTTTTGTGTAAGATGCAATTCACCCATTACTTTCATGTGCCAAGGAGACTTTTGTTAGCTCTAGAGATATGCATGATACTTTGCTTCCTCTTTTTAAATGTGGATAATCTAGTGTTGGTATGAATGAGGCAATTTCTTAGTCTTTATAAGTTTCATGTGATGATGAAGATGATTCCATTTTTGATGCAGATTTACATGATGCACTTGCTGATGAGAGGAAGGATATAGAGAAAGAAACAATTATGCCAAAATGGTTGGTGTAAACTTTGGGAGATAACAAATTAGATGCACCCCTATCATATCGTACTTGTTCAGGACCTCATACTACTTCTTTTGCATCAGATTGCTATGGTATGGCTGCCTCTATTCTTTGTGATGAGAATGAGCCTATTTTGTTTGATGGAGCACAAAATTCAGAAAATTGGATGGCTGCTATGCAATCAGAATATGATGCTTCTATGAAGAATGGAACCTAATCTTTACATTATTTTCCTCCATGAAAGAAGGCCATTGGCACTAAGTGGGTATACAACCTAAAGTGTAAGTATGATGGAACAATTAACAAGTATAAGGCATTGTTGCAAAAATTTATGCTCAAGAAAGAGGCATTGATTTTTATGAGACCTTTGCTCCCACATGCCGAATGACTACTCTTCATAGCATTTGTGCACTTCCAGCTCATGATGGTTGGGATATACATCAGTTGGAAATTGAAACTACATTTCTAAATGGCAACTTACATGAAGAAGAAATGGTAACTTCATAGCATTTGTGACTTCCAGCTCATGATGGAGCAGTTGACAAGTATAAGGCAAGGCTTGTTGCAAAAGTTTATGCTCAAGAAAGAGGCATTGATTTTGAAGAGACCTTTCCTCCCACATGCTGAATGACTACACTTCATAGCATTTGTGCACTTCCAGCTCATGATGATTGGGATTGTTGGAGAATTCCTCTCCTATTCGCACTGGAAAGTATAGAAGACCTTCTCAGAATCAAGACTTTTGCCAATAGTTGAACCTTTCAAATGAAAACTCGACCAAATGAAAAATCCAATAAACTTGAAACTTTTATGACTCAAACTAGACACTTATACATTTCAAATGAGCTATGAAATGCTCAATTTGGATTAGTTTGGAGTTGGAAACTCTTTGCCTCAAAATAGGCTACTTGTCCACTTAGTTAAGCTGAAAATTGGACTTCATTAAAAACCTAATAACTCACAAAGCATAAACAATTTGATAACACTATCCTAGACAGAGGAATTAATGGAGATAAGCTTTCCAATGAATGGTTAAACTCTAAAGTTGGATACATATATTGAGAGATATGACTCTTACAAGTAGCCTACCTAGAAATGGGTATGCGGCTGGACATAGTCTATGAGAGTGAAGAGAAAGAAATGACTCAAACCAAATGAACTAGCTACAAGGGGACTTCCACACCTTCATCCTCTATTCTTTAGTGTCCTCCCTTGCCTTTTTTATAGCCAAGTGACCAAAAACTCTCATGATGAGTTTGAGAGCTCTTCTCCATAACTTCTCCACTACTTTGGACAACGACTCCTCTTACAGTTCAGTTTTTGGATTTGATTCTCTTTTGATTGATTCTCTTTTGGCCTCCGCTACTTGCTGAAGTAAATGTTTCCATTTTTTATTTTTTTATTTTCCTTCTATTTGAAGAAAATCCTTTTTGCAAAAGTATATACGACCTTACTTCTTTATTTTTAACACTCCCCCTCAAGCTCACATGTGAGCTTGCACCTTCAGCCATATCCTGCAAGTTGATGTCATCCTTGAACCTCTTTAGCTTAGAAGCATCTATGGAATTTTTAAACATGTCTCTAACCTGGTCACTAGTTCCAATGAACTTTATATCCACATCCTTGCTCAAAACTTTTTCTTGAACATAATGATAATGCACTTCTATGTGCTGGCTTCGTGCATGAAACATTGGATTGTTTGTCAAGTGAATGCTTGAAATGTTGTCACCATAAATTAGAATGGTCTCTATTTGCACATCAAGATCAGCCAAGAGCTTCTTAATCCACATAGCTTCACAAGTTGCAAAGGCTAATCCTCTATATTCAACTTTTGTAGATGATAGTGCAACAGTAGGTTGCTTCTTCGAGCTCCATGTGATAGGTTTGCTACCTATCATGAACACATAACCTGAAGTGGATCTTCTATCTTCCTTCGAAGTAGCCCAATCAGCATCACTGAAGCCCTTTACCTGCAATTCTTCATCATATCTATAAAACAAGGCATGATTGATTGTGTGCTTCCCATACCTTAGCACTCGTTTGTATGAATTTAAATGTTCACTTGTTGGACCTTACATAACTTGAGAAAGAACTCCAACAATATAACACAAATCTGGTCTTGTGATCGTAGCATAGATCAATGAACCTATAATACTCCTGTATGTAGTTACATCATGTAACTTCTCTCCATCATTTGAGCATAGCTTCACATAGTCGATGCCGTGAGTTTGCTTGAATCCTTTTGCTACTAGTTTAGCTTTATACCTAGCTAGAGAACCATCGGCATTTCTCTTTATTTTAAACACCCATTTATTTGGAACAATCTTCATACCTTCAGCCTTTGTAACTAGCTCCCATGTGTGATTGTCCTTGAGAGCTTTTATCTCTTCTTGCATAGCTTCTTGCCATTCTTTTTGTGTACATGTTTCTTCATATGCATCCGGTTCTTTGTCTTTGACCACTTGTGTCATATATGCAAAATGCTTTGCAATAAGACTATCATAGCTCAGCCTTTGAATTGGATACCTTGGTCTTGAAGACCTCTTTCATTTCCTTTTGAATATTACTTCTTCAACCGATTCAACTTTACCTTTGGTGTAATCACCTCTTCATACTCTTCTTCACTTGCATTTGAATCACTGTTTTGGGTAGCACTTTCAACTTCAAATTTTCCATAACCTGATGTTGGTGATGAGGAATGACTCCTTAGTCTCCCCTTCCATGTTGAGCTTTCTCCAAGTGATGTAGAAGCTTCTGGACCTGACATTTGAGTGCTTGTTTGCTGAAATTCTTCTTGGACAACACCACCATCATCTTTGCAATCTTCTTCAAGAATCTTCTCTTTCCCTTTGTGTCCAAACCATGGTCTTAGCTCATCAAATACCACATCTCGTGAGACTCGTAGCTCCTTTGTCACCGGATTGTAGCACCTGTATCCCTTTTGCTCTGATGAATATCCAATGAAAATACATTTTTCTGACTTTGCCTCCATCTTTGTCCTTAGTTCTTGAGGGATGTGAACATAACACACACATCCAAAAACTTTGAGATGTGTAAGGTCAGGTTTCTTACCAGAATAAACCTCCTCGGGAGTTAGATTATGCACTCCAACCGTTGTGCACTTGTTCATCAAATATACAACCGTACTAGTTGCTTCAGCCCAATAGTTTAGTGACACCTTCATCTCGTTGAGCATGCACCTTGCAACTTCTATGATATGTCTATTTTTTCTTTCAGCTATTCCATTTTGTTGAGGTGTTTACCTACATGTAAATTGTCGCTTGATGCCATTTTCATAAAGAAAATCTGAAATTTCTATGGAGAAATATTCTCCTCCTCCATCGGACCTCAAGGTCTTTATGTAGTGTCCTGTTTCCTTTTCTACTTGTGCTTTAAATCTCTTGAACATAGAGAACACATTTGATTTTTGTTTTATGCAAAACATCCATACTTTCCTTGAATGATCATCAATAAAAGTGACAAAATATCTATTACCAGCTATTGATGGTTGTTGTGATGGTCCCCACACATCCGTGTGTATGAAGTCGAGGACATTCCTTGCCACATAGTTGCTCTTCTTGAATGGTTCTCAAGTTTGCTTTCCTAGTTGGCATGCTTCACAAAACTCATGTAGTCTAGGATCATTGAATCTTGGAAGACCTCTTACCACTTCATGATTGCTCATGTCCTTGAGCTTCAGAATGTTGATATGTCCAAACCTTTTGTGCCACAAATCGATTTCAACAACCCTCTTGTTTCCAAACTGAATATAATCACCTTTCCATGTCGTTGTTGAATGTCCAAAGTGAACATCCTACGTTCTTTCCTTCCTTGAGCAATGACCTTGAATCCTTCTTTTGGATTGTTTACAAAGTAGCCTTTTTCATTGAAGATAACATGATATCCTTTCTCTACCATTTGTCCTACTGAAATCAAATTCTTTGCAATAGTAGGAACATGAAGAACATCTGCCAATACCTTCTTGTCTCCAAGATTGATATCTCCAACATGCTCAATTGCATGTTGAGTTTCATCACCAATCTCCACACATCCTTTTCCACTTGGAGCTTGTAGCTTTGTGAATAAATCTCTTTGGCATGTCATATGGTTGTTGCAACTTGAATCTATAAACTATTTTTTACATCACTTCTCGAGTTGTTGTAGTCATGCTTCATGGAAAGCATGGTTTGCTTGTTTCCTTCACTTGATGTACGCGCATAGTTATTTTGGCTCCTTTGGTTGCCTCCATTCAGCCTTCCATTCTTTTGCCAACAATCATTTGGCGCATAATGTCCTAGTTTACCACAATGATAACATGTTATACCTTTATGAGGATTGTATGAACCTCGAACTCTTCCTCTATTTCTTCCTCGACCTCTTCCATGCGTGTTGTCATTTGAGTTTTCCTTGTTGTCCTTCGAGTTGTGTTAGCTGAAATTTGTGTTGTTGTAGCTTCTTCCTCTTCCTCTCGAGCCTCCTCTTGAGTTCCTTCCTCTACCTCGTCTTGGATATAATATTTGGCTATGGCTGTCCTTACCTTTGTTGCCTTCTCCTTGTTGAGCAACCTCTTCAGCCACAAGATTTGGTATGATCTCGTCGAATGTTGGGAGAGGATCTCTATAAAGAATGTTTGTGATGAGGGGCTTCCACTTTTCTTCACTCCTCAAGCCATTGAGAGCTTTTTGGATGATGTCTTCCTCTTCTATCTTGCATCCAACTGATGCTAGCTGATCTCGAAGCTCCTTGGTCCTCAATGTATACTCACTAATGCTTTGGTTTGAGCTTTTCTTCATGTTGTTGAGCTCGTTCTTGAGTTGCATCCTCCGAGAACTTGTTGAGTTAGCATACACCTTCTCCAATACTTCCCAAACTTCCTTGGCTATTTCTAAGCTTTGCACATGACCAATCATAGTGTTAGAAATAACTTGTGAGATGAGGAACATCACCCTTCGATTCCTCTCTTCCCAGTCAACAAATTGTGTTCTTTCTGCCAGAGTAATGTTGGGATCTTGAAGGTCCACTAGTTGTGGATCATCTCTAGTAACTAGACTCCATAAACCTTTACTTTTAAGGTAATTTGTCATTCTATACCTCCAACATTGAAAATTTTCTTTGTCTAACTTCTGAACTTGTTGTCCTAAATCAGCCATTGAAAACTTCTAAGATTGAAGTTTACCTCAAGTATGTTGTGGCGCTCTTCCTTGACTTTATGAAGCTCCCCCTTGATTTGTAGCTTCTCCTTTGCTTCACTTCAGTTCCAATGCTTTCCCTCTTCAAATGCCAATGCTCTGATACCAATTGTTGGAGAATTCCTCTCCTATTCGCAGCAAAAAGTGTAGAAGATCTTCTCAGGATCAAGACTTTTGCCAATAGCTGAACCTTAAAATGAAAACTGGTACCAACTGAAAAGTCCAATGAACATCAGACTTTGGTCTCTTAAACTAGAAACTTATAGCTTTCAAATGAGCTATCAAAAACTCAATTTGGAGTAGTTTTTAGTTGGAAAATCTTTGGCTTAAAACAGGCTACCTGTCCACTCAATTAAGCTGAAAAATGGACTTCAATAAAAACTGAATAACTCAAAGAGCATAAAGAATTTGATAAAACTATTGTAGCTAGAGGAAGTACTTCAGATAAGCTTTCCAATGAATGTTTAAACTCTAAAATTGGATACATATATTGATAGATATGACTCTCACAAGTAGACTAACCAAAAATGGGTATGCGGTTGGACATAGTCTATGAGAGTGAAGAGAACGAAATGACTCAAACCAAATGAACTAGCTACAAAGGGACTTCCACGCCTTATTTCTCTATTCTTGTGTGTCCTCCCTTGCCGCTTTTATAGCCAAGTGACCAAAAACTCTCATGATGAGTTTGAGAGATCTTCTCCCTAACTTCTCCACTACTTTGGACAACCACTCCTCTTACAATTTAGTTTTTGGATTTGATTCTCTTTTGATTGATTCTCATTTGGCCACCGATACTTGCTGAAGTAAATGCTTCCATTTTTTATTTTTGTATTTTCCTTCTATTTGAAGAAAATCCTTTTTGCAAAAATATATATGACCTTACTTCTTTATTTTCAGTAGGGATGTACATCATTTGGAAATTGAAACTAGAAGAAAATCCTTTTTGCAAAAATATATATGACCTTACTTCTTTATTTTCAATAGGGATGTACATCACACACACATAAAAGCTAATGGAAAAGAAGATACACAAACAAGAAGAAGAAAATTCGAAATTTCAGCTTGATTCTTCACAATGGCAAAAGTTACTTTTCTACAAAGTGCCACCAAGTGACTTATATATATCTACCCTAAAAATGGTCGTGTCACATAAGTGACTAGCACTTTCTCTAAAGATCACTAAATTCCTACCATTGTACAAGGCTACTATTAGAGACGTCATGGATCATGCATCCAGAGGATTACTCTAGAGAATTTACATGGCTTTTTGAGGTTTTACAAAGGATTCCTTGAAAAGAAAATGGACTAAAACATGAAAATTTTGGGCCCTGATTTTCTTCACTTCTTTCTCCTCCAACACTCTCCCCCTCAGTCTCTATCATCCCTTTATAGACTTCTATGGGTTTCCTTGATGCATAACAAGTGGTTGAACCTGGGATACATATGGCAAATGCGGCTTGCTATACTCAAGTGCCTCTTGCAAACTTGTTCCTCTTTGACCTTATGTTCTAATTTCCATGTGTGTATTTCTTTTAACTACTCACTACCAGCAATTAAGGAAGCCTTTACGACTTTTGGACAATTTCCTACCTTATCCGAGCCTCAGTCCAATGCTTTTGCCCCTTGATATTCCTTATATTCACATATCAAGGTTGCTGTATTAATTCACGTTGCCACACATGTAGTCATTGGTAAACATAACATATCTCTTAGTGAGGGTGTTGCTTCAAAGGTCCTATTATAATTCTTTATTCACATAATTTGGGACCTATTGTATTCTCTTAGCCTGTGTCTTTTCTCTTCTTGTGCTTTCCTTGGCCTGATTCGTGCCCGACGGGGCTTTAGGCAAAGGGTGAACTTATTTATTGAACTATTTTTGTTTTAATTTTCTTCTTATTCTTCTTAATTTGATGGTTTCTCCCTCCACATGTTCCTCCTCTTGAACGCGTTCATCCCTGATAGGATTTTGTTGGCAACTATGAGCAAGTTTGATATACTATTCTTTCTATTTGATTGGGCATGTTAGCTTCATGAATCATAAGCTCTTTCCACTAGGTTTCTTTTATTCCATCATTTGGCCCTTGTCAATGGTCAACAAAAAAAGCTTAATTCATAGGCTACTAATCTGACATTTAAATTTGATAACATTTTTAGAATGATTTTTGAATCGATTTTAAAAACTCTATGAAAAAGGCTTCTACAAATATTTGCATATACGAGCTCAGGAAAAACATTAATCTAGAGTAAATAGCCTTGATGGTAAGTCTACTTGGCATGATGAAAAGATAAAAAACTAAGGCTTTGGTGCCTTCATTAATTTCGATGAAGTTCAAAAATGTGTACTCAGCATGGTTAAAAACTTTTAGCACTATTAGAAGCATACTAAGCACTTCATTTGTCATATTTATTACTGCATATGGTATAAACGAATATCTGGATAGACAAAGTTAAATGGTTCTAACCATGTTCTGTTTTGTTGGTAGATAATTATGTGGTGGGCATGATAGTAGCGAAAAATTAGGCCACTACTTATTTTGCTTACCACTACGCTATTCTTTCCAAAAATGTGACCATGTTCTGTGTCGTGGCATTGGACAAAATAAAGAAGTTACTTGTAGTAAATATGGTGTCTCTTGCCAATGCACCCGTAATGAAGGATTTTTTTCCAAAATCTTTCTATGCCACATAGGATCAGCATAACTTTTTATGGTACATTGAATGGATTCATGATTATATCTAATTCTTTGCTCTTGATCTTCATCCCTTTCATCACTCTCACCATAGTATCTTCAAAAGTTTGTGTAAGTTGGGACACTAATAGTACCCGATCTTTTTGGCTTATTTCTACAATATATAGCATGGGGTGTTATTCGATTTGCAATTCCTATTCCTCTTGCAATGGTGAGTTAATGATGGGGGGAGAAAGAGGGCATACCTCAATCTCCTCAGTAGCCAGATGAGTGCTTGGAGCTACTAGTGTCCCCATGTTTATTCACTATGCTACTTGGTCCTGTAATTTTGTAATTATTTGATATTTTTCTTTTGCCACTATCAACTCTCGTTCACTTTTGACTTCACCTTCACATACTATAGCCAACTGATTAGCATCTTGTTTGCATTGTTTGGTGTACTTGGACACCACCTCTTTCTATTTATTAGGTAGCTCATTTGTATCTTGTATATATTTGGATTCCCATTATGATGAGTAGCTAAATAGTGTAGGAGCTTGAGGATGCAAAGGATTGCATGCTAAAGCTTCCATGGTGATGAGTAGCTAAATGGTGTAGTAGCTATAGGATGCAAAGAATTGCATGCAAGTGTGTGAGCAAAAAAAAAAACATTGGTGGATGGGATGTATGTCGTATACAATTAGAAAAAGTATAATGATGGTAACATAGGGGAGCAAGAAAAAGGATGTGCACGATTCGAGAGATGAATGATTTATCATCACAAAAGCATGTAGTCCTACATGATAGATTAATAAGCTACACACATTGCATGTGACCAAAAAGGGTGCAACTTTGAGCCATTGAGTAGAATTTCAATTAGTTCCTTGGTAAGAGTTTGTAGTAAAAAAGTCATCAAACCGAGCCGTTCCACAATTTAGTATGGACTAAACCTCCAAACTTTGAATTTCCTTGTAGTGAAATCTGATTTAGAATTATAAAAAAAGTATCGACATTTTGAGAAAATGATCATGGGTGTGGGCTTGTCAGATTTGGAGCTCTTACATCAATAAAAGATCTTCAAAGCACTGTTCATCCAATGTGTAGAGTTCATCCAACCAAGTAAACAAGGAATCCTGCAAAAGAATGTTATGATCTCTATCAACTCTTAGATATAGAACAATAATCTCCATGGGCAATGTCTTTGATATAGTAAGAAGGGCCTATTAGTTCTTTCCACCAAACCATTAGCACATGGGTAATATGGAATACTTAACTTATGGATAATCTAGAAAGACTCCAAAAAGATAGTAATCAAGTCATTAGCAAAGAGGGTATTGTGATCAGAGACAATCTATAAAGGAAGACAAAAATAGGGAAAAGCATCGTAGGTTAAGTGTTGATATATTTTGGTAGTGATGTGTGTGTACACACGTAGGAATGTTGGGGCACACTCAAAGAACCTCATGAGTTGGCATATGGTGGAGCAGAGATCTTGACAGGTCAAAATAGTATAATTGAACAAAAATGATACAAAATATATGACCATACAATGTGAGTTTTTGGTAAGCCACAGTGGGAAGAGCATCAAGAGGGCAAATCACCATAAAAAATGAAAAAAATGTATCATGATAGGAAGCTACCAAATCCTAAGTGACCAATGAAGTACTAGGTTGAGAAAGGTAAATAACATGAGAGAATTCATCCACTATCGTAGGAGCTTCATCATAATTTAATCAAGTAAGAAAAGCCACCACTACATGTGGGAACCTAGGGCAATTACTGATATCATAGTTGAATTCTTGCAGTAGTAATAACCAACAAGACAAATTCCCACCTAAATTTTGTTGGTGCACAAGGTAAGCTAGAGCTCAGTGATCCGCATGGAATGTAAATTTTTTTCCTAATAGGTAATGGAAAAATTTTTAATTAAATAAATCAAGCTAAGCATTTGCATTTAATAACTGAATAATTGCACTTTGTCCGGGCCATTCGATGACTAGCATACTAAAATTGGGTCATACCATTTATCCGTCCACTACATCAACACATTGCCAATGGTTATATCAAAAGTGTCCATAAAGACATGGAAAGGGAGGTCCCACTTTGATGCTTCGAGGATATGTGCTGGTGTCAAAAGTTGCTTCAGTAAAATAAAATTGGTTTGGCATTCGTCTATCCATTGGAAATTGTGAGGAGCCATCATGGTTCAACCTGTAAGTGGGATAACGAGGTGTGTGAGCTAGCGGAGGTGACGACCATGCCACTGATTTTGACCTAGAAAGTCGAGGACCTCTTTTGGTGATCTCGATGGTGGAGCTAGGATGGTGTGAACCTTATCAGGGTCAACTTGCATTCCTTGATGAGAAATAATGTAACTCAGCAACTTAGCATGTGACGTCGCAAAAATAGATTTAGCTAGATTGAAACATAAGTGATATCCTTGGCACTTGAGGAAAGAATGCCATGGATGCTACAAGTAGTCTAATTTATCACCCGAGGTAGAAAAATCATCAAGGAAGACATGCATAAAATAAGTCACGTATGGGGAGAAGATATGCAACATACAACATTGAAAAGTATTATGGGCATTCCTTAATCTAAAGCACATAGCAATACGGGCATAAACACCCCAATTTGGTATGAAAGTAGTTTTTGATGTATCTTGATCTGCCATAAAAACTTGATTTATATCCACTACAAAAATATATATAAGAGTAAATCTCATGACTCATTACTTCATCCAACATGTTAACTAAGAAGGGCAACAAAAAGGGTCTCGTATAGTAGTGCATTCAATGCTCAGTAACCAAAACAGATTCACCATTGGTCTTTCTTCTTCAGGATGATCCCTATTGGGGAAATCTATTGGGCATGTTCAAGGCAAACAATAAGCCCACTAAATAATAAATGATCGATTGCTTCCTTAAGGTGAGCATATTTAGGATTCATACAATAACTCTATTGCTTCCTCAGATAAGAATCTTGTTTGAGTAATGCTAAAAGTTGATAAATGATGAATTGCTTCCTTAAGTTGAGCATAGTTAGGATTCATACGATAATTCTATTTCTTCCTTAGATATGAATCTTCTTTGAGTAATACTAAATGTTGATAAATGGAAGGATTGAGTCCTTTCATGTCCTTATAATCTTGGGCCAAAATATGAGTAAACGCAGTCAAGAGTGTCAGTAGATCTTGGTGGAATGACTCTTCCAAGGTAGCACTAATTTTAGCATGTTGGGAGTTAACATCATCACCAGAATTACTAGTTAAAAGTTGGTCTTCTAGGACATTAAATTGCCGGCCTTAGTTATCCTCAACTCCTTTGAATGGTTTTGGGCCTAGATTAGATGAATCGAGTACACAATCATGAAATGCCTTTGCTTCTAACAACATTTGAGTAAATTGAACATGTGGTCAAAGACCACTGATCTAACACATGTTGTAAGTCAAGTTTCCTCATCATTTAAGAGACCATCGATCATGTTTATGGGCTCACCACATAGGGGCAAGCATGGACTTCACAAGGTGTGAACTCATTTGAAGATATTATATATCTACGGTGATTGCATTTAAATACTAGCTGGTGGGATGACCAATCCTATTTAACCTTAGATTGCTTTAGCAGGGGTCTACCAAAAATTAAGGAAAACCGAGGTCATATGAAAAAATTAACTTTGGAGTCGAATGGGAATATTATAGTCTACCCCCAACAGAAGAACTCTAGATAGGTGAATCATTCTTACAAAGAGTTCGATAGGTTCAATATTAGTCCATCCGAATTGGGAGCACATGGTCAACCATTGTTTTAGGTTCTAGATGGATAACTACCACTAAAGGTTCCAGACCATGTTTGAATCCTACGTGTTGCTGAAATTCATAGCAAACTCTAGGAACTAAAGTAAGCAGCTAGGCTAATGGCAAGGTAATGGGTGCTCGAGTGAGGATATTCCATGCAATAGTGTCCGTAGACTCTTTCATGGTGATTCCTTACTAGACATTGGTGTGGGTATGACTTTTGGTGGGCATCTTAGGTTTCAGGTCATTAACTAGATTAGGTGAGGGGAAAATTAGGGCTTCTTTCTGAACACATTTGGCAAGTTTTGCTAGCATACATTACTATTCCTTCAAGATTGGTTAGAATACCTCTCTAGATAGATGAAAAACTCATCCCAATCGTGTTTTGATAGTGGTAATTTGTGCATCAGTGAGTGTTATGATTACCATATTTGTCTTTGACTTTCCTTCTTCCACTTATCCTACTCCTCTACATCTTTGTGCCCTAGTTTACCAAAAGAAAATGACATCACATCTACATTCTTGGATTGTTGGAGCTTAGAATTCTTTGATTAGAGCATGGTAGATCATAGTTCCCTTGATTTTATGATGAAAAAGGAGGATATATCAAATATGGATAATTGCACAAATGGGGTGGGATGTAATTAGTTGAAGGTTCTCTAGGTTCTTGTATCACCACATTGACTTCCAATCGATTCTGTATTTTACCATTAAAAGGATATTTTTTGGTAGAATGATGAGTATTCTAACACATTGTCGAGTATATCTGATTTAAAGAACAAGTATCCACAATGTGTCACTTCTTTTTACATTTGGTAGAGAATACTTGCTTCAACAGATTATCATTGTTAATCTTTGAGATTTTCAAAGAGGAAAAATCTAAATATTCCACAAAGCCTCCCACTTTGTGTTCTAATTGTAGAGCCATATCAATCAGCTCATCCAATTGCATCGTTCATATGCATTGAATAATCATAATTTGTCTCAACTACAGATTCAATGCATTGATGAACCACTAGGTGAGTACATCCATTGGTAATGCATTTTCTATTGGAATATGTGAGAGATGCATACAAAACGTGGTAACATAATCCTATATCATCTCATGAGGCTTTTGTTTATTATCTTGTAAATATTCAAAGACTTGAGTGGGTGTCTTCTTCAAGGGAAAAGGTTGCAAGAAAGCTTCTTTGACTGTTGCATAAGTTGGAAAGTGATCGAACTCAAATCTTGTTAACCACCTAGTTGATTCATTAACAAGGTTTGCTTGAAAAACCTTAGCTTTGTATTATTCTGTACCAAGAAGATTTTGGAAATTTTCTAAGACACCGTAATTAATTTCAAATGACCTAACATGAGCACCTGGGTCATCACCAAAAATCCACAAAATTCTCCATATGACATCCCTCTTGGGAGTGATATTCGTAAGGTTAAATTTAAGCTTGCCATTGCTATAGGATCAAACTGTTCCACAACATACACCACATCTTCAGAGTTAGAACTTATCACAAAGAGTTCAATTTGCAAATGAACAAATTGTGTAAGGTTATGCTCAGATCCTGCTAGACTCAGCAAAGGTGATTCTGAATGCCACTAGTTAATATCTTCTAGGTCTGGTTTGCTTATCGATTTCTTGAAAGGCTACAAGTTACAAAAGAGTCTAGTGATTTGACTAGTTTCTAGTGGAAAGTTTTTCATAGGGGGTATGATGATTGTAAAATGGTCAGCAAATGGAGCATGTTGCATTTGTTTCTCACTCCATAGGTTAGATCAAACACTTTCAGAACAATTTTTGGTTCAAGAGCCGCTTGTTTATCCTGAACCATAATACCACAGGGAGACAATAGAATTATTTCTCATCCCATTGCTATATTTGATAAATAATCTATACTTAACCAACTTGATTATCTGTTGAGATCTTCATCAATTTCAAAACCCCTAAGAGACTTCCCACTTGGTGCAATTGATTTTGTTTGTTATACTTCAGATAATGCTAACCGGACCACAATACAAGCATGTGTTATTCTACTTCACTGTATCGTAGTATTCGTATACAACAAACCACTCCCTATTGGATTGCACATGTTAAACTTATCCTTTTGGTTAGGGAAGAATATAAGTCAAGAAATGGTTCTTTGGTGGGATAACTTAGGATAGACCAAAGTCCCAGTATTTTTCCTCACTAGTTAACTCTATGCCTGACAATGACCAAATAGATAGGCACCCCAGGTCACTATTGAAATTTAAGTACTCATATCATCGAATCCTTAATTCCTTCTTTGACACACAAAGACAACACTTTGAATGATATTGAGCACACCATGGAATAACACATAATGCTTCTGCGTAGTTACATGAATTCCTTACCAAATACATAGAGACTACTTGCACAAATAATCTATCAATAAGAACTTCAAAATTCACCAATACGCCAACAAAACTAGACGAGAGTAGAATGGTAACAACAATCATATAAAGAAATGTGTGCTCAAAGCACTAATAGCAAGAGACTTCACCGGTGCGTAGCCCAAATCCTCTCACACTATGGTCCTGGTACATCCTTGTATTAGCTTCATGAAAAAGTTACATTGTACAAACGTTGTCTTTTCGGTGTGAATGTTCATCAAAACTATAGTCCAAAAAATTATAGAGATTACAAATCTATATGTTTATACAAAAATAACTTGGACAACCTAACACCTACTTCTGGCATCTCTATGTAAACTGCCCTAGTAATAGGACTAGGTCTTTCCATACTATATGAACTATGTGTCTCGCTCATCTCTTGTATTTCACTAGATAGATGATTACCTAATTTCTAGGACTAGTACCTAGCTATGTGATTGACACTAGCTTTAGGTGCTCTAAGGTATTTCGGATCCATTTTTCCAAGCTATGCACTTGATCTAAGTTTCATGTTATTAACTCAAATTTATTTACTCTCCTTTGATACTCACACTTTAATTCTTGTTCAATTATCAATAACTTATTGGTTTATTTACTTTGTCAAAATCTTGTTGCAATGTGCTGTCATCGGGAATACATATGTTAATCCACTTGAATGTTCAATTTTTTTATTAAATTCTTTCATCTTCAATGTTTTTCCATGATTATGAGTTATTTATTTATGTTGCACATGTACCCTTTGGAGTGTCTTGCACTTAGAGGATTCTTATCGTAACCCTAAGGCCTAGTTCTTCAACTATGTGTCTTAGCCTAGGCTAGAACTGAAAAAGGGAGTTTACAACTTTCCAACCTCAAACCGCTCTTGATGCTCTCTCTTCCCACAATGATCTTCCAAGTCTTGTTTTTCCACTTGGACCCCTTGTGAGAGTCACAAACAAACTAAATCTTGCTTGATAGCTCCTCAAAACTCACTAAAAGACCATTATGTTTGAGCAAACTTTTGCCAAAATCAAAACCCTAGTTTTTGCCTAAAGACATTGAACCACGACACAAGGGGGTTTGTCATGGTAGGAAATTCTCTCACAAAAAATGGGGTCTATTGACATAAGGCACTTTGTCATGATAGAGGGTCTTTATTGTGATAGATAGGGTCTATCATGTTTCAGTCATGACATAGAGGGATTTGTCACAATATACAAGGTTTATCATGGGGAGTGGTTTATCGCTATAGATGGAAGTCTATCATGATTGAACATTTTGTCACAAAAAAGGGGGATTCGACATGATAGATGGGTGCATGTCATAAATTTGATTTATCCCAAAAATAGGTGTATCATGATAGAAGGGGACTCTATCATGATAGAGGAGACTTATCGTGATAGAGGGGCCATTTCATGATAGAGGGGGTCTATTGTGATAGAGAGTGGTCTATCTGGTCTTTGATGTCTCATGAGAGAGTGGTGTTCTATCATCGTAGAGTGGTCTCTTGCAATAGACGAGTGGTTTGTCATGATAGATGACGTTTGTAGAGGGTTGGTTTATCACACCAAAGCAAGTTTGTCATGATAGAGCTAGTCAATTGTGATAGGGGGATTTTTTGTGATAGGAAGGGGTCTATCATCTATTGATTTTTTATCCTATTGTGATTGAGCCAAAATCATGTTTGATTTTGTATGCATCTATGGTGCTAGGATGCGCTGAGGAGCTCTTTGGCATGGCATGGTGCAGATACAAAATGATGACTTTCTTGCTGTGTTGCCATAAATTAAGGCAATCATCATGGATTTTGAGAATGACTTTGTAGGATGCTAGAGGTGAAAATTATGCTATTCATGCAAGAAATCACTAAAAACAAGAAAACATAGAGAGAAAATAAGAGGGAAGGGATAGATATGCTCAACCATCGGTGGAAATGAGGTGAGTGGCCTCATCTCCACTAATGATTGAGTAGGTAATGGAGATGGAGATAAAAATGGTGAAAAGTAAATAAAACACTAAAAATTTACCTACCAACATCTGTTTTCTATGCTCTTACCATCGTAGAGTAATCCTTGAGCATGTTGCCAAGCAAAGGTACCAAATTTGGTGTCACTCGAGGCCAACATGAGTACCACATCAAGGAGATTCACCTCCCAATTGTCAATCTATGGAGGTGTGAGGTTGATATGATGATCATGAGAAAATAATGTGCATGAAGGTGAATGTGGGAAGCACTAAAGATGCACACACATACACACACACACACTCACACACAAAAGGTAGAGACAAAGAAGTTGAAAAAATGCAAGGAGATTTTTCTCTATTACAAGATATCTCTATTACAACATAAGGTCTCTTTTCTCAAAAGTCCAACCTTTGAAATGGCCTCTCTAGCTCTATTTATAGTTTTCTGTTAGCTTTGGTGGACTTTAGACATAGTGTCTAACATAGTAAAAAATTACGTTCTAAAGTTAAGTTGAGGAATCTAATGGGCCCCATAAAATATGAGAATGTTTAGGTAGACTATACCTGAAAACCTCAAGCTCTAGGATTTCTGAACTTGCACAAAGTGGGGCATTCAAGTACAAAATTGGCTTTTTTTAATGTACAAATGAAGTGATAAGAATCACTATTTGGATGTTTGAAAAATTATTGATGTTTGAAAAACAATCCTCATTGGCTCCTTCCCTGCCCACCCCTTGGTCCAACCTTGCCCCCTCCCTCCCTCCCCCTTCTTGCCCATCCTTGCATCTCACCCCTTCCCTTGTCCACCTCCTTGCCTCCACCCCTACCCATCTCCCCTCCCATTATTCCACGGCAAGACGAGCTTATATGGACTCAAACAATCCTCTAGACAATGGTACCAAAAGTTTGATGCTTTAATGAAGTCTCAAGGCTATTCTCCAAGCAATGACGATCATTCTCTCTACACAAAGAGATGCTTAGATGGTAGCTTGATATGCTTGATACTTTATGTTGATTGCTGGGAATTCCTCTTATGACTTGTCAATTCTAAAAAAGAAGTTGAGTCAGACATTTGATATGAAGGATTTGTTGGATGTCAATCATATTCTTGGCATGCACATTACTCATGATAGGATAAAAAAATGCGTATACTTGTCTCGAAGTGAGTATATATCCAAATTACTTTAGAGGATCAACATGTAGGGTGGAAAGGCATTAACTACACCTTTACCCACATATATGAAATCAAGCAAGGATGATTGCCCCAAATCAGATGAGGGAAAGGAATTCATCACCAAAATTCCTTATCAATCTGTTGTTAGTAGTCTCATGTATGTTGTGGTGGCTATGAGACGAGGCATTGCATTTGCAATGGAAGTTATGAGTAGATATATTTCAAGTCTTGGAAAGAAGCATTGGGAAGTGTTCAAGAGGATTTCCAGATATCTAAGTGGAACTACTGATAAGTGTCTATGCTTGGATAGAGGGAAGGCATCCATTATTGGTTACACAAATTCTAATTATGTTCGTTGTCTAGACAATCGTAAGTCTACATCAAGGTACATTTTTCATTTTGTTGGAGGGGCTATCTCTTGGAGACCTCGTCTTCAAGAATGTCCAATTATTTCTACTATAGAAGTAGACTATGTTGCAGTAAGTGATCCATTTAAGGAAGCATTGTGGCTTTCTCATCTTGCTTATGATATGGGTCTCCTGTAGAATGTACCTCCTTTGCTCAATTCTAGTTAGAGTTCCATTGCTTTGGCTAAGAATCCGATCTATCATGCTGTAAGTTGCCGAAAAGTAACTCATATTTCTTGTAAAATATATCCTGAAAAGTCGCACGCATGATGTAAAGGCGTAGCGCAACGTTGTACCATTTGACAAGATTAATGAAAGAAGTCGCGTGATGCAGAAGGAGAGTCACCGGACTGTTCGTTTGAGCGAGGAGCCAGAAGCGAGCGGTGTTGCAGAACTCTCTATAACTGAGTCTGTTTCGTTGATTAAGTTTAATCATTAAGTGACATTAATGAAGTATTGATTAATTTGATTAACGTGCTAAGTGAAGGAGTTACACAGTAAACTTTCTAACGTGAAAGTGCATTAACGAACGTATTCAGAGTAGTACTGGAAGATGATATGTTTAGCGCTCAATTCAACGAAGTCATATAATCTTAATCTGTAGTTTGGGAAAATATAAATAGGGCCTCTGTTTATAGACCCCTGACCATCCCAAGAACCCAATCGTGACTTAAACCTTAACAGTAAAAAGGTTTTAACACTTAACACTCGTGCTGTCTATGGGAAATGGAGTAGCCGTTTGCAATGAAGATTAAAGATTGAGGAAGAAGTCTTTGATATATGTCTCTAACACGTTCCGACGAATCATACCCCAAATACCGCAGAGATCAATATCCCTGGGCAGTTCCGAACCTATTAGGAACACCCCCTGGTGGTAGAAGTATAGGACCATTAAGCCGAGTTGCAAAACATTCCGTAGAGTTAGCCAGGAGCAATTCCGGTGGTAGTTCGGTAGCACACGGTGAGAATCTGCTGCATTCCGATGTGAGCCCGGTACCTTATGAAGAAAGTGCGGTGATTTCTGGTTGTACAAAGGTGCAGTGCAGAGATAGTTCCGCATTATTTGGTCAGAATTTGGTCACTTTTGGTGACAGGTTCGCGTTATCCGGTGAGAACGTTTCCAGTGGTAGTGTAGTATGGTCTAGTGAGAATTTGGCAATTTTTGGTGAGAATTCGGTATTGCCTGGTAGCAATTCGAAGTTTTTTGGTGAAAGTGCAATGCTATTTGGTGGACACTAACTGCGTTCACCATTTTTCGGTGCAAGTATAAATAGGGCCTCTATTTACAGACCCCTGACCATCCCAAGAACCTAGTCGTGACTTAAACCTTAACAGTAAAAAGGTTTTAACACTTAACAATGCAAAGAACAAGCACATTGAGGTGAGGTATCACTTCATTATAGAATGTTTAGCCACTAAGTGCATTATTCTTGAGAAGGTTCATACTCGAGATAATGCTGTAGATTCTTTGACTAAAACTCTACCACATGATAGCTTTTGACACTATTATCACTTGATGGGGCTTGCTAGATTCATGATCTTACACAACTACATACATGCTATGTAACATGCCCATTAGGTGGAAGGTATAGTTTGTGTACTTATACTCATGTATTCTTTATCATTAGTTTTTTTTCTCCCATAGTTACTTTGGCCATCTTGGCCTTTAGTGGGAGATTGTTACAGTTAGTGTCCATGTGAAAGGGCCAATGGCCATCAGACACTTTTGTATATGTTCTTTAATAAGATATATAGTGGTATGGTCAGCCACAAACTAGATGTTTGATCACATTTGTAGCACCTAAGAAGTCTGTGTCCATGCTCACTGTGTATTGTGCTTTTTTCTACGTATTTTGTAGCCTATATGTGGAGTACCTTGTGTGGCCACTGGAGCTCAATTTTCTCCTCCATGGATATCATCATGAAGCCTTGGAGAAGGAGAGTGCACTATGGTGCATTTCTGTTGAAATACTTTAGGAATGAACAAAGAGTTAACACTCATGTATAAGGAAGTGCCAAACTATGTGGAATGAATCCACAAAAGGAACTAAGCCCAAAGCTTTGGAAATAACTTCAAGATTCTCCCTAGGTAGGGCATTTGGGAAAAGGTTTGCAATGTTCTCTTGTGTGGGCACATATGCCAATCTGATATCTCTAGTAGAGAATCTCTACTTAACATAATGATAGTGTACCTCAATGTTCTTTGTGTGAGCATGGAACACATGGTTCCTCGCAACTGCCAATGCGTTGTGATTGTCAGTAAAGATGGTGGTGATGGAAGACTAACCAACACCGAAATCAGCCATAAGGCATCTGAACCACACACACACACACACACTCAATAGTCACTATGAAAGCTACCTTATACTCATCCTCACAGCTCAAATTCACCATAGTAGGCTGCTTCTTGCTCAACCAAGATATGCATGAGCTACCAAGCATAAAGCAAAAACCAATGGTAAACACAATGCTATCATAGCAACCAGCCCAATTAGAGTCAAGAAAAGCATGCAAATCTAGCGATAGTGATCCCTCCTTGGGATAAAACAATCCAAGTAGTCGAGTACTACTCAAGTAGCAAAATCTACGCTTAACCAACTACCAATGCTTGACACCTAGGCAATGCATAAACCTACTCATCTGTGAGATAGGAAACTGAATAGCTGGTTTAGTAATGCATAAGTAAATAAAGCATCTAATAGCGTGTTGATAAAGAACAACATCAAATGCATCTCTAGCACCATGGAGACTCAACTATAACCTTGTTTCCATAGCACTGGCAACAGGTTTATAGTTTTCAAGGCCAAAATACTGCAATAATATGCTAGTATATTGTGTTTGACAGAAAGCTATTCTGCCATCAACTTGAATAAAATCAATGCCCAAATAATGATGCAGATTCCTTGAATATAACATCTCAAATGAGGCATGCAAATCAACATTAAAATCAGCATGTCATCAACATAGTCAACAACAATTAGAAGCACATAATTTGTATGCTTAACATATAAGATGCTCTTAGTTGGACTATTCTCAAAACCATGTGCAATCAAATAGGCTTTTATCTTTTCATACCAAGCACATGGTGCTTGCTTAAAACCATATAATTCCGTTTTTGACATTAAGCCTTTTTTCCATGCCCTTTCTGCACAAAAACAAAAGGCTAAAAAACATACACTTCTTTATGTACATCACCATTCATAAATGTAGATTTAATGCCCAATTGATGTACATTCTAACCATGATGAGCTGCAAAGTACAAATATGCTATGAGCAATAGTCATTCGACATGTGGGAGCAAAGGTCTCATCAAAATCAATGCCTCTTTCTTGAGCATAACCTTTTGCAACAAGTTTGGCCTTATACTTGTCAACTATTCCATCAAGCTTACACTTTAGCTTGTATACCCACTTAGTACCAATGGCCTTCTTACCAGGAGGCAAGTCACATAAAGAGCAGATACCCTTTAAGAAAGGAAACTGTAAGTTTGTTGAGCGAGACAAAGATGCTTGAGAGTCTTAGAGAGAAAGAGAGAGAGAGAATGCAATGCTCCAATATACTATGTGTGATGCATGTGTTTTCTCGTGATTAGATATTAGTGTTTCTGAATCATAGACCAATGAAAGAAAGAGTGCTATTGTAAGTGTATGTGTGTGAAAAAGAGGGAGACCAGAGGTTGAAAGTGTTGGTGCAAACAAGCCTTCACACTTGGCATTGTTTTGTACCTTGAAGACTCAACATAAGGCTTGGACAATTGGAACCTTGGAAGGCTAAAGTTTGGACACTTGAAGGAAGTATTCACATGGAACAAGTACCATAGGAACCTAGTCTTATTGTTCTTACCATTTATCTTATGTAAAAGTCTATATGACTTTACCACTCATGTAATCACACCTACTAGACTAGAGTCGTGAAAACATTAGATGAATCAGTTGAGGGAATATCTCCCTAAGTCTAGTGGAGAGAATCAAGGGAACTTTAGTTTGAATTCAAATTCAAACACTCTTCAAAACTCCTATAAAAAGGCTATGTAAAAGTCGCGGGTTAGTAACACTCTTCCCGAGGCAATTCCAAGCAAATCATTGAGTGTGTGTGAGCTACACTATAGCCTACACCTCTGAGTACCATTGAGCATCACATTACATGCCAATGGGAATGTACAATCATTATAGTTAATCAATATACATACATTCATAGTCTCTGTTTTCTCTGAGTGACCATCTTCAAGTCTGTCAACTTCAACAGGGCATATCTCAAGATCTACTGAACCAAATTGGATGATTCAAAGCTCATTGGAACCAGCTCAAAGTATTCTACAACACTACAAATTTTCAAGTCATTTCATTCAGCCATTTGGGAGAAATTGCAGTCGAGGCAGTTACTGGTATTTTTCTGTGTAGTTCCTAAAAAGTCGGGGGTGTCTCTGATTTTGCTAAAGATCATTCTCAGTGCATAGTTTGTTAATTGGAGTGATTTAACTTGATAATGGTAGCTTGTTAAGTTAATTTAATACTCCCAGAAGGATTTAATCCAATTGCAAGTGTGCTGGTCATACTAAGCTTAAGACTGAGCAGGTATCATTACAGGAATAGAAAGTTTTTGGATTTGTGAAGGTTCAAAATCATCTGTTTTGATTTGGTCATTACACAATTAATTTGTAAAGCACATATATAGTTTCTTGGTGTCATTTGGAAGTCCAAGGAGTCTCCTAAGTATATCTGAAGAGAAAGGAGGGCAGGTGTGAAGCAGGATTTGCAGCACCAACTTGATCTTCTGATTGCATCCAGCCATCACATCCAACAATGGTATCAGAGCAAATAAGGTAATCATGGGTGATGGTTTCCCTTCCTTCATTGACAAATTGGATAGAAATAATTACCAGGCTTGGTCATTGAGAATGAAGACCTATCTACAAGGGAGAAGCTTGTATGGATACATATCAGGAGATGAAGAGTTGCCCTCATTCAAAACCAGAGGCCTACCTACAAAGGATGAACATGAGAGGCTCAACCAATGGTGTGCAAAAGATGCTTTGGCAAGGTCATATCTTCTAAATTCTATTTCTGATTTTCTTCTACCCCATGTGAGGAATTGTAAGACTTCCCAAGAGACTTGGGAAACCTTGTCAACATATTTTTCATCAAGCACAAGGGCCAGAAAGAATCAGCTATGGATTGAGTTTACAACTCTTAGGAAGCAATCAAAACAATGTGTCTCAGATTTTGTTACCAAAGTCAAAGACATTGCAGATCAACTTGCAAGTGTTGGAGATGAAATTGAGGAAGAGCAAATAGTCAGACAAGTGATCAATGGATTAAAGGCAGATGACAAGTGGGAGAGCTTTACCACTGCAATGGACTTGTACATGGACATCCAAGCACCTGATCTAACAACTCTGATTGGACAACTCTTTACACATGAAGCAAAGATCACAAAGAATGGAGAGCAATCAAAAGGTAACAATCCCTCTGCCCTATATACTGATAAGAAGTCTAAAGACAAGGGTAAAAGCAAGAAGGTTGATGAAGAAGGCTCTACCTCCCAAGCAAACTATGCAGGGAGAGGTAGATCATCTAGAAGTAGGGGCAGAGGAGGTAAGTCAGGTAGGGGGAGACCCTATAACCAATCTCCATGCAATATTTGTGGCTTGTCTAACCATACTACAGATGAATGCTACAAAAACTACAAGAACGAAAGAGGA
This sequence comes from Ceratopteris richardii, assembly GCA_020310875.1. Taxonomy (NCBI): domain Eukaryota; kingdom Viridiplantae; phylum Streptophyta; class Polypodiopsida; order Polypodiales; family Pteridaceae; genus Ceratopteris; species Ceratopteris richardii. Next base: position 91,407,544 of record CM035427.1, on the reverse strand, counting down.
AGAGGTCACCAAAGAGGAGGATACTCTCAAGGCAGAGGCAGATTCAATCAATCTCAAAGCTACCATGGCTACAACAATAGTTACAACAACAACTACAATCACAATAGCAATTATCAAGGTGGATATAGGAACAGAAAGGATTACAACAATTATGCAGAGGATCAAGATGATTCCTTGTTGATTATGAACATGACATCTAAATCAGGTATCAATGATGATCATTTGTTCTATATTGATTCAGGTTGCTCTAACCATGTAGCTGGAAATGTTGCCTTACTCTCTGATTTGGAAGAACCCAAAGGCAAGCACCAAGTGCAGACAGGTGATGACACTAAACATTCAGTTGTTAAAGTAGGCAATGTCAAAACAAGTGATGGTAATCAGAATTTACTAAGCAGAGTGTTGTATGTTCCAACAATCACCAAGAATCTGATGAGTGTAGGTCAGATTGTTGAAAAAGGTCTACAGGTCAGGTTCACTCAACATGGTGCATATGTGGAGGATCCAAGACATGGATTCAGAAGGATAGCCAAGGGAGAGAATTCAGGTAGATTGTTTACCTTTGAACTTGAAGATACTAAGAATATTGCATTATACAACTACAAAGACCAAACCCTATCAGAATTGGAGATGTGGCACAAGAGATTAGGTCACATTGGAGAGAGGACCATAAAGCAAATGAGTAGGGATCAATGTGTGCTTGGGATACCTAATGTATCCAAGCAACACATGATATACAAGTGTGGGGCTTGTCAATTTGGTAAGTCACACAGATTGCCATATACAAAGAAAGGTTTTATGCATGAAGATTATCTGGAATTGGTGCATACAGATGTTTGGGGACCAAGCAAGGAGCCATCCATATCTGGATCAAGGTACTATGTGTCTTTTATTGATGACTATAGCAGATGGACTGTCTTGTACTTCATGAAGCATAAAGATGAAGTATTTAATTGTTTCAAAAGGTATCTTGCATTAGTTGAGAATCAAACAGGTAGACATTTGAAGAGGCTAAGGTCAGATGGTGGTGGAGAATATTTCTCCAATGACTTTGAAGATTTCTTGCAGGAAAGAGGCATCAAGAGGGAGATTACTACAAGGTACTCACCTAAACAAAATGGGGTAGCTGAGAGAAGGAATAGGCTCATTGTAGAGACAGCTAGGTCTATGCTTAATGAGAAAAAACTACCAAATTATCTTTGGGCAGAGAGTGTATCTACTGCCACATACTTAATCAACACGTTGCCATCAAAGACACTTGATGGAATGACACCCTATGAGGCTTGGCATGGTAAGAGACCATCTCTGGATCATTGCAAAATCTTTGGGTGTGTTGCATATGTGCATATTCCCTCACAGGTAAGGGGAAAGCTAGACCCTAAGGCTGAAAAGTGTATCTTCATTGGTTATGATTTGAATCAGAAAGGATACAGGTTCTATAATCCCTCAAACAAAGGCTTCAAGGTAAGCAGAGATGTTATATTTGATGAAAATGATTCATGGTATGAAAATGAGTGCAGGAAAGTCAGCCTACCCTATGATAGTGAAGAAGACTTTCCAAAGCTTATCAGACAAGAACCAACTCAGAAGGAGGACACAAGCTCAGATGATGAAGACACCATCAACAGTGAAGAATTCAAGGCTTGGAAATCCAAAGGGAAAATGAAGATGAAGCAACTAGAAGACAATCCAGAATCCTCAACTCAAGCTATGAGGAGATCTCAAAGAGAAAAGAAGAAACCTATTAGGTATGGGTATGATACTTCACTTGTAACCAAGCACTCTGTATATCTTGCAAAGGATCTCTTGAATGAAGAACCAGGTACATTTGAAGAAGCAATTACTAAACCAGAATGGAAGGAAGCAATGGATGAAGAAATGGAGGCTCTCAAGGAGAGTGATACTTGGGACTTGGTACCCAAGAAGGACTCCATGAAGGTGATAGGATCCAGATGGATCTACAAACTCAAGAGGAACTCAGATGGTACAATAAACAGGTATAAAGCTAGGTTGGTAGCCAAGGGTTTTGCACAAACCCAAGGCATTGATTATGAGGAGACATTTTCTCCTGTGGCCAAGATGCCAACTATCAGAGTTATGGTAAGTGTAGCTGCATCCAAGAATTGGAACATGTACCAATTGGATGTGAAGAATGCATTCTTGAATGGATGGATATCTGAAGAGGTCTACATGTCACAACCACCTGGCTATGAGGAACCCAATAAGGTAAATCATGTTTGTAAATTGAAGAAGGCTCTGTATGGATTGAAGCACCTAGAGCATGGAATTACAGGTTGACAACCTACCTCCTAGATCAAGGATTTGTGATGAGTAAAGCAGACACTTCATTGTTTATAAAGAAGAACAATTCAGAGGTAATATACTTGTGTGTCTATGTTGATGACATCATTATTACAGGAAATGATGTTCAGGGAATAAGACACATCAAAGGACAAATGATGAAGGAATTCAAGATCAATGATCTTGGATTATTGAAGTACTTCCTAGGACTTGAATTGGTCTACACAAATTCAGGTATATTTATTACTCAGAAGAAGTACATTCAGGACATGGTCAAGAAGTTTAATTTGCAGGAAGCTAAAGTCTCAAACATTCCTATGGAGGTCAACCACAAACTCAGTGCACATGAAGGAGAAGAACTCAAAGATATTACAGGTTACCAAAGTTTGGTAGGTAGTCTTAATTATGCTACCTTAACCAGAATTGATATATCATATGGTGTTAGTGTACTTAGCCAATTTATGCATAAACCAAGAGTACCACATTTGGAGGCAGCCAAGAAGATAGTAAAGTACCTAAAGGGAACACAAAATCATGGTTTGTATTTTCCATATTCATCAGACATTGATATCAAAGTATACTCAGATGCAGATTGGGCAGGTTGCAAGGATGACAGGAGGAGTACATCTGGTTACATATGCTTTGCAGGTGATAAACCAATTTCTTGGTCATCCAAGAAACAACCCACAGTAGCTCTATCATCTACTGAGGCAGAGTACAGAGGGCTAGCCAATGCCACTCAAGAAGCTATATGGTTGAAGCTATTATATTCAGAATTGGGCCTATATACAAGGCCACCAATCATATTTGGTGATAACACAAGTTCACTTCACCTAGCAGCTAATCCAATTTATCATGCTAGGACAAAACACATAGAGGTTCACTACCACTATGTGAGGGAAAAGTTACTTAGCAAAGAAATTCAATTATCATATGTGTCTACTAATATACAATGTGCAGATTTGCTTACTAAAGCTCTGGATGGAAGCAAGCTATGCAGATTTAAATCCATGATTGGATTGCAGGAAATCATTGAAGACTAGAGATGAAGACTTGAGCCAAAGTGTTTGGCTTGAGGGGGAGCTGTTGGTGCAAACAAGCCTTCACACTTGGCATTGTTTTGTACCTTGAAGACTCAACATAAGGCTTGGACAATTGGAACCTTGGAAGGCTAAAGTTTGGACACTTGAAGGAAGTATTCACATGGAACAAGTACCATAGGAACCTAGTCTTATTGTTCTTACCATTTATCTTATGTAAAAGTCTATATGACTTTACCACTCATGTAATCACACCTACTAGACTAGAGTCGTGAAAACATTAGATGAATCAGTTGAGGGAATATCTCCCTAAGTCTAGTGGAGAGAATCAAGGGAACTTTAGTTTGAATTCAAATTCAAACACTCTTCAAAACTCCTATAAAAAGGCTATGTAAAAGTCGCGGGTTAGTAACACTCTTCCCGAGGCAATTCCAAGCAAATCATTGAGTGTGTGTGAGCTACACTATAGCCTACACCTCTGAGTACCATTGAGCATCACATTACATGCCAATGGGAATGTACAATCATTATAGTTAATCAATATACATACATTCATAGTCTCTGTTTTCTCTAAGTGACCATCTTCAAGTCTGTCAACTTCAACAGGGCATATCTCAAGATCTACTGAACCAAATTGGATGATTCAAAGCTCATTGGAACCAGCTCAAAGTATTCTACAACACTACAAATTTTCAAGTCATTTCATTCAGCCATTTGGGAGAAATTGCAGTCGAGGCAGTTACTGGTATTTTTCTGTGTAGTTCCTAAAAAGTCGGGGGTGTCTCTGATTTTGCTAAAGATCATTCTCAGTGCATAGTTTGTTAATTGGAGTGATTTAACTTGCTAATGGTAGCTTGTTAAGTTAATTTAATACTCCCAGAAGGATTTAATCCAATTGCAAGTGTGCTGGTCATACTAAGCTTAAGACTGAGCAGGTATCATTACAGGAATAGAAAGTTTTTGGATTTGTGAAGGTTCAAAATCATCTGTTTTGATTTGGTCATTACACAATTAATTTGTAAAGCACATATATAGTTTCTTGGTGTCATTTGGAAGTCCAAGGAGTCTCCTAAGTATATCTGAAGAGAAAGGAGGGCAGGTGTGAAGCAGGATTTGCAGCACCAACTTGATCTTCTGATTGCATCCAGCCATCACATCCAACAGAAAGGGTGAGAGTGAGTGAGAGGCTGAGTGAAAGCGATATAAAAAGAGAAAGAGAGAGTTATGTTCTATAATAGGCGAAGAAATTGAGACATCGTGAGAGCTATGCACTCTATTGTCTGTTTAAATGTTTATGCTTTAGTGCTTCTGAAGGTGGTGTCTAGATTGTATGTGTGTCATATGACTAAGTGTATGTGTATAGGTGTGTGTATGTGAGAGAGAGAGAGAGTAAGAGCACTGTGGTAAGTGTATGTTGTACGTGAGTGTATATGTGTCTCTGTGACACAGTGTGAGAGTGGAAAGAGGGCTAGTCTGTGTAAAAACGAGGATGGTTGGAGTGTGTGAGGAGAGAAAGATAGAGGGAGTATGTGAGAAGGAAGATAGACAGAATGGGGAGAACACTTGTGAAGCCTTAAGATAAGCTAAAGTGTGAATGAGAAGAATAGAATAAAGTGGTAAGCTGCACTCAGAGAGTGAGCGAGATCAAGGGAGGGAGTGAGTGGACTAGAGTTTGAGTGTGTGCGAGATGAGAAGGTGTGTAGGCTAGTGTGCGAATGTGAAAACGAGAGAGACGTAGGGTTGGTGGTTGTAAGAAAGAGAAAGGTAGAGGGAGTGCAAGATAGAAGAGAGAGGAAGTCATACAATTGGTGTGTGAAAGGAAGAGTGATAAAGAGGGTCTATGAGAGACGAGGAAAAATGAGTGTTGTTTTGGGTGACACATAGAACGAGAGAGTTTGGGTGAAAGAGAACAAGGAAGTGAGTACAAAAGACAAGGAGAAGAAGAAGTGTGCGAGAGATAGAGAGGGAAAGTCAGAAGGCATGGGCTGCTATAAAATTTGCATCTTTATTTATGTGCAAGAAGCAAGAGACAACGAGGAATTGTAAGTGTGAGAGAACAAGCGAAAGAACAAGCTAGAGGGAGAGAGATGGATAGAGAGAGAATCTACTTTTCTTATATGCTTGCAAAGCAGCAAAGGAATGCAACGCAAAAGCATAGTTGGGGAAAGAAAGGAGGCTTGAGCAAGAGTTTTATATAAGCGGAAGCCCTTCAGGAACTTGCAAGAATCCGTACATTCTTAAGATCCTATTAGGATTTTTCTTGGCATGTCTCTATAGAGACTACCATAGGTATTCGTGATGTCACCTATTGACAGAGAATTCTTAACTTAGTGGCTTTAGCTGGAGTACCAATACATGATGCATCATATATGCCCACAAGGGGTAATTAGTATTGTTGAACTTATTATCAATAGGCAACATATGCAATAAATCATTGCTTTCAACCATCGCTAGGGATTAAATACCCTGATGTGGAAAATGTTATATATCTCAAATAGTTGAAGGTAAACACGTCATCAAGTTCTACTAAACCTATAGCAAACTTCAAGCTACTTATACTTGCAAATCGAGACTTGTATATAGGCTTGCAACAAAAGGACAAAATTGCTTGCATACTTGTTGCAATAGTGCATTTGGAGGTCAAAATGAGCTCACATCAAAATTTCAACATCACAGAGCGAAGCCATTTTGAAATATAATTTCCTCCAATATGATCACCAATTTTCATGTGATTCTGAGATTTTGACTAGAGGGGTGTGGATGATGCCTTTAATTGAGTGATGACCTACTTTGATACCAGTTTTTGGGGTTTGAGGTCTACACAACACAATACATGATGTGCAACCAAGTGAAAATGTACAAACAAAAGTGACCCATTAGGGTTATAGGCATATATAAAAGTTGGGGGAAGAAAGCTTCCTCAAGAGGGAAAATTGTGCCTCAGTGGTCCTAAGTGTGCTCATGCACATGACTACCAGAATATATCAACAACATCCAAGGGAAGGAACGCTATTCATGAGTGTAAATGTTAGATAGGATGCAAGGAGATAGCTAGTATGTGTGCTTTATGAAGAGTATGTAGTGTTTCAAACACCCACCACACTCATATTGCTTAGGATCATGTATTTTGATTCTTTTGTTTTAATGGATCCATTTATATCATTTATAAAAATGATCTCTAGAGGAAGGAGATATTTATAGGTATTTATGTCCCTTGAAGGGAGTGGAAGTTTCTTGCTCAACAGGTATTTGACACCAAAAGCTAGAGAGCTCTACATTGACGTACCTATTACTTATGTCCAGAAAAATAGAGAGACCTTGGAGAGGATTCTAGATTGTGACTAGGGATGGGCTATAAAAGTATTCGGAGGTGATTGCCAATCACATCATTATTGTCTCTCGTAGATAAATTCTCTATAATATAGGAGTAATGGTTTTGACATTTGAACCCATAATTTTGTAGTACCTAAGTTGGAATGATAAAAAATGGTCACATTGGACATATATTCAATTCGAAGAAGGTATATGTAAAGGCTCCCCATAAATTTTTTGTTTTTTGACCATATGTCCTAGACTCACTATAGAAGGAGACGTATAATCATGTTGACAAAGGATTGACTTAAGGTTTTGGAATCATGAAGGAGAGCAATGGTTGGACAACGTGTCTTTTGAAAATGGGTCAATGAGCTAGAGTGTGGGATGCATGTGCGAGGCGAGGATCTTAGAAGGGTTACATGGAATCAAGAGATGCAAGATTCATTAAAGAGTTATGAAGCTGATGCTACCCTATGTGTGAGAAGTGTAAGAGAAGAGGGAAAATTGTGTGTCATGTGAGATGTGGTCTTTCGATAGTGTCTCTTGAGATCTAGAGAAAAGAGAGCTAAATTAAGTGCAAGGGGATAATGAGACATTCTTCAATTTCATACTATCTTATATAGCGTCAGATTTAGACAGGAAGAAGACAAAATAATTTTATCTTGAGTTGTTATTTGAAGAGGAAATTTGTAAATCATCGATGTTGGAGTGATTGCACCTTTGAAGCTTAGAGGAGGCTTGAATACAAGGTTAGAAAAAGAAATCCAAGTTCTCAAGTAGATGTGGAAGTATGTGGAGTCTTTGGACTTGCAAATACAATACTTCTCTATATCTCGTTGAACTTGGATCATACTTTCTTGACTTCTAATTCTATTTTGTTGCATTTATAAGTTCTTGGTGGTAATTTCACTTTTCCTTCTTCTACTCCATAGCCCTCTCAAGTGATTTTTGGGTTATAACCCTCTCATTGATCAATTTAAGAATACCTTTCTCATTGATACAACATGTATGTTTATTATCTTCTTCTACAAACACACAAACACCCATTCCCCAAATTAATCAACAATAAATTTAGCATGCACAATGGGATATGAATTCTTGAGTATAAAGGAAGAAAGATAAATGCCCCTTCAAAAGGTGAAGAGGAAGAAGGCGCCAAAAATCATGGATAGAATAACTTTCAAAAGAGATACTTGTCCTTCTCCTTAAGTGTTAATATAGAAAGTTGAGAAGTTTCTCATGAGCACAACCTAGTCTCAAACATTAGACAACCTAACCTTTTTTTTTTTTTTTAAGAGAGGAGGTCATGTGCAGTTCTATAGGCCCCCGGTCTTCTTCATCAAATTGCATTGGAAATAGATGGGAAAAGGTAGATTTGAAAACATTACTCTCCCACCTCAATATCAAATTCCTATCTTTCAAGGGTCTAGCTAATGAAGACGATAATGAACATGTTAGCACTTATGGAATGTTGAATTTTGGAGTTTGATTTATTGTGTTATTAATGTGCTTAGTGTTTTGATATAGCCTCTGAAGGTTCTTGAGGGCATGGATGGGCATGTATCTATTTGGATGTATCTCGACAAAAAAAAAGAGAAATTATATTTTCCATATATTTTCTAGATAAAAACCCACGTAGGGGGTTCTTTCTAAAAATTCATAAAAATAATGGTTGAGATAATGATCAATGTAAAAGAAAGTAAATAAAAGCTAAGATTCTCCAGAAAAGTGAGGAACGTTTAACTCTCACACCTAATTTTTCAAGTGTTGCCCTGACTGTAACCTCTATTTTGGATGTAATATAGAAAAAAATTGTAAACAAGTGCACTTCAAAGACATCCAAGACAGTGCATGGGGCTAGGTTACACCCAATATCTGTATTGTCTCATCTACTGTGCATCTTTATCTCTATTTATTTTTAGATTTTGTACTTTTTGTGCATGCATATCCATAAGGTCCTACAATAGTGGTTTAGAGCTTGGATGCATCACTATAGAGGCATTGTAACATTCGATCCCAATCCCTCTTCGATTCCAATTCCCGTTCCCATTTTGAGTTCAAATTCGGATGTCGGTTCCGATTCTAGTTTTGGTTCTGGTTTTGATTTTTGTTTGGGTTTTCATTTCTAGTTTTAGTTTCAAGTTCCTACTTCAATTTCTGGTCTCTATTTCAATTCTAGTTCTTGAACCTAAAACTATAGCTTAAACCTACAATTTATGCTAACACTTTATACCTAGATTTATTCCTTTGGCTTACTCCTTTATGGTTATAGTTTATGCCTATATTTTACACTTATGTTTACGTCTTGTTTGCTTCCTTCAATCCATCAACAAAGGCATAGAACTATGGCATAACTTTTGCATCTTTGGCTTCCCTGGCACCCTTGGAACCTTTGGCACTATCGGCTATGCTTGAACACTCTTTCATTAAGGAGTAGTAATAAGGAACTTTCATTTAGCAAGGAGAAGATTTTAACTCACAACATAACATTGACGAATCAAGTGTTTTACCACTACACTATTCACTTTTCTTGTAACTCTAGTCATTTTTTTACTAATATTTAATATAAATTTTATCTCCCTTACGTTTTTGAATTCCCAAGAACCATCCTTTACTTTTCCATTTGAATTGAAAAAATTTTAAAATTATTTTCACATTTTTAACAAGGGGCTTTGTTCTTATACACATCCATGGACCCTATGGATACCATGGAGGACTTTGGTGAATCACCTCTAACTGTAGTATCACTCGACCAACAATTGAAGCTCCTATGGCACAAGCTCTAAGGCACCCAAACCAAGATCCGAGAATGTGATGAATGACTTCAAAAGATGCATTCTGAGGAGGAAATCATTGCATGAGTGGTGAAGACCATTTTTAGCACTCAAGCTAATGGCACACATTTCAAGATTGATGTAAACAATTTTCGATTCATGGTTTGATGTACATAAGGATGATCAGGTTGTTTTATCATGGTTATCCCAATTTGAAAGGTTTTATTCAAATGATTCCTATTCCAAAAATGATAAAGTGAATTTTGCTACTGATTATTTAGATTAAGGAGACTCCCCCCCCCCCCCCTCTTAGATTCATTTACATATTCCTCATTCGTGGACCACTTTCACATGGAAGGAGGGTGAAGCTGACACTAATTACACCGAGTGATTTTGGAAAATTCTATTACCTGTTCATGTGCTTGAAGATGTTCCTGATGATACTTTGCAGAATAAGTATGAAGATGGTTTGGAGATGTGGATCCAAGAAAATCTTCACACATTCTGACCTATAATGCTCTATGAAGCTATCTCTTTTTCTCATGATGTAGAGAAGGATTTTCAATTGATTACCAAGTCAATTCATTTACAAGAATCATGTCAATGACAACCTTTTTCTCAAGCCTAATTCTCCTTTCATTTACTGCCTTTTTTTATCCTAGCTTTCCATGAGCTCCTCAATCTAACTATTTAACAACACCCATAGCCTCATCCCTCCAAGTTACCAAGCCCCGTACCCTTCAAACTTCAATGATGAATGCTCAATAGAAGAGACCACATATCACTTGTTAAAACTGTGGTAAACCTAGACATACTAAAGCAAAGTGCAGATTGTGGCGTCTCCATATCATAAACCTCTTGTAGCCCAAATGCAGAGCATGGAGGCAATCCAGAAAGAAGTTCCTTATGTTTGAATGGAGGAATTATTGGAAAAAGATTTAAGACCTTCGGTAACAAAATTTCTATTCATTCTTTACTTAGCATAGAGGGTACTATTAATAATAAAATTGTTAATAATTTACATGACAATGATAGTTCTCATGATTTTGTCTCACATACATTAGTGTAGGAACTCCAATTAAAGTCCTTTTCTTCTTTGTATAAAGTTAAGGTTGCATTTTGAAGGAAGTTCATATAATGTAACAAGTGAAGTGCATGATGTTAAGATTTGCATAGGTTCATATGTAGATGCACACATGTTTTACATTTCCCCTTTGGAGTCCTACGATGTTATACTTCATATGCCTTTTCATCATCATTTTAACCCACATATTGACTATCATACACATACATTTAATTTTGATGTTATACTTCATATGCCTTTTCATCATCATTTTAACCCACATATTGACTATCATACACATACATTTAATTTTGAATTTGAAGGTTAACTCGTTTCTTTGTTTACAAGGCATGACTTCCAACCATTTCCATGAATTAGTCATAGTCAAGCAAAATGTGCATTTAGGAAATTTTACAATTCATGTATCATTTTTGTAAATGTCATAAATGATTATACTCATACCCTTTCTAATGCACATAAACCTTTTGTAAATGGTTCTAAGGATTTTTTTATGTCTAATTATCCTTCAAAAATTCCATCGTCTTGAGGATCCTTTTACCATAGTATATATTTAATTCCTCATAGTTCCCCACCTCATAAAGCACCTTATAGGCATGGCCCTTTTCACCAAAAGGAATAGAAACCCAAGTTAAGGGTTAACTTCAAAAAGGACATATAAGGCCTAGTTCTTCCCCATTTGGAGCACTTGTCATCTTAGTTGATAAAAAAGGAATAAAAGTTATAAGATGTGCATTCACTATAGAGCCCTCAACAAGATCACAATTAAGAATATATACACTATTCCTTGGATAGATGAGTTGCTAGATACACTTTGAGGATCCCATTTCTTTAGTAAGATTGTTCTTAAATCTCTTTATCATCAAATACATATGACCCATATCGATATCTAAAAGACTATCTTTAGGACTCAAACTAGCCATTATGAGTTTATGGCACATATGATGAATAGTAGTTTCCTTGATTATCAAGCCTTCCTTCTTGTTTTCTTTGATGATATACTAGTTTATAGTAAGAATGAAAGTGAGCATGAGAAGCATTTAGAAATAGTTTTTAGTTTCCTATGAAAGATCACACTTTATGCTAATCGTAAAAAAAGTTACTTTTTCCAAAGTAGACTAGAATATTTAGGGCATATCATTCCTAGCTAGAGTGGTGCTTCCAGAGGAATCGCAGGTTTAGTGGGGGCGAATGTCATCGAGATTTTCTCTCCTCTCTCACTCATGAAGGCCTACAGAAAACACATTTGGTGAAGGTAGCCAGAATTCCCTGAGAAGTTCAAGATGCATCAAGGATGTCAAAGGGAGTTCACATGCAAACTTTGGAAGAAATTGAGCAAATCTAGGGTAGCGATCAAAGCTGGTCAAACTTTGGAAATTAGGGCAAAAATTTCAATATCTCCGAATCACTTGAAAATTCATATACTTGTAAAACCTATCAAAGGCAGTGTATAGCCTGAATTTCACATGTAAATGGATTTTCTAGCACATTGGTATGCCATGTGCATTTTGTAAAAAATGTAATTTTTCCACTTAGACCCTACAAAATCTTGTATAGGAATTTTTGTTAGCCATATGGTTTGCCGTGTATAAAGACCATATGTGGCTACATATTTGTACAAAGTTTCAAGGCTATCAGAGTTTCCTAGACACCTTAATGCCACCTTGCAAGCTTCCAAATGTAGTCAAACTTGTGTAAGGGGGATTTAGATAAAAGTTTTTTCTGCATATTCCTGAAGATGATCTTTGGAAACATAGTCCTATAAAGTTTCATCTTCATAAAAGCCTTTTTGGAGGATCAAAGAGCACAAAGTCTAGTTTTCTAGTTTAAGCAAATTGAAGGGTTGAAGGGCTTCCACATGGTGAAAGCTGATTGAGCCATGTTGTACGATCAAGATGAGCTCATATTCAAGGGTGGAGATGAACTTGTGCTTAAAGCAAGGAGAATCCACGAGTTTTTTTCATCAAAGAAGACTTTTTTGACAGTTAAAGATCAATAATGCAACTTTTCTCCAAAAATAGTAGCATATCTTATCCGAATTGATGTCAACACTGATCCGACGGTCCAGATCATCCCCAGATCCAATGGTGGAGAATGAAGGCGCCTAGATTTCACTCCTTTACACTAGATTTGATAGAAAGAACAATTCCAAGCCATTGATTTGATTAATCAAACGGTTGTAATCGAAAGTAGTGATCCTAGAGTTGAGAGTTGATTTCTCTAGATCCAAGGCCCCAAATTCATTCAAAAAACTATATAAACCCCCCTCCAAACTCCTAGAGCATCATTGTTAGGCATCCATAAGGCTCTTGCTAGCTTAAGGTTTCCTTGAGACGATCACCCTCGGTTGAGCGAGTGAGGATCCAAGGTGGGCTAGTATGAGTATAGTACCTAGTTTCAAATTGAAGTTAGAACTCCAATCTAGGATAGGCTCTTGAAACTAGCATCTCTATCTTGAGTCACCCTCAGTGGAGCGTGTGAGTGAGTTAGAGCTGATTTTAATAAGTCTTAGAATTCTTTAGTTAGATGTTACGAGCCTAGACATAAATAGGGTCAATGAAGTGGAACTCATCTTCTTACATGTGACATTCGGTTGAACTGTCATGGTTTGAGGGTCGGAACCGCCTTTGATCAGTAGAATGCTTAGCTTGACGTATCAGGATGATCTTATACATGTATCTTAATTCAAATCCTTTTAATTCATGTCAGTTGTCACTTGTCTCTTGTCTCTTGTCTCTTGTCTCTCAGTCTCTTAAGTATTTTTACATTTCTTCTATTTTCTTCTATGTGTGAGAAGGCTCGCAATATTGTGTTGAACCAGTGAGGATCTTTCATTGAGCTTGTGGTTAAACTCTATCATCATAATTCACTTGCATGCATATAATCCATACATACCCATACATATTGATTAGTTTCTAAAAGTGTATAAGAAGCTCCAATATTGGACCATTCTTCCTTTCGAAACTGATTTATGTGTAAGGATTCCATCTATTCTCATCATGCATACATATCATCCAAAGAAGACTATGCTTATGGATTAGAATTAGGAAGTGTTTAAGAAGCTCCTTCATTGGATCATTCTTCCTTCCAAATTTGATTCTTGTGTATGGTTCTCTTTCATTCTTATCATTCATGTTCATAACTCTAACTTGCACTCCTACATTCCCATTCCCATTATCATTTCAACATCTCTCTCTTCTCCATACTCAACATTAATTTCACTTTCACGTCCTTAAACCTTCCAACATTCATTAGCTTCATACACTCTGTGTGTGCGACGATTGGACCCGATCCACCCGGATTGCTTTCACCTCCACACCGTATAGGTGCATGAAAACATATAAGTCAAGCCAAGTGACAAGACTAGCATCAGTTTGTGACCTTGATCACCCAACCAAGGTAGATCCACCCACCTACTAGTCCATCATAGTGCATTGAGGACACATACACATACATATATAGTAGGCAGGCATATGAAGGCTTATCTAATTCATAAACTATCTAGAGGTAGGATCAAGTGATGGATCAAAAGTATAAATTAGAGAATCCCACTTCCCAAGCATTCATGTATACTAGCATACGTTGGTGCAAGAGAGTCCAAGCCCACATACTTGGATGATTATCATAGTTCTCATGGAGCCTTATATGATCAATACCTTGTAAAATCAATTACATTTACCTTTGTAAAAGAACCTTACTTCCATAAGGATTTAGGAAGCATAAAATTTTGATTCATTTGGTAGTTGATTGATGAGAGAATATATCCTATAGTTTAGGAATTACTTTTAAGTGAGCTTTTGAATTTGAATTCAAAAGATTGGCTCCAAACTCAACCATAAAAGAGAATCAAAACAATATATTATTGTCAATGACATTGTATTTTTATGTGATCTAATACATATATTTTCATTACATCATTACTTCAGTTCTCTGCCATGACTACATCAGTATAGTGATCTTCTCAGAGCTTGTTCTTAGTGTATGATTGATCATTTTTCATGATTTTAAGCATCATAGATTCAGTATATTGTCTACTTTATAGCTATAAAATCTCATTATCATTGGTTCTCTCAATCATGAGATATTATCATATCTTTGCTCTCTGGTCTCTACTCTGATGCATCCTGAAAAGGTCGGGGAAGTCCTATGATTTGCTAAACATCATACTCAGCATGTAGTTCATCTATTTTATTGAAATCACTCATGATTGGTAGCTATCTAAGTTAGTTAGATAGCATCAAAGAGAATTAGGCTAATTGCTATGATACTCAGAGCATGGTTCATTATATGGAATAGGTGTAGAGACTAAAATAGAAACTCTATGACCTTAGATCAATTTGCTACCTATCTGTTTTGATCCATTGATTGGTGGATCATGTTCCAAACAACATAAGTGATCATTTATGATCAATAGTAAGTTAAAGAGGCCCACTACACTCTCTAGCAATTGTTCTTGGTTGGTGAGAAGCAGGTTTAAGCAACACCACTTCATCTGTGAAGACTATCCACCATCTCCTTCAACAATGGTATCAGAGCAGTGAGAAGCAAGATGGGAGATGGATTTCCATCATTCATTGAAAAATTGGATAGAAGAAACTACTCAACATGGTCACTAAGGATGAAAGCCTACATTCAAGGGAGAAGTCTATATGGGTACATCTCTGGAGATAAAGAGATGCCAATATTCGAGAGCAAACATCAACCCACAAGGAAGAACAAGAAATGTTGACCACATGGTGTGCAAATGATGCTCTTGCTAGGTCTTATCTACTAAACTCAATATTTGATTTCTTATTGCCTCACATTAGGAATTGCAAGGCCTCGGAAGAGACTTGGGAAGTATACTCTTCATACTTTTCATCAAATACAAGAGCTAGGAAAAACTAGCTATGGATGGAGTTTACGACCCTAAAAAAGCAATCAAAGCAAAGTGTAGATGATTATGTGACCAAGATGAAGGATGTGGTTGACCAGCTTGCAAGCATTGGAGAGGAGATAGAAGAAGAACACATAGTGAGATAGATCATCAACAGTATCAAAGCTGATGATAAGTGGGAGTCCTTCACCACAACAATGGACCTTTATATGGATATGCAGATACTTGACCTCAACACCTTGATGGGGCAACTCTTCACTCATGAGACAAAGCTCAACGAGAATCATGAAAACTCTAGAGGTAACCAATCTTATGCCCTTTATATAGATAAGAATAAAAATAAGGATAAGCGTAAAAGAAAAAACTATGAAGAAGAGGCAGGTACCTCTCAAGTTAACTACATAGGTAGAGGAAGAGGTACTAGAGGAAGGGGCATAGGAGGAAATCAAGGTAGGGAGAGATCCTACAACACTCTACTTTGCAACATTTGTGGCCTTACCAACCACACCACAGAAGAATGCTTCAAGAACACAAGGAATCAAAGGGGAAGAGGCTTCCATAGAGGGAGCTATGGACAATCCAGAGGTAGATTCAACAATGGAGGAAGCAATTACAATCACAACTACAACCAAGGCTACAACAACAACAATTATCAAGGAGGTTTTAGAGGAAGAAGAGATTATAAAAACTACGTAGAAGACCAAGAGGATTCTCTACTCATCATGAACATGCCATCCGAGAAAGGTAAAGATGATGAGCATATTTTCTATACTGATTCTGGTTGTTCTAATCATGTGGCTGGAAATGTAGCATCGTTATCTAATCTTGAAGAACCCAAAGGAAAGCATGTAGTGCAGACAGGTGATGACACTAGACACTCTGTCAAGAAAATTGGAAATGTCTAAGCTTTTGATGGTAACATGAACCTCTTAAATACATTTATAAGGCATGGAGAATATGTGGAAGACCCTCAACAAGGTATCAAGAGGATTGCAAAAGGTGTGAAGTCTAGTAGACTCTTTACATTTGAGATTGAAGACACCAGAAACATA
Organism: Ceratopteris richardii; assembly: GCA_020310875.1. Classification (NCBI taxonomy): domain Eukaryota; kingdom Viridiplantae; phylum Streptophyta; class Polypodiopsida; order Polypodiales; family Pteridaceae; genus Ceratopteris; species Ceratopteris richardii. Next base: position 91,391,105 of record CM035427.1, on the reverse strand, counting down.
GCACTCTTCAATTACAAAGATCAAACTCTATCTAAGCTAGAGATATGGCACAAAAGGTTAGGTCATATAGGAGAAAGAACACCAAAGCAAATATGCAGGGATCAGAGTGTGCTTGGCATGCCAGATGTGTCCAAGCAACACATGATATACAAATGCGGAGCATGTCAATTTGGCAAAGCTCACACGCAACCATTCAATAGAAAGGGGTACATATATGAAGACTACTTGCAGCTTGTACACACTGATGTGTGGGGTCCTAACAGAGATCCATCAATCTTAAGTTCAAGGTACTATGTTTCATTTATAGATGATTATAGTAGATGAACAATTCTTTACTTCATGAAGCATAGGGATGAAGTATTTACATGTTTCAAAAAGTATTTGGCATTGGTTGAGAACCAAACAAGTAGAAGATTGAAGAGGATTAGATCTGATGGAGGTGGTGAGTATTTCTCACATGAATTTGATTCATTATTACAGAACAGAGGTATAAAGAGAGAAGTCACAACAAGATATACTCCTAAACTAAATGGAGTGGTAGAGAGGAGAAACATATTAATAGTAGAAGCTACAAGGTCAATGTTGAATGAGAAAAAACTACCCAATTACCTATGGGTAGAGACTATTTCCGCAACCACATACTTGATTAATAGGCTCCCATCCAAATCCTTGGATGGAATGATACCCTATGAGGCATGGAATGGAAGGACACCCTCATTGGACCATTGCAAATCTTTGGGTGCATAGCTTATGCACATATACCCTCACAGATTAGAGAGAAGCTTGACCCCAAAGCTCAAAAGTGTATATTTATTGGCTATGACCAAAACCAAAAGGGTTATAGGCTATATAATCCCATTAACAAAGGATTTATAGTTAGTAGGGATGTAGTGTTTGATGAAATTAATTCATGGTTTGAAGATGATTTCAGGAACATCAAGTTACCTTATGCTTTGGAAAATGACTTTCCAACTCTTACTCAAGAAGATCAACAATTACTAGAAGATATCAATTCAAAAGATGAAGAGCATATTCACTTCAAGGCTTGGAAGTCAAGAGGCATGACCAAGTTCAAGCAATTTGAAGACATTCCAGAGTCCTCTAATCAAGCACTTAGGAGATCTCAAAAGGAGAGTAAAAAACCCATATGATATGGCTATGACACATCATTAGTCACCAAGCATTTTGTGTATATCACTAGAGATATGAAAGAAGAACCTTCTTCATATGAAGAGGCCAATAAGAATGAAGAACAGAGAGAAGCCATGCAGAAAGAAGTTGAAGCACTTTAGGAGAACAATACTTGGACGTTAGTTCCCAAGAATCCAAGTATGAAGGTAATAGGATCCAAATGGATATATAAAATCAATAAAAATTTAGATGGTTCTATAAATAGGTACAAGGAAAGGTTACTGACAAAGTTGTTTGCTCAAACCCATGGAGTGGACTATGAAGAAACCTTTTCACCTGTGGCTAAGATGCCAACAATTAGGGTTTTGGTAAGTGTAGCTACTTCCAAGAATTGGAACCCATATCACTTAGATGTTAAGAATGCATTCCTAAATGGATGTATCTAAGAATAAGTGTACATGGCTCAACCACAAGGGTATGAAGATAAGGATAAACCGTTTTATATGCAAGCTAAGGAAGGCACTCTATGGCCTAAAGAAAGCTCCTGGAGCTTGGAACCATAAGCTTATTACTTATTTGCAAGATCAAAGTTTTGTGGCTAGCAAAGTAGATTCTTGTTTATTTATAAAGAAGACCAACTCAGAAGTTGTCTACATATGTGTCTATGTGGATGACATTATCATTACAGGGAATGATGCTAATAGAATCAAGCAGATTAAAGCTCAACTAATGGAAGAATTTAAAATTAATGATCTTGGTTTGTTAACATAATTTCTTGGTCTAGATTTTGTGTATATAGATTTTGGTGTGTATGTTACTCAAAGAAAGTGTATTCATGATATCTTGAGAAAATTCAATATGGAAAACACCAAAATTGTAGGAACACCCATGGAACTCAATCATAAGCTTAGTTCTCATGAAGGAGAAATTCTTGAGGATGTTACAGGTTACCAAAAACTTTTTGGGACTCAGGAGTCTCAATTATGCAACCCTAACAAGAGTAGACATTGGTTATGGAGTAAGTACATTAAGACAATTTATGCATGCACCAAGAAAGCCTCACATGGAAGCTCCCAAGAGGGTACTAAAGTATCTAAAGGGTACCATAAATGAAGGGTTATTTTACCCATTCACTTCTGACTTGGACATAAAGATGTATTCTAATGCAGATTGGGCTAGCTCCAAGGATGATAGGAGAAGCACCTTAGGAAACTTGTCTTTTGCAGATTCAAAGCTTATATCATGGTCATCCAAGAAGCAACCATGGCATTTTCATCTAGAGGTAGAATATAGAGGCCTAACAAATGCAACTCAAGAGGCTATGAGGCTCAAGCGATTCCACACAAATTTGGGATTACACTCTTACACTCAAATAATTTTTGGAGACAACACTAGCTCACTTCATTTGGCTACTAATCTTGTATATCATGCAAGGACTAAGCGCATTGAAGTGCACTATCATTATGTAAGGTAGAAATTGCTTAGCAAGGACATTCAATTGTCCTATGTATCAAATCATTTATAATGTGTAATACTCACAAAGTTTTTGGATGGAAACAAGATGAATAGGTTCAAATTGATGATTGGTTTGCACAAAATCAAGGAGGAATGAAGACCAAGCATCTTAGGCTTGAGGGGGAGCTATTGGTTCAAGAGAATAAAAGCTCACATACTTGGATGATTAGCATATTTCTCATGGAGTCTTATATGATCAATCCCTTATAAAATCAAATACATCTACCTCTGTAAAAGAACCTTATTTCCACAAGGAGTTAGGAAGAATCAAATCTAGATTCATTTGGTAGTTGATTGTTGATGAGAGAATATATCCTATAGTTTAAGATTTACTTTTAGGTAAACTTTTGAATTTGAATTCAAAAGATTGGGTCCAATCTCAACTATAAAAGAGAATCAAAAGACTCGTGTGGTGTCTCGACTTTTGGAGATCAGTAGAGAGGGATCCTATGTGATTTGGGAGCTCACCTCATAGCTCATTACTTCCCTCATAATTGCAATAGATTATTGCCAATGACATTCTACTTTTATGTGATCTAATCTATACATTTTCGTTAGATCATTACTTCACTTCTCTGCCATGACTACATCAGCACAATGATCTTCTCAGAGCTTGTTCTCAGTGTATGATTGATCATTTGTCATGATTTAAAACATCATAGATTCCATTTAATGTCTACTTTATAGCTACAAAATATCATTATCAATTGTTCTCTCAATTATAAGATATTATCATATCTTTACTCTCTAGTCTATACTCTCATGCATCCAAAAATGTTGGGCAAGTCCTATGATTTGCTAAACATCATACGCAGCGTGTAGTTCATCTTTTTTATTGAAATTACTCATGATTGGTAGTTGTCTAAGTTAATTAGATACCATCAAAAGGAATTAGGCTAATTGCTATCATGCTCAGAGCACTATTCATTATACTAAACATGTGTAGAGACTAAAATAGCAAGTCTATGAGCTTGGATCAATTTTTTACCTATTTGTTTTGATCCATTGATTAGTGGATCATGTTCCAAACAACATAAGTGATTATTTATGATCAATAGCGAGTTAAAGAGTCCCACTACACTCTCCAACAATCGTTCTTGGCTGGTGTGAAGTAGGTTTAAGCAATACCACTTCATCTATGAGGACTATCCACCATCTCCTTCAACAACATATACAAGCACCATGTTTAAGTTTTGTGTTCACTTTTCTATGTCTTTGCTCTCGAAAGTTCTATTCTACTAACCAATCCGACTCATACAATCCTATGCACACTCTCTAAACCTATGCATCCTCCAAATGCGCCAACCTGCATACATAACAAGAAACATAAACAAGTGTCAAGTAGTCATGGGTAGACATAAATCACCTTTAGAAGAGAGAGTAAGAACATTCTTCTTTCATAAAAAATTATTGAACTTTGTAAAAACTTAGAGAATAAAGTAGATACAAGTTTCACCTTCAACCGATTATGGAACAACCAATACAATCAAACTAGCCATCACATGAATGAATCCTAACTTTATAGGTTTTCCATTCGCTCAGCCTATTTAGATTCAATAGCTTATTCCAAGCACTCACATATACTACTCCCTACTAACTTGGTTTGTGGAACTACAATTTGTTTTCCCTATTGATCATTTATCATCCAAACCCCCAACAAATTCTTTTGAATTCTTGATGGGAAGCAATAATGTAAGGAAAATTTTAATGGTACAATTTCCAATGCTATCGTATTGCATTCAACATTGTGGTCGTGATAGAGCAACTTGAATTCAATTGTAATAGGGTAACATACAATGTTGCAAACGAATTCGACATATATGCATTGGAGAACAATCGCACCATTGAAGTATCAAGGAATATTTGTAGAACATATGAAATAAAAAAAACACAAATTCATTCAGTGAATAATCCTTACAAAAGCCCTTATTTTGGCGAATAGATATAGTGACTCACAGTTTGAAGCACTCCATAAGTAATAAGAAATATGCTCTTTGCAATGTAAATAGAGTCATAACACTTTCAACAATCAGGGTAGTCTCTCATAGTACAAAAGTTTTATACATAGAGAAAGAAAATTCATTAATCTTGCTATCAGATCTATGTACATAACACATCATATTACAAATTCACCAAAGTTTTTAAATGAAAAAAATACAATATAAAATATTGAACTCATATCGATTTCCAAAGCACCTAGATTCGATGATTGACTTGCAACCCTCAAATTCAAGGCATTGGTGTTGTCATAGTTTAGACACATATCATTGAACGTGGTCAGATGGATGCTTAAAAAGATGATGATCTAGCATGCCATTGAAGGAGTTTGATAAGGTGTGTGAAGTGCACATCCGATTGAATCCATGATTTAAACTCGGATATCTTTTTCCATAGAAATCTATTCGTCACAATAACTTCTTCAAAGTCTCCTTTCTCTAACAATGTCAATGTCAAACTTTGAGTTGCTTTGTAGGATATTCTAATACTATGCAAAAATTCCATGAAGTTGCCAAAATAAGGTATTGACATAGACTGGTATCAACACTTACACTACATATATGAACTTCACAATTGTGTTGACTGACATGAACTCGACATGTCCTTGCAGAATGTATCTCTCTCACTTGCATTAATCGGAGTGAAGGGTTCCAAATAGATTGCTTGCACGAAGTCCTGTAATTGTCTAATTAAGATGTCCCTTGATAATAGTTCACAACAAAAGTATATATCTTTTTTCCTTTAGAGAAAACCATTGGATGAAGATAAAGATGAAGAATTTGCCAATCAATACCTCTGATGAACTTTAAGTGATGATGGAAGCCCCCATCACTCATGACCCCTCTCGACCTTCAATGACCATATTTCAGCACGTTCTTCTCTCCTCTTTGACCTCCCATTTTCGTTGATTCGGCATTCCTTTCGGAGAGTGTTGAATCCCTATCTCATAAATGTTTTCTTTTGCCCATTACCATCAAAATCTGATTTGTACAGAAGACAAGAATCACCTGATTCTTAGAAAAACTCTCCTCCAAGAAGCATACTCTTTCTCTCTCTTAGTCGTGACTGCTTCTCCTGCTCATTGCAGGGCCTGCTAAGTTCTATGCCATCAATTTGGTTGAGAATGTCAACTTTCCTTCCCTATAATACAACTAGAAAACACATGCATCATTCGATTAACACACACCCTGTCCTTCCCTTTTCACATGCATGCATGTTCTTCCAATTCAAGAGCATAACATGGCATCCAAAATAATGGGTAGGTAAGAAATCATGAGAAGAACATAGAGATTCACACGATTCATTCCATCATGTATGGAGACCTTGAATTATGCTTCACATTCTTCTTCGATTTTTGATAGTCGGAATTCATCAATGCTTCTCGACACACGAGAGAAGATTCCAATTGTATCCGTTCAAAAAATGCTTTAACTTTCATTCATTCGAGAGCTAACCTTCAATCTCGCATATTGACTCTGTAAAAAAACTCCATGATGAATTCAAAATTCGTGAGAGACTCGATGTCTCAATCAACTGTCTCGAGTTCCTTCATTTCTCTTCCTTTCTTCATATGCAAAAGTACTTGAACTTTTTGTCTTTTGCCAATACCTAAAATCTTCACACCATCAATACACAAGGGAACAATTTTCTCCATTCCTTTAGATAGGGTTTGGCTATGATACGAGTGGAAATGGGAATCTCTATGACACTCACCCCCTTCAAACCTGCACATCCTTTGGATGGGCCAAGAAGTGCCTACTTTTGGCTTCAATGATAAAATCATCTTTCAGATGAACGATCAACTTCATTTATGATGTGTACGAGATAGATAGGAAAAATGCCTATGCAAGGCTATGTTATTCGTCCTATCACATGCAGACTTGGAAATGCATGTAAAACATCATGGTGCAAAAGACAAGGTAAGAGCATCTCATGAAGAGGTTTTCATCTCCCAAACTCATACTCAACTTCTAGATTTCATCATGCATTCAGAATTTAGATTGGTGAAATTGGACGTGCACCTATTGGATTGGCCTCCCAAGCTCAAACTTAATTTGAAAAGTTCATCATGCATTTACAATTTTGATTTGTGAAATTGGACATGCACCTATTGGATTGGAAGCTTACTTGCACATACACATGAATCATGCATACATTATATGCAAAAATATAAGGAAAACATGGTGCAAAAGTTGGAATTGCTTCTCATGGTTTCTAATAAAAAAGGCTCACACACAAATCTTTTTTCATTTCCACTCATAACTTAACGTACTCTTATTCAAGTTATTTAAGAACATAATTCATGTGCAAATGTATGTGCATCTAAGGGAATAGAAATTTATGCATCCTTTAGATGCAATGGAACTCAAATGATGCAAGAAATTAAAATGTGGGCTTGGACTCCTAAAACAAAAAATTGATTGAAATCTTTTTTCTTCATTTCTTTTTGCTTCAATCCTTGTTTACCTATTCATTACATTCAACTTGAAATATAAAATCATAACTTCCATTATTTTCCATTTATCAAAAACCTATCTCAATCTAAAAAAAATGTTTAACCAATTCATCATAAACATGAACCCAATATTTTACATACATTTCAAAACCAATATACTTATCATTCAATGCATAATAGACTTTTGTGGTCATCTTTATTCTAGTCTTTAACCACTGGTTCCATCAAAAACATAAAAAATTAGAGCAAAAATCTTGATAACATGTTAGTCTCACCACAAACGCATCATATAATCATATTATCTTTTTGGATCTATTCATCTTTATCTCCATACCTGCAAAACAACTTCTCAAAACACATTAGTAGGCATTTCACAATCTAATAAAAGGCTTTTCTTTTTCATCAAAAGTTTCTTGTAATCTTAACTTTCTATTTTTCTTTTCATATGTAAAGAAATAAAAGAATCACTAAAATATACGTCAATTCATTTCATAATTTTATCAATTACTCCTACTTCTTTTGCACTATCTTCATTTTCATGATTTGACTTATTTTCTTGATTAGCATCTATACTTATATTTTCATCCTCTCCTTGTTCTTTAATCTAATGTTCTTCTTTATTTAAAAGGACTTGTTCATTCAAGAATTTCGTAAATCCTTGTGTATTCATTTGCAATGGTTCTTCTTGATTTCTCATTATAGAGGTTTCATGTATGGCAGATGAGTAACTACTTTCATATTTACTAGACTAAGTTTTCTTTAGGGTCTTTGTCATCCATCTCTTTCTCAAGCTATCAAAGGATCTAGGTTAAGGTTAAGACTAGGAAAAATATGCTTTCATTCCTCCTCTTCCTACATTCAAATGAAAAGGGGCATGATCATGAAAAGTACATATTTTCTTCTCAATTTCACGTACTATCTTATGTCTACATGCATGTTCATATGCAAAAAAATTCCCATATGTATGACCGATTTGATCACACGAAAAACATCGAAAAATATGCATATGCTTTCTATTTGGTCCTTTTTGATCTGCTATAGGAGGGAACTGCCTATGATCAAGTAAAGGATTTCATTCCATAGAATGTGTAGATATGCTATGTACCTACGCTTGATATTCATCTTTATGCTTGCATATGGTAATGTCTTTTACTTACTTGAGTGTATAAAGTATCAAAACTTTCATTTACATGTGAAAATTCATATCGTGGTGTGCCATCTAAAAATGAAAACTCATTGTTAACTCGCACATTCAATGCTTTAATATTTTCTATCAGTCGTATCATTGCTTGAGTCAATTTTGAGATAAATGAGGTTAATGAGTCAAATTTTGAATCGAAATTTGCATTTATAGATGAAACTATGCACGATTGTATGTCATAAAGAACTTGTGCACAATTAGGGTCCATCTTTCCATGTACATTTTCAAGCAATGAAAATAGAAGTATAAATTCAAAAGCATACCTAGAATCTCTCACTTTTGCTGTTCTACTCAACCACTTGAGTTTTCGTGCTATGGAACTTGAGGTCGGGTTCAATGTCGATGACACGGGCTGGATTGATGGATCAGGTCAACCACCAGTGTTCCTAGTGCATGTAGGGTGCTTGATCCAGACTGAAGTGCTCAAGGGTAACTCACAGAGGCACCACATTATCATATCCGCAAAAGGCATCCACAAATTATCCTTTTGTAGTTATGGCTTTGACCACAGAATCTTTGTCCTACATCTTAATTCCATCAGTGGCAAATAGATTCATGAGCTTCCAGCTCTGTGCCAAATCGGTATTTGCCTATTCTTGCTCACAGCTCTCAATTTAAACTTTGAATTCGTCAAGCACATGATCTATGCTAAATGAAAATTTGTTGCTCCTCCTATCTCCTTCTCTCTAGGTATCATGTTTAGTCACCGTCCTCCCTTCAATGAAAAAACTTGTATAGCTTGAGCCAATCTAAATTTAGAGCTGTAAAATAGTGGCCATAAGTCAAACCAACCATGAATGATCACGTCCATGACGTATTCCGCTTTTGATCTACTTTGCTTTTATCTAAAGCCAAGGTACATACACATTGCAATTGATTTGTGCACATGCTTCATCACGTACAAAGTACTAGCTAGCAACAAATATGATTTTAATCGTTTTTACCAAGTTGAGCAAACCCGCTGATAACACCTATGAACATGAGGAAGGTCCCAAGGGCCTTAGAGTAGAGATGAAGTTTGTAAAACTTAGAAATAATATTGGGATTCTTCATTCTATGGGAAACCTACATGAACAAAGTAAACGAAGCCCCGATTGGGAAAAGCAAACCAAAGTTAAGATACAAGAGCCAACCATAGAGGATGATATAGCCCTTGACGTCTTCTGTTCCTCTAAGGCTAGGCATATTCTCTATTTCTTGAGACTACTCAATCGATGCATGGCCCATCTTCTAAGCTCTTCCTTCTCTTCTATCGCATTGCGCAAGAAGCTCCTTGCTTATCAAGAAACATGGTTTATCCTTAATCATTTGTGTTCTCTTTCTCTCAATTATTCTTGGCATTGTTTTGCAACTTGGATGATGAATAATGCATGGAACTCCTTGATTAATACCATGGTCCTTGTCTCACTATAATGCTCTTTTGATATCATCATTTTGTATCAGTGTGGAGGGGAATACCCAAGAAAAAGGAGAGAGAATCTCTCTGACATCCTCTCCACTAAACCTGCATAGCGTTCTCCATGGGCCAAAACTTGCAAAAGATTCACAGAAGAAATATAAAAATTTCTTTTTGATTCAAATTGTTTTGACAATGTAAAGAAATGCAAATGATTATTATTTGTGTCTGACAGATGATAACAACAAATCCATGTTTTGAACTCGTAACTGTTTTCTGCAACACTAACAAGAAATTCAGATCACAAGATAAGTACAAACTTGGTTTTGATGTTCTAGACCAATTTCCCTAATCCTCTCATTCAAAGTCAATCATTATTTCATATACATAAGTGCATAGAATGCATTCATACATATCTATGAAATGCTGCTAATTCCTCGCATACATATAGCTGCATCGTTTGCCCAATTCAATTAGAAGGTTGTTTCTTATATGCTCTTTTTTGCTTTTGAGGTATGTTCAATTTTCTTTATGTTTTTCATCATTCGTGGTAACTTTTAATTTCTCTAGGGTGGAAGAAAAGTATAAGCTTTGCTATAACTTTGCAAATTTTTTGTTTTAAGGGGAAAGGCCTAACCCCTTATTCTGATATGAGGGTCTAGATGTATGCATAAGAAAGAACTCCACTTTCATTTAAACATGTGTTCATGCACTGATTTATACAAAATAAATTTGTCATCCTACTTGAGCTTCAAAGTTAATTTGTCCTATCTTCCCTTAACCTGATTTGTAAATCTTTCAAACCTAAAGTCAAGTTAGTGCATTCCTACTTGATTCAACTAGGTGTACATGAAATTTGAGACTATCATGAGTTAGTTTTTATAAGGTGGGAAACATGAATGCAAAGGTGCAATGCAATGAAAATAAAAAAATAGACAAAAAAGGTAGAAGAAATACCACCTGATTAATTTTATTTTGCTTCAATCATATCATCTTCATCTTCATTCTTGTCATTAGCCAAAGATTCCATCAATATTTTTGGCATTTCATAAACTTAATCATCTCATCTTTTAAAGAGTTTCAGTCGTTTCCCTACAAAATTTACTTTCAATAGAGTCTTATCTAACTCCATTAAAACATAAGTGTTATTTTCATTTACTTTCATTATAACATAAGGACCAAGCGAGTGTTTCATTAATTTCTTTCTTGCTTCATATTGTGAGTCAGATGAACTATCGTAAAACAAAACCCTATTGCCTTCTTGAATCTTCTTAGGCCATAGTCAATGTCATTTATCAAAGTACATCTTGTTCTTTATTCTTGATGCTTTTAGTTTATCTTTCGCTTCCTCCAATTGATCTTGTCCCTTCTTGAACTACTACAATCTCATACATAACAGTTCCACAGTTCCACTCTGGACATGTTATAAGTCCAAGATAAAGAAAACCATCTCAACACGTTTGTTTCAATTGGAAATATGGGTTTTCGTGCATATTTTAGTTTCACAGGCATATATCCAATTGTGTGTGTACAAGTCATGCAATCAGCCCATAAAGAAAACAGTAAATATTTCACCATTGATTATTTTTTCCTTCTCAAGGTTTTGCTAAATCTTTCACTATCGATGAATGACCTCTTTCTATTTTCCCATTCATTTCAAGATTATATGTTGTGGTCAATGCTAATCATATTTGCAATAACATTTGTTTTACCTAAGATATGAACAAATTCTAGATTTATGAATTTAATGTATGCAATCCATTGTAGCATGCCTATATCTAGAGTTGAATAGTTCACAATCATGCCAAGCAAGGGTAAACAATCTGTTTCTACAATTACATTAGCACTAATAAAATAGTTTCGATCACACTTGAGAGCAAAAATTACTCACCAAAGTTCCCTTTTCATTTGTGGGTATTTTCATTGATGTTCTTGTAAGATCTTTGCCCCGAATCATATAGCATAGCTATTTCATCCTCTTCTTCAACTACCCCTCCAATGCCGATCGCACTAGTATTAACTGTTAAGAAGATTGGTTCTCCATTTGAATAGTCTACTCTTTTAAGTACTAGTGCCTTCATCAAAAGTCCCTTCAAATTTTTTATAGCTAATGTATCTTTATCAAGCCACAAAAATTTCTTATGTTTTCATAACAAGCCATATGAGTCACCTACCACATGGGAAAAGTGAGGAAGCCATATGGTATAAAAGTCACATGCTCCTAAAAACCATCTCACTTCACTCATCGATTTACAATCGTTTTCCATTTTATTAAACGCTTCAATTTTACGAGGATAAGGTTTACAACCATAAAAGGCACACTGGTGTCCAATGATGAGTACCTCATTACTCCAAAAGTTGGTTTTTCAATTGAAAAAGTTAAACCTACTTCAATAAATGATTGCAAAATCTTTTCACAGTCAAGGGTGCAGGCTTTAACAAAATTTCTACATCCATGGTCATCCAACCTAAGGTCTTTTTCTATTTCTAAATAATCCTTAATGGGAATATCATCAATAAAGGGCTCGATTGACAGATCATGTCAAGCAGTTTTTTTGTCGCACATGGGGTGTTTGACACACACTCAAGTGCTCAAGAGTAACTCATAGATGCACCACATAATCATATCTGCGAAAGGCATCCACATATTATCCTTCTTGTAGTTCTGTATTTTTCCATAGAATCATTGTCCTTTAACTTAATTCCATTAGCGGCAAATAGATTCGTGAGCTTCTAGCTCTATGTCAAATTGGTATTAGCCTAGTTTTGCTCAAAACACTCAATATAAACTTTGAATATGTCAAGCACATGATCTTTGCTAAACAATAGCTTTCAGCTCCTCCTATATCCTTCTCTCTTCAATCACCATCCTCCCTTCAGCACCAAAACTTTTATAGCTTGAGCGAATCTAAATTTAGAGCACCAAAACTTTTATAGCTCTAGCAAATCTAAATTTAGAGCTGTAAAAGAGTGACCATAAATCAAATCAACCATGAATGATCACGTCCATGAATTATACATCATTTGCTTCACTAATAATAGTAATCTTGCAGAGGTTGTTCCTCTCTCTCCAGAGCTCCAAATTGAGTGCAAGATGGCTCATTGGAAAAGTATTAGTGTCTAATTTATGTTTGTGAATTTTTCTATAAATTTTCATATCATTTGGTTCAGAAGAGGGGGAGAAATTGTAGTTTTGTTGTGTTGGGATCAATCTCTACGTATTCCTGCAAAATAGGAAGTACCACCAGTGAATGTCTGATTCATTCCTATAGTGTATTTTGCTTATTCCTTATACCTTTGTGCATTCTATACACTCAACCCTATGTATATCACTCCCGTAAAAGGATTTTGTCTAATTGTAATCACCCTGGTTGCTATGGGCATTTGAAGTTCATTCTCTTCCATAGATAGTAAGTTTTTTGCGCTAGTCGATGTCTGAACCTATTCTTTTTGTATCGACTTCTTCTCCTTGATGCTCCAAAGTACATAGTGCATTTATTTGCACCTATCACATTTCTATAAGGTCTATTTGAGTCTCCACAAGCTCAAGGGCTGGTCTTGTGCCGGTTGGTTGGGCTAAACTTCGTTGCTTCGAAACACACTTTTCTACCTCCTACAAGCTTCTCCAAGTTCTTTTAGTGGTATGAGAGCTAGAGCAAGATGGGTGACGACTTTCCCTCAATGATCGAGAAGTTTGATCGACACAACTATGTAGCTTGGCAAATCAGAATGGAGGCCTATTTGCAAGGTAGAAATCTTTATGGAATTGTAGTAGGTGATGAAGATATGTCTATTATAAGATCCAAAGGAGGACCTACACAAGAGGAGATAGATAAGCTCACTCTTTGGTGTGCAAGGGATGATCCAAAGGAGGACCTACACAAGAGGAGATAGATAAGCTCACTCTTTGGTGTGCAAGGGATGCTCAAGCAACTCTATTTCTGACTTTATATTACCACATATTCGAGGATGCAAGACATCTCAAGAGACTTGGGATGCCCTCAAAACTTTCTTTTCTACTAATACCGAAGCAAGAAAGAATCATATTTGGAATGAGTTCAACCAAATGAAGAGGACACCTAAGCAAACCATCATGGAGTTTTTTACCAAGGTCAAGGAGGTTGCGGATCAGTTAGCATCCATTGGAGAACTGGTTGAAGAAGAGGCTATCATGAGGCAAATTCTCAATAGCATTCAAAATGATAAGCAATGGCAATCTTTCACTATGGCTTATGATCTCATCATGGATGTGAAAACTCTAGACTTCCACACCTTTCTTGGACAACTCTTCAATCAAGAGGCCAACAATAGCATGAAGGAAGGTAACTCCTATCATGGTAATTTAACTAGTGCTCTATATGTAGATAAGAAGGATAAGAAGCAGAAAGGCAAGAAGAAGGAAGAAGATGAAGAAGAGACTTCCCAAGCCAACTTCATAAGAAGGAGCAAGTGGAAAGGGAAGAATAAAGGACCAAAGCAAGACAAAGCCAGAATCGAGAATGTTCAACCTTGTGCCATTTGCAATAAAACCAACCACACCACTCAAAATTGTTGTTTCAATGGGAAGACCCAAAAAAGAAGTGGAAGAGGTGGATATGGCAGCAATAGAGGCAGAGGTGGACACACATTCAACAATAGAAATAGAGGCTATAATACAAGGGACTTCAATAATTATTCAGAAGATCAACCACATGAAGACTCATTGCTTCTCCTGAATCTAAGCCACAAAGAAGGTAAAGAACATGATCATTTGTTCTACATAGATTTAGGATGTTCAAATCATGTTGCAGGCAACATTGCCCTTCTATCTAATTTGGGAGGTCCAAAGCATAGACATGAATTACAAATAGGGGATGACACAAAGCACAATGTGGAGAGGATTGGTAATGTCAAAGCTTCCAATGGAAGGAAAAAACATTCTGAGTAAGGTTCTCTATGTATCCACTATCACTAAAAACCTAATAAGTGTAGGCCAAATAGTTGAGAAAGTCTTGCAAGTTAGGTTCACCCAACATGGAGCTTTTGTGGAAGATCCATGTCAAGGCTTCAAGAAGATAGCCAGAGGTGAGAAGCATGGTAGGCTCTTTACTTTTGAAGTAGGAGAAACCAGGAACATGGCTCTATTCAACTTTGGATCCCCAACCCTAAGTGAGCTTGAAGTCTGGTATAAGAGACTTGTGCATGTGAATGAAAAAACCATGAAGGATATATGCAGGGATCAAATTGTTCTAGGACTACCAAACATATCAAAGCAACACATGATCAACAGGTGTGATACATGTTAGATTGGGAAGGAACAAAGACAACCATTCAACCACAAAGGTACATCCACAACAACTTATTGGACTTAGTACATACAGATGTATGGGGACCAAGTCAAGAACCTTCATTGGTAGGATCAAGGTCTTATGTCTCATTTATTGATGACCATAGTAGATGGATTGTTCTATACTTTATCAAGATTAAGAATGAAGTGTTTGATTGCTTCAAAAGTATCTCGCACATGTGAAGAATCATACAGGTAGATCACTCAAGAAGCTCATATTTGATGGAGGGGAAGAATACTTCTCCAAAAATTTTTATGAGTTCTTGTAGAACAAAAGGCAAAGTCAAGATGAAGAAATTGGAAGATATACCTGAATCATAAGTAAACCAAAAGTTAACTGCTCATGAAGGTGATGTGCTTGAGAATATTGTAGGTTACCAAAGCATAGTGGGAAGCTTGAACTATGCTACATTAACTCGGATTGATATTGCTTATGGAGTAAGTTTCTTAATTCAATTTATGCACAAACCTAGGGCACCTCATTTGGAAGCCGCCAAGAGCATTTTGAAGTACCTCAAGGGCACTCAAAATCAAGGATTATACTTTTCTTATACCTCAAAGTTGGACATCAAGATATATTCAAATGCAGATTGGGCAGGTTGCAAAGATGATAGAAGGAGTACCTCAAGTTACCTATCTTTTGCAGGTAATAGACCTATATCATGGTCTTCAAAGAAGCAACCTACTGTTGCTTTGTCTTCTACAGAGGTCGAGTATAGAGGATTGGCCAATGTTACTCAAGAGGCCATATGGATCAGATTGTTATATAGAGATTTAGGTTTGCATACTACATCTCCAATGCTTTTTGGAGATAATACAAGCTCACTACATCTTGCGGCAAATCCTATTTATCATGCTAGGACCAAGCATATAGAGGTCCTCTATCATTATGTGAGAGAGAAGCTATTGAGCAAGGGGATTCAATTGGCATATGTATCAACAAATATGCAATGTGCAGACTTATTGATTAAAGCATTGGATGGTACAAAACTTTGCAGGTTTAATTCTTTGATTGGATTGCAAGACATTCAAGAGGATTGAAGAAGGACCAAGCCAAGTTGTTTGGCTTCAGGGGGAGCTTTTGGTGCAAATACCAAGCCTACACATTTGGCAAGAGTTTATGTAATACTAATTGAGGTTCAATGGGAACCATTGCTATGAAGGAATTTACTTTTTACCATTTGTAAAAGTCTATTTGACTTGGAGGAATAATTATAGCCACCACTAAACTCATGGATTTTGTTAGATGAAAATCCAGGACTTTATTTGGAGAGAATATCTCCTAGATTGAAGGACCACTTTTAGTGAGAGCCAATGAAGAATTCAAATTCAAAATTCAAATGTATCATCCATAAAAGATGGCTGAAAAAACTTCTGGTATGATGACTCCAATTCCGAGTTCTTCTTGACTACATTGTAAGAGATTGAGGCTCACATCATAACCTACACTACTCATTATCATTAGGCATTGTTTATCATGCCAATGATCTTGTACAACATTGTCTTCTAATACACTAGATCAATACTTTTCATCTACGGTCTCTTTGTCATAGTTACTCAGAACAAGCATTTTGTACTGCTCATATCTCAATTATTTCATCACCATTTTCAATGTTCTATAGCTTGTTGGATTCAGCTCTAAGTCTTCTACGCACTCACAAATTTTGAAGATAATCCATTTAGCATATTTGGAGAAAAACGTGTCGAAGTACCTACTAGTCAAACTTTGCAGAGGTCCTAAAAAATCGGGGGTAATGATTTGATTGCTAAATTGATTGCCCTGTGTATAGTGCATCATTTTAAGTGATTCCACTTGGAAGCATTATCTCATTAAGTTAGTTTGATATCTCCAAAAGAAAGTTTCCTAATTCCTCATGTAGTGGAAGCAGTGAGCTTAACAAGCAGCATGTGTGTGAACAAAAATAGAAGGTTTTCATTGATCCTTCAACTTGGAAGTAGTCTGTTTTGAATCAATCATTTCTCATATCATTTCCAAAGTACATAGGCACTTGTTTAGTTTCATTGGAAAGCTAAGAGGGCCCAAGACGCAACTCTGATGCAAGAAGGGGCTGGTACAAAGCAGGGATTGGCAGTACCTACTCAATTCTTCGAGTGTTCATCCATCTTTCCCAACATGAAATACCCACGTGAACACTACTTATAAATAAAACCACTTTTATGTGTGAATTCGATGTTAGGGATCAGTTTACACTGAAATGCGATGCTAAGCATTGCGTTGCTCCACAGACCTCATGTTTTCATGAAGATTTAACAATAGTTAGAACTTAGAAAAGAAAATTAGAACTTATCATCTCAAACTCTATGCGAGGCATCGAGTTGCTTGGACAACTTCAACTTTTGAGATCATTACATAGTAGGCAAAGCATGGAGATGGAGGAGAGAGTCTCATACACAAAAACTTTAATTAGTTCT
Source organism: Ceratopteris richardii (assembly GCA_020310875.1). Taxonomy (NCBI): domain Eukaryota; kingdom Viridiplantae; phylum Streptophyta; class Polypodiopsida; order Polypodiales; family Pteridaceae; genus Ceratopteris; species Ceratopteris richardii. The sequence continues at coordinate 91,373,650 of CM035427.1, read as the reverse complement.
TCTCATAGCTATGAAAAACTCAAAAGTTTTCAGGTGCTTTCTCGCTTAGAGAAGCCCGACTATTTCTCAGTCATACAAAATGAACTTTCTATCTTATTCTCAACTGGATCTCTCTCATCGCGTCAGTTGATACAAACTAACTTATATAGATTTTCTCAATCTCGTGACTTTTAAAAAACTCTAGAATTAAAGTTAAGTCTAACTTTACAATTATGGCACAAGTGTGAAATTGTCCCTTCACATAGGCATGCTCTTTTCTTCTTAGACTTTGACCTTCAAATTTATGTCCAATTTGTGATTGGTTGTCCAAAAACTACCCTTCAATCACTAATTGACATTCTCTGTTTCTTCACATCTTTTTCTTTTCTTTTTACTCTTGCGATGCTTTTGAATCTACTGGTCTTCACACCATCCAAGATCTTTGTCATTATATCTACTATCTGATCCTTTGTAGAAATGTACTCCACTTCAATTCCTTTCTCCATTACCTTTTCTCTCACGAAAGGATATTGTATCTCTATATGTTTTGTTCTTGCATGAAATACTAGATTTATGCATAGTTCTTCTGAGTTATGTAAGAAGTATCATAAGAATACCTTTCTGGTTGTCTTCTTGTCCTACTTGAACTCCTTGGTTCACATTCTTCATATGTGTCTTGATACACCTATTCATCAAATATAGGAGCTTCTTAATTTCTTCTTGCTAATACACTTTTGGATGTACTTGCTTGCATATAGTCTTCATCTTCATTCTTCTGCACACTTAATTTTCCTTTCTCACATCTTCCTACCTTTTCTTCAAATTGTTTAGCTATATGACTTTGATCTGCATACCAACTTTCTTGTTCATCAAATGTAACATCTTTAGAAATAAGAAATTGTTGGGTTAGAGGATTCCATAACCTGTAACCCATCTACTTTTCATCATAACCCATGAACACATATTTTTCAGCCTTTGGTTCAAGTTTATGTCTAAGTTGTGATGGCACATAAGCATATGCAAGTAATCCAAACACTTTACAATGATTAAGTGTTGGTTTCTTACCCCACCAAGCTTCATATGGAGTCATTCCATTTAGAGTTGCACATGGTAATCTATTCACAAGATATGTAGCTGTATTTACATCATGAGCCCAAAGATAATTTGGACAATTCTTCTCCTTCAGCATAGCTCTAGCAAACACAACCAAAGTCCTACTTCTTCTTTCTCCTACACCATTTTGTTGTGGTGTATACCTGCATGTTATTTCTCTCTTAATACCTGCATTCCAAATATAATCATTGAACTCTTGGGAGAAGTAATCTCCCCCTCCATCAAACCTTAGTCTTTTAAGCTTTTGACCTGTGACTCTCTACATATGCATGGAAATGCTTGAAAGCTCCAAACACTTCTGATGTTTCCTTCAAAACATACAGAATTATCCATCTTGTAGCATCATCTCTGAAAAGAACATAATACCTTGAGCCACTGATAGATCCTTCTTTTGTTGGTCCCCATACATCTCTATGAATGAGCTCTAGTACTCCATCATGTTTGAATCCTTTCTTTTGAAATAGTAACCTATGTGCTTTACCCATTTGACATGCTTCACATTTATAAATCATATGTTGACTCTGCACATTTGGTAGTCCTAGTACAAACTGATTTGCAACCATAGCTTTAATTCCTCTTTCATTGAAATGACCTAATCTCTTATGCCAAAGATCAAGTTCTATAATCACTCTTGCACCATGTGTGACCAAAGCTTGTCCAATGTTTCCTTGCACTCTTAAAGTAAAGAGTCTACCTTCTTTCTTACCACAAACAATCTGATTATATCCATTCTCTAGATCTTCAACAAATACTCCTTTTGTAAACTTGACGTGAAAAGCTTTTTCAACTATCTGTCCCACACTAATCAAGTTTTTAGGTATTGTGGGAACATACAAAACATTGGTTAACAAATCTGCTCCACTCTTGCATTTCACTGTTCCAACTGAATGTACACTATGTCTTGTATTATCACGCCTTTGAATTGTATGACTAGAAATGCCTTTTTCTAATTCTGATATCAAGTTTATGTTTCTTGAAAAATGATTAGAACATCTAGAGTCAATGTAAAATACCTTTAGATTTTCTTTATGTGATGTGCTCATTGAGTTCATCATCAATGATGTATGACCTTCATTCTGTGTATCATTTGCATAATTGTAGTAGGTGGTGTTGTAGGATTGATTCTATCTGTTAGTATATGATCAATGTCTACCCCTCATGATTGTATGCACATTTTGTAAGGCCCCCGTTATGAGGGGAAGCCAAGCGTGCATTACCCAATTGATGGGAATCCCAACTTGCATGTTGGATGAAGGTCATATTGGACCATGTAAGGTATTCTAAGGAAAGGGAGTTACCAGGGTCCCCAATTGGGGGGTCGAGGGCAGCGGGGAGCAGCACCGGCTAGGGGGTCCAAGGGGGCCAGCGAGCCCCCTGGCTAGGGGGTCCCAGGGGGCCAACGAGCCCCCTGGTGGGGGTCCGGGGGTAGCGGCCCCGGCATGATGGTAAAGGAAAAATTCCATAGAATATTCCATGTCGGAGTCAGAAATCATTTATATTTGTTAGGTCGGTTCAACCGGTCTAAGTCGTGTATGGCAATTACGCGAGCGGTGGACGCCCACGCTCTACCGCCCATGTATAGCCCTCCACGGAAGGCCACCTATCATCCTATATATACATGACTTCTACACTACCTGAGACATCGAGTTGAGCCAGCATACCTCTACCTTGTATCTCCCTATCTAGAGTTGTCTAGATCACCATTTAAGCTCTACCTTGAGAGCACATGGGTGGACAACGCCATCATCTTTGTACTTGCTGCTAGTAGAAAATTGTTGAGATTCTCCTATATCTGTTATCTTCTTTGCTATTGCTCCTGTGTTATATTGTGTAATTATTGTCTTACACTATCCCCAACTTCCTCCTCCACCTCTATCATAGCCTCCTCTTTGATTTTGTCTACCTCTCTAAGAATAACTTTGATATCTTCCACCTCTGCCTCTGCTATTGTTCTTTTGATTTTGATTTGGTCCTTGCTGATTATGCCAACAATCATGAGCCAAATGAATACTCAATCCACAGATCCAGCAAGCCTTCTTGTTGTTATTTTGATTACCTCTTCTTCTTCCAAAACCTCTTGTGCTTCCTGTGCCAATGCTTCTACCTCTCACATAATAAACTTAAGAAGTCAGTTCCTCTTCATCCTTTGCTTTACCTTTATCTCCTTTGTTCTTGTTCTTCATGTACATTACAGAACTTTGTCCTTTATCTCCATCTCCCTTCAAGTCTTGCTCAAATGTGAGCATCAAACCAAGAAATTGATTCAAATCTGGAACATAATGATTCAAAGAAAGTTTTGTTGACAAGACAAAAGGTTTCCACCTTTCATCTCCTCTCAAACCTGCAAGTAGTTGAGCAATCAATCTGTGATCCTCAACATCTTCATCTATGGATCCAAGACTATCTGCAAGATCCTTCATCTTAGTGATATAATCACTGATACTTAGACCTAGATTCTTCTTGAATGTTGTAAACTCTGACCATAAACTTGCTTTCCTTGCTTTGGTAGTACTTTGGAAATGATATTCCAATGCATTCCATATATCTTCAGCTGATTCCAATCCTCTGATGTGTGGTAGCAAATGATATGAGATTGTATTGTAGATGTAAGCTTTTGCACTTGCATCCTTCTTCTGCCAATGCTTTAAAGCACCCATTTCTTCTTTCTTTGGTTGACTTTCATCTTCAAATATTACTTCTCTTCTTCACCTATTATGTACACCATGAGATCCTTACTCATAAGTAAGGCTTCGATTTTCATTACCCATGCAGGATAATTATCTCTATCAAGTTTGTCAATGGAGATATTATGTGCCATAATTCTTTGCTTCTATTTCAACCTTTTGATGCCATGTGTCTTTGAATGCTTCAACTTTCAAACTTTAATGAAAACTTTCCAAAACTTCTTGTACCTTTGATGCCTTCTCCTTTCTAGAATCTTTGATGCCTTCTGCTTTCTGCTCTGATACCACTTGTTGATGTATGAAACATCACAAGAAATGAATTAATGTGACACTAGACAACCTCTATCCTCACCATTAACTCAATGCTTCTCTAAACTTTGAGAAATGATTGCTTAAACTAAGAACTTTGCTTCTTAACAAATTTCTAGTCACTAAAATGACATACCTTCACTCTTTTGCTTATTTCTACTAGCACAAGTATTATTTCTCCACAATATTATAAATGATGAAAGTAGAAGAGACGAGCTTTCCAATAAGCTATTAATTTCTAAAAATGGAGCACTAGAGACCAAGTTATGGCCTTCACAAGGTGACTATGGATGAGCTGCCAAAACTAGAAATCTTTCCTGTTTAAGTAAGAAACATATCCCTATTATGTAAATTCAATGCCTAGCGTCAACTTGCAGTAAGAATTCAATGCTAGGCATCCTAACTTTACAATTATAGTACAAGTGTGAAATTTTCCCTTCACATAGACATGTGCTTTTCTTCTTAGACTTTGACCTTCAAATTTATGTCCAATTTGTGATTGGTTGTCCAACATTTCTGAATTTGAATTAATGAAGAAGAGAATTACAAAGATCCATGAGAGTACATATAATGAATCTAAATAACTTGTACATTATTTTACTGATTTGATGCAATACATATACTATTTGATCATTCCTTGGTGCCATATCAATTATTCCTTAGCCTCTATCATCTTTGTAGAGGTCGTTCCTCTCTCTATAAGCGTCCAAATTGAGTGAATAAGCACTCACTAGAACAATAATGCTTTCTAGTTTATTTATTTGAAGGTTCGAGTCATTTGCTTTAGTAGGTTTAGGGAGGTCACAAGTTGAAGTTGACAGGGTCATTTTTTGCATAGCCTTAAAAGTTGGGGGTACACCGAATCATTGTTAAACAAAATTCCCTTTCATTAGCTGATACAAATTAGGGACTTTATGCATTATAGTAAGACAACCCCCCTCTCTCTCTCTCTCTCTCTCTCTCTCTCTCTCTCTCTCTCCCTCTGCAACCCCGTAGTGTTCCTCCTCTCTGCACACCCACATGCCCACCCCTTCGCACACCCGCCTGCCCGTAGCTCCATGCACCCATAGAGGCAACCTGTAGCCCCGTCATTTGTGCACCTCTCTCTCTCTCTCTCTCTCTCTCTCTCTCTCTCTCTCTCTCTCTCTCTCTCTCTCTCTCTATATATATATATATATATATATATATATATATATATATATATATATATATATATATATATATATATATATATATATATATATATATATATATATATATATATATATATATATCCCCTCCGATTTTCGTCTGCAATGCGCAGTGCACACACTCACCACCAGCATTCTCTCTCTCTCTCTCTCTCTCTCTCTCTCTCTCTCTCTCCCTCCCATCAGACCCCCATCCTACATGTCGCCCATCCTGCACCTCTGCTATTCTCCTTCGAGTAATGTTTCCAATTTTAATTGTGCTAGTTGCTTTGAGTATTTGAAGCCATAGCTTCTATCTAGGATTACAAAGTTTTTGTGAGCTAGTGAAAGTATGTCATTTGTTTTTCATAAACTTGTTATTGTTGATGTTCCAAAGTACATTTTGGTTTTTTGTTTTGCACTACCCACAATATTACAAGCTCTATTTTACAAATCCAAAGAGCTAGTGCAGGTCTTGTGTTGGTTTGGTGGACCATCTTCATCATCTTGCAACTCAAACCTCACATTTTAGTGTCATCAATAAAAATTTGGAGAAAAATTTGATCATGGGCATTAGGGATTTCAATATCGTTGATTGCACCATGATGCATACATGCTTTGACCAACCATCCAAGGGCATCACTATAAATAGCAAATAGGAGAGGAGCCAAGGGATAGCCTTTTCTTATTGACCTTTAGAATCTAAAGGGATGAGGAACATGCCCATTCATAGAGAATCTAGAAAGAGCATTACCAAACTGAACACTAAAATATTTGATATAGTTTCTACTAGCCCCTATATCATACAACAATTGAAGGATGAAGCTTGAGTCCATTCTATCATAAGCTTTTCCAAAATGAACTTTAAAAAGTTAGAAATGTGATTGGAGTCTTTAGCATAGTCCATCCGTTCCCACATGGAAATAATAGATTAGGGAGGATAATCATATCCACAATCCGGCTAATTCTTCCAACCAAATACAAGCAAAAGATTCTATAAATAGAAGTCAAACAAGAGATTGGCCTCTTCTTATTAAGGTCATCCTCGAATACTCTTTTGTATGAATACACTTGATCACACCACTATTGATGAAGGCATAAATAGTAGCTCTCCTCAGAACATCTTACCACACCAAGAGGATGACTAATGAGATGAGAAAGTCCTTGAGATCTAAAATGAATTCATAAGGTATTCCATCAAGAGGAGAAGATTTTCAGGGTTTCAATTCATTAATAGTTTCCCTAACCTGACAGGTAGTGAGATGTAGGTCTAGTCTAGAGGTCAAGTCCTTAGGAATATTTCTTTTCCTTTATAGTTCCATGATAGCTCTAGCTCTCTAGATATCCTCCTCACACTAGGGACAACTAGAAAAAATATTGGAAAAGAAGCTAGCTGTTGAAGGATAGCCGATCAGTTGGAAAGTGTTCTATCATAATTATGCTAACTCTGAATTTTACTGAATCGGACTTTAGTGAATTAGATAATGCTCAAATTGGACTTTTAATGGACAATTATAGTCAGTTAGTTTTTTTTGCATTGCATGAAGGTATTTTTATCTACTTTTTATTCATAAAAAAGGGGAGAAGTGGAGGCGTTCAAGAAGGGGGAAGAAGACGCAAGGTAATGAGAAGGTTCTTCTACAGAAGCGGAAGTAGGAGTTTGACAAAAATGAATATGAAGAATGAGTACTCACGATAGAAGTCTCTCTAGGAAATCAAATCAGCCTCTGATATTGAATCGAGAAGTTGTAAACCTTGAAGTTTTGAAGAACGTAATGAAGTCTTTTTCCTTAAGTCTGTTGTGCGCAAGTATGTGAATGAAGTTTCTCCTTGAGCAGATGTTCTGTTCTGTATTGTCTGAAAGTGAAGGAGGTCCTCAATCTGATTCTTCTTTCTACATGAATAGTTATCCATGTTTTCCTATTCTTTTGATGTGAGAAACAAAACAAAAGACTAGTACATTTTCATGTGTGAGTCTTTGAACAAGTTAGTGGTAATGTGTTGAACCCGAACCCCAACACATTTGGCGATCCTACTATGTTGCTAATGAAGCAAGAAATGCATGAGAGGACGAAGAGGAAGATTTGGTAAAGTTTATTTTACAAGAGAAAAGGCAACGGAAGCTAACATGGAGTCATCTTCAGAATTTTATGATTGGTAGAAAGCACAAGAGGAAGATAATCTGGAAATTGAAGAGGAGGAAGGAGGAAGAGGTGCAGCAGAGGTAAGAATGGTGGGCAGAATACTAGGAGCGTTGATCCTAACAGAAGTAGCCGTAGGAGTAAGAAGACGACTCTAGTTCGATCCACTTGGAGGGGTGACCAGTCAAAGAGCTAGGCGTACACCTCAGCCACAACCAATGGCACAACCACCTCCAAATCCCAAGGTTAAAGTAGCTCATTTTAGAGAAGGCTCTAAAGAATATTTTGATTGTCATGTTGCTCAATTTGAGATAAAGCAGATAGCCAATGGATATCCAACCATATATGGTGATGACATCAAAGTCCATCAATTTTCCACTACATTGGAAGGAAGAGCAACGAGCTGGTTTATTCGATACGGTATGCTCATTTCGCTGCATATGATGCATTAAAAACATCAATTTTTACAAACTCCCCACACTTCGGCCCTATTCCAAAATATCGCAATGAAGGGGTTACTAAGCTAATTCACGAAAAAAGATAGAAAAAATAAGATTGAAAACTGGCAACCTATCACTACGATGAAAACCTAGATATAAGATCTTAGCAAACGTGCTTACCAATCACACTACCTCTCATTTGCATCCATGGATCAATGAGGATAAAAAAGCGTTCATAAAGGGTAGATCCATTAGGAGGCCGTTATTGATGTGTGGGAAGGCTTGGAATTTGCTAAGAAGTCTTTGCAAGTTATCCTCTTCATGAGGATTGATTTGACAAAGCATACAATCGCTTGTAGTGGGGCTTCATTATGAAATCCCTCAAAGATACCGTTTGTGAGTCTAAAATCATCAACATGATCTCTATGCCTATGAGGAGCACCTCCGATCATATTAATATCAATGGTTAGCTCTTTAAGGAAATCAAGTTAAAATGCTCTATTAAATAGGGTTGTTCTTTGGCTTCCCTTCTTTTTTCCATTCCCACTGATGGCCTAAGCTTCTTAGTTAATCATCAAGCCCATCTTGGACAGATACATGGCCTTTGGATTTCTCATTGCTAGAGCTAGATGATAGTGATATTCTTTACGAAGGAACGAATGCTTTTGTGCATAATGCCCCTAATAGTATCAACCGCTTTTGGCAATGTCTAAATTCTTTTTGCATTACATCCAAATCTAAAATAAATCACTCCAAAACTACTTTCAATGATATTTTTAGACTTCTCCATAATTCTCGATTAACTAGGGATGTAAGGAGCTACTTAGTGGAAAAAGCTTTTGGATCATCTATATCTCAATGGGCTTTGAAGTTTCTATGAGCTAGCTGTGGTACTCTGCTCTGACCAAACTAGATGCGAAATTAGAGTACTAGAAGGGCATGCAAGTGAACCTTGCTAGGCATGCAATGGTGATCAACACCTTCCTCCTTTCATTGATTATATTTTCTTGCATGTTGGAGAAAAAAAGACATGGAATTAGCAAAACTTGAAAGAACTTATAGAAATTTCTCCTCTAGATTGATGATCCCAACAAGAGGGGTGCACCCAAAATCAAGTGGGACATGTGTCCTAATTAGAAATATTTTGGTGGGTTGGTCATTATAGATGTGTGTGGAATGGTAGATAAGCTATCTCCCAAGTGGCTGATCAGAATGTGGTGCCACATAGAAGCCTCATGGGAAAAATTGATTCTCAAAAATAAACCCTTTCTTATGCTTACAAAAATCCCTAGATGGAAGGATCTCGATCTGCACCTTGATGTTTTCTAAGTATTCGATGACTCCAAAAGGTTTAGAACTAGTTTGCATCATATGGAAGAGCTGGAATAAGATGAAAACACACATTAAGGTCAATGAAGATTGGAAGTGATCAACAAGATTAGCAAAATGATTCTATTTGGTTTCTTATTATGGAATCAAAGAAGTTCACTCGGAGAATCTCTAAACAACAAAGGAGCTATGGAACAAAGGATTTTGTAAGTGGAAATATCATTGGAACCATGAGAGAGGTCATTAGATAAGTTTTGAGGACATAGACCTGAGTTGACTATGATTATTGGTACCTAGAATCAACTCTTGGGATGACTAAAAGATTCGTCTTCTTCGAAGATATGTTCCATCGCAGATTGAAGGGTTAAGATGGACCAACAATAAACAAATGGATAAAACACCGAGGATCCATAAGCTTCAATTTACATTGATATCTCCATTAATAGGAGATGGTGTTTGAACTAGTCTAGCATCACATGCCAATTTACGTGCAGGGATCTATGGAATCCTCTCATTGAGAACCAAAAATCTATTCTTATGTTGCAAATTGTTCATCTGGGAATCTAGAGAAATGTGAAAGCAAATAAAATATGTGGGGCCACTCACTAGTTTGAGTGTTGCCTATAGGATAGAGAGGACGTTGGCCATCTCTTCTTCTCATGCCCAAGTAGCTTCATGATCTGGCAATCACTTACCATGATTTTGGGTTTACAAAGGAAAATCAGCTAGAAGGAATCCTTACAAGCAGAAACGATAGGCTTCTCTTGTCGCTTCTAGAATTCCATCAAAGGAGAAGTACTTTGGAAGATATGGAAACAAAGATGTGTGATGCACTTTGATGCCCATGGAAAAGAATGGTCCATTGAAAAATACCTCTACCTTTTAGGCAGAAGAACAAGAAAGTGTAAAGCTCACCACCTTTCAGAAACCATAGGATGGTTGCCTTGAAAAACAACAAGATTAAAAGCAAGTGGGATCGTTCATGAGGGCGACCAAAAAATCATGAACCTACTTAATAACGGTCTTTAAAACTATTAGTCACTTGCCAAATCTGAGTTCTCTTGTTGGACTATCATATCTCTTTTGCCCTTGGGCCATCCTACCCCTGCTTTGTGGGATAAAGGGGATCCCAGAGACACTATGCCCATTTGTTGTATACTTGTTCTTTTTATAAATTCAATTTTAGAGACTAAGCCACGACCGAAATTCATTTTTTAAAAGTACTAAAAATAATGTAGAAATATAATTTTCTTCAATCTTAGAAACAATTATTATGTTTTGAAATTCTGTTGGGGTGCATTCAATGTGTATATCCTCTAATTTTTGAAACATTATTGGCTAATTTCCAAGTGATAGAAACGACTAATGTTGAGGTGTAATTACATACGTTTTGAACGTCATTCTTCTAGTTTTAAAGTAGTCATCACAACCCAATATAAACAAAATAGGATTGGTTTGTTCTACATTGTTTCCCGTCATAGACTTCACGTACTTTTACATGTTTCAAATATTTCATCTTGTAATTGTGGTAATATAACTAAAATCACGCATGTTGGTCACGCTAAGAAAGATATGAACATATGACGAGTTATTCAGGTACAAATTTACAAATTGCATCTTCTCTAAGACTCTGGAATTAGTTCCTTGCTTGAACACAACAAGGGCCGAAATCTATGGATCCTATGGTTCATTTCCTATAGATGAGGTATAGATTAATAGTTAGACCACTTGATGGATTCTAGATGATGACTAGACAAGGATTTCTAGTCATTGGTATAAGTGTAAAGGCTAGATAGGAAGTAAAGAGACTATTTGTCTACTTCATTTGAGACTATCTAATAATATAGACACCCACCTTACTTTAATCATCTTCGTAGGGATCATATGTCTTGATTGCCAAGTTTCCTAGATCCTTCTATATCATTGAGGAGAAAGATCCATAGAAGGGGAAGATAATCTTATATTCTAGAGATGTGCAAAGGAACGAGAAGTTGCTTGGTTTTGTGGTCGCCCAAGCTAAAATCCATAGATCCTATGATTGGTTTCTTCTTCATAGTAACAACATGAATAATGAGACCAAACTATATATATATATATATATATATATATATATATATATATATATATATATATATATATATATATATACATATACATATACATATACATATACATATACATATACATATACATATATATATATATATATATATATATATATATATATATATATATATATATATATATATATATATATATATATATATATATATATATATATATATATATATATAGTTTGGGAGGTGAATTCGAGGCACTTCATTTCATTCTCCAACATTTGAAAACTTATTTCAAAATAATATCTTAAAATTCATATGAATTTCATAGCTTTTAACTCTTCTTAAAAATAATTACTTTCATTTAATGGACGTGAAGGTCTTTCGTTTTGTCTAAAACAATTTCGGAAACTTTAATCATCTCAATAATGCTTTCGTGGTGGAGTCCATGAATTTCCTTTTCATATAGAAAACAAAAACATGGCTTCAATACAAAAATGATTGCATTCTTGTATTCTCTTATTGCTTATTCTCTTATCACTTATTCTCTAATTGCTCTCTTTTTTTTTTTTGCTTTGAATTTTATAAAAAAGAAAGAATTGCTCTCTTTTTTCTTTAAATTTTATCAATAAATAAACAAGTTATGTTTGAATTGTTATGTCTTAAGGACTCCTCAAGGGTTTTGGCCATCTTGTAATGTGTTAATTTTCTTTACAACTTGTTAATATATGTAAGGGATCTTACGACATTTTTATTTTTAGGGATAATTTTGAATTATAGAGCGTGCTTTTTTAAAATTTAAAGGAAATTGAAAATCACGGACTACGGGGGCGGTGGGAATCTCTCTCTTGATACCTCCATTCGCTTATATCAAGACCTACGAAATATTTAGAAAAGTTTATATAAATACCTACGACAGGGATGTAATTACATAAGAAACATATGTTTGTATGTAACAAGTTATTTAAAGAATATATGAATATAAAATTATTATAGGAATAAATAAACGAAGGATATCAAGCAATATAATAATATCTAGAAACTTATATAAAGCTTAAGATATATATCTTAGTCTAGATAACTAAGTGAAAAGATAAAAAAAGATATAATTTCAATAATCTATGTACAGAAGAAAATAGTTCCAACTATATAAATATTTCAGAAACTATATAAAACCATAATGAAAATTGTATAAGAAAGTGAATAAGAGTCTAGTCTTACGCACGCATACACATAAGTACACACACTCACATATATACACATAGACACACACAAATGAATTCATACATATATATACACCCACAACACGTGTATATATATATATATATATATATATATATATATATATATATATATATATATATATATATATATATATATATATATATATATATATATCTGTGTGTGTGTATGCGTGTGTGTGTGTATGGAAAGTAAGATGTGCTGTAAACTTTGATGAACATCTAAAAGAGTGATCGATTGAAAAATCCCTATATATATGTGTGTGTGTGTATGTATGTGGGTGTGTATACACACACACACACGCATACATACACACACACATACACGCATATACACACACCCACATACATACACACACACACATATATAGGGATTTTTCAATCGATCACTCTTTTAGATGTTCATCAAAGTTTACAGCACATCTTACTTTCCATACCTTCCAAGCACTTCCCCTCTCATGGAATTCCTCAAGAACAACTATTTTCTTCTCCAAGTAATGCTTGCTTTCAATTGATTAGACTTAGTATAATTGAAATCTTGCTAAGAGCAAGGTCTTCTTTACCATAGAGGCAATGCTTACACCATTGAGGGGCTCCAAAATTTTTTCTAGCTTTGATAGTAGACCAAATTCCTAACTTGCCACATAAGAACTATTTTTTTGTTCACTATGAGAGGATGCCACATGTCCATGAACTTAAACTTCCCATCCGATACAAGGAGGGATCCAAATCCAAGTACTTCTTGGAACTTAAAATCTGATCCAATTGGTTGTCATTGATGCCTCCTAACCCTTGGATCTATGGGGGATCATTTCCAAGAAGGACGTGCATTAATAACGATTCTCGAAGTTGAGTTTAAGATGTAGTTGGTTCGCTAGACTTGTGGATTCCCAAGCATATCACAACCATTGGTGGATGGGTACTTCCTTGGGGGTCCTTTGCAATTCACCATTGTGTCGTTGTATGCTCCCAATATCGATTTTGAAGGACTACCACTTGGCAATCTTTGGACTCTCTACTCCTCAACATCATTCTTTGTGGGGAGTTTAATATGGTTGAGGCCCTTTTTGACATATGGGGGAATAGAGGGTAGGTGATTTTATGGTCATGAGAAGGACATCTGGGACCAAGTCAAGATCCACTTGGATCTAGTGGATATCAAAGACGAGGCACATTTCTCTTGGTTGAACCTCTAGTCTAGAGTCAACTTGAGGAAACATAAACTTGACAAGAGCTATATTGTGCAACCAGACAAGGCTCTGGAAAATTAGATGCATGTTGAGATATGAAGAAGAAATTCAAAGAAAGAATCTACATGTATAGTTTAATGATTGCTAGGAGGGAAGGGCAAACAAACCTACTAAAGAGATGTGTGGCCTACTCAAGAAGAAAAAATCCATGGAAGTGATCCCATTCAAAATGGACATCAATGGGGTTGACTGCAAAACAGAGGAAGAACATAGCACGTTGATTGTTAATCACTTTACCCAACTTTTGGGGGTTTCCTTGCCTCTTTCTCCTCACAAATGTGATTGCATGGCAGCTGTCTTTAGAATCAGAACCAAAAGAATTCTACAAAATATGAATCCTCTTCTTGAAGCTCCCATTTGGGATGATGAGATTCTTGAAGCTATTGATTCCCTTCCTAATTGCAAAAGCCAAAGCTAGATGCCTCATCAATGTGTTTTTTAAGACCTTCAAGCATGTGATGATTACTCTGTTACTTCTCCTATGGCATGAGGCCATTTCTTTCGGTGCACTATCTGAATGTCTCATGAAGGTGTTGTCAAGCTTATTCACAAAAAAGAGAGAAAAAATAGGATTGAAAATTGGCGACTAATTATGATGTTACAAATAGGTTACAAAACCTTTCTAAAGTTATTGCTAATCAAATTGCTTGTCACTTACCAAACTGGATCAATGAGGATAAAAAAGGGTTAGGCAAGTTCAATCCTGTAGGCTACCATTGATGTTTGGGAAGGTCTATTTTTCATTGGTGTGCACTAAAGATGTTCTCATCCTTAAGGTTGACTTTGACAAAGCTGATGAGAGACTTGAGTGGGACTTCATTCTTCAATCTCTAAAAGACATGGGTTGCTATCAAAAATTCATTCAGATGATCTCAACATTACTTAGAAATGAATATGTGTAGATAAACATCAATGGGAAGCTTTCCCAAGCTAATCAATTAAAATGTTCTATCAGGCAAGAATTCCCCTTGGACCCTCTTCTCTTTGTGATTGATATTGATAGCCTCAACTGCCCTATTAAACACCATGCATGTTTAGGTCTTATTCAAGGCCTCTATGTTCCCCTCAATCAAGACTAGATGATCATGAGACTCTTTGTCAATGACACGAATGCTTTTGTGCATAACGATCTGGCCAACATTGATACCTTTTGGTGTTTCCTAAATATGTTCTATGAGGCACCAGGTTACAAAATAAACGATTTCAAAATTGCTTTAAGGGTCGTTATTGGGAATCCACCTCAAACTTTGGTTAATCATGGATGTCAATTGATCTAGGGGACAAATCTTTTGCATGTTAGGTATTCTGATGGGATTCAATGTTTGAATGGATCAATGATGGAACTAGGCTCTCTAAGCTCAATAAGAAGTTCGCATATTGGAAAGGTATGCAGATCAACCTAGCAAGGTTGGCTATGGTTGTTAACATGTTCCTTCTTTCTTGGACTATTTACTTTGTCTCTTGATAAAGATTGAGGGACCAAGAGATTGTCAAATTGGAGAGTGTTTGTGGGAAAGTTCAAGCCCACACATTTGGCTTGAAGTTCATAAACACATGAAGCTCCATGGAAACCATTGCTTGAAGAACTTTATCTTTACCATTTGGAAAAGTGAATTCTTTTAGACTTGAGAATATTTATAAACACCTACCAAAAACTCGTGGACTTGTTAGATAGAAAAGTAACTACTTCATTGAGGGAATATTTCCTAGATTGAAGGACCACTTTTAGAGAGAGCCAAAATTTGAATTCAATTTTAAATTTGAATGTAACACTTATATAAAGTGACTTAAAAAAGTCACGGTTAGAAGACTCCATTTCTGAGCTCTCCATTGCCATTGTGTAAGAGTGTGAGGTCTTCATTGTAGCCTACACTACTCTCTATCATCATGCTATGATTATCAAGCCTATGATATTTTACAACATTGTTCATTAATACAATACATCTACATTGTTCATCTATGACCTCTCTGTCATAGTCATTCATAATTGTCAATTTGTGCCGCTCATATCTCAATCAATTGTCCACCATTTGCAATGCTCTATAGCTTGTTGGAATCAGCTCCAAGTCATCTACGTGCTGGCAAAGTTTAAACGAAATTCATTCAGCCATTTTGGAGAAACGTGCACCGAAGAACTCACTGGTCAAACTTTGTAGAGGTCCTAAAAAATTAGGGGTAATGATTGAGTTGTTAAATTGATTGCTCTTTGTGTAGTACATCATTTCAAGTGATCCAATTGGAATCATTATCTTACTAAGCTAACTAGATACTTCTAAAAGGAAGTTTTCTAATTCATACTGTACTGGTTGCAGTAAGCATAACAAACAGTAGGTGTGTGATAAAAAATAAAAGTTTTCACTGATCCTTCTATTTGGGAGTAGTCTGTTTTGATTCAATAGTTACATCATTTCCAAAGTACATAGACACTTTTATAGTGTCATTGGAAAGCTAAGAGAGCCCAAAAAGCAAATCTAAAGCTATAGGGGGCTGGTACTAAGCAGGATTGGGCAGTACCTACTCATTTCTTGGAGTTTCCATCCATCTATCCCAACAGTGGTATTAGAGCCAAAGCTAAGGTAAAATGGGAGATGGTTTTCCTTCTTTCATTGATAAATTGGACAGGAACAACTATCAAGCATGGTCCTTCAGGATGCAGACATACTTACAAGGAAGGAGCCTCTATGGATACATCTAAGGAGATGAGGAGATGCCCATATTCAGAAGCAAAGGACAACTTACAAGAGAGGATCATGAAAGACTCAACACATGGTGTGGCAAGGATGCATTAACAAGGTCCTACTTACTCAACTCAATCTCTGATTTTCTTCTTCCACCTACTAGGAATTGTAAGATATCCCAAGAGACTTGGGAAAGATTGTCTTCTTATTTCTCTTTGAACACAAGGGATAAGAAGAATCAATTGTGGATCAAGTTCACCACTCAAAGAAAGCAACCTAAGCAAGGCATATGAGAGTATGTGACCAAAGTCAAAGATGTAGCCGATCACTTGGCAAGCGTAGGAGAAGAAATTGAAGAGGAGCAGATTGTAAGACAAGTAATCAATGGTATTAAAGCTGATGACAAATGGGAGAGCTTCACAACTGCCATGGACTTGTACATGGACATGTAGATTCCAGAACTTACCACACTCATGGGGCAATTATGTACCCATGAAGCCAAGCTCAAAAAGAATAGAGATTCATCAAGAGGTAATAGCTCTTTTTCCCTACACACTGATAAAAATAAGTCCAAAGAGAAAGGGAAGAACAAGAAGGTTGAAGATGAAGGAACTACCTCTCAAGCCAACTATGCAAGGAGAGGTAGAACCTCAAGAGCAAGGGGCAGAGGAGGTAAGCAAGGTAGGGGGAGACCTTATAACTCCTTACCATGCAAATTGTGGATTATCAAATCATACTACAGATGAGTGTTTCAAGAACTTCAAGAATCAGAAAGGTAGAGGATATCAAAGAGGTGGATATACACAATCAAGAGGAAGATTTAATCACCACCAAGGATACAACAACAACTACAACAACAACTACAATAGTAACTACCAAGGAGGATACAAATCTACAAAAGATTACAACAACTACATAGAGGAGCAAGAAGATTCTCTTCTGATCATTAACATGACTTCAAAACCAGGTATAAATGATGATCATCTCTTCTAGGGTGCTCAAATCATGTGGAAAGAAATGTAGCTCTTCTCTTTGACCTTGAGGAACCAAAGGGTAACATCATGTACAAACAGGTGATGACACCAAGCACTCAATGATTAAAGTAGGGAATGTTAAGATCTCAGATGGAAACAAGAACTTGTTGAGTAGGGTTCTATATGTACCTACAATTACCAAGAATTTGATGAGTATTGGACAGATTGTGGAAAATGGTTTGTAGGTTAGATTCAACCAATATGGAGCATTTGTGGAGGATCCCCAGCATGGGTTCAAGAGAATTGACAAAGGAGAAAAGACAGGTAGATTATTCACTTTTGAACTTGAAGATACAAGGAACTTTGTACTTTATAGTTATAAAGATCAAACATTATCAGAGCTTGAAATTTGGCATAAAAGATTAGGGCATGTTGGTGAAAGAACCTTGAAACAAATATGTAGAGATCAATGCGTGCTTGGGATACCTAATGTATCCATGCAACATATGATTTATAAATGTGGTGCTTGTCAGTTTGGAAAGTCTTACAGGTTACCCTTCTCAAGGAAAGGCTACATGCATGAGGACTACCTAGAGCTTGTCCATACAGATGTATGGGGGCCAAGCAAGGATCCCTAAATCTCTCGATCAAGGTATTATGTATCTTTCATTGATGATTACAGTAGGTGAACTCTATTGTACTTTATGAAGCACAAAGATGAAGTATTCAATTTCTTTAAAAAGTATCTTGCACTTGTTGAGAACCAAACAGGGAGAAACCTAAAAAGACTAAGGTCAGATGGAGGAGGTGATTACTTCTCAAATGAGTTTGATATATTCTTGCAAGACAGAGGAATAAGAAGAGAAATCACAACAAGGTATACCCTTGAGCAAAATGGGGTGGCAGAAAGGAGAAATAGATTAATTGTTGAAACAACTAGGTCAATGTTAGATGAGAAAAAACTACCTAACTACTTGTGGGCAGAGAGTGTATCTACTGCCATTTATCTTGTTAACAGGTTGCCATCAAAATCTCTTGATGACATGACCCCATATGAAGCATCCCATGGTAGAAGACCTTCACGTGACCATTGCAGGATCTTTGGATGTGTAGCTTATGTGCATATTCCTTCTCAGATAAGAGGTAAGCTAGACCCTAAGGCAGAGAAGTGCATCTTCATAGGGTATGATTTAAATCAGAAAGGATACAAGTTCTACAATCCTTCAAAAAAGGGATTCATGGTCACTAGAGATGTTGTCTTTGATGAGAATGACTCTTGGTTTGATAGTGAATGCAGGAAAGTAAAACTACCTTATGATTTGGAAGAGGAGCTTCCAAGCATCACTAAGGAGGAGCTTACTCAAAATGGATTCCTCAATTTAGAAGATGACGACATCATCAATCTAGAAGAGTTCAAGGCATGGAAGTCCAAAGGCAAAGTCAAGATGAAGAAGTTGGAGGATATACTTGAATCATCCAACCAAGCAATCAAAAGATCACAAAGGGAGAGCAAAAAGCCAATCAGACATCTGTTTATCTTGCAAAAGACTTGTCAATTGAAGAACCAACATCATATGAGGAGGCAAAGACCAAGGCAGAATGGAAAGAAGCATTTGAATGAGGAAATTGAAGCACTCAAGGAAAGTGATACTTGGGAACTAGTACCAAAGAAGGAGTCTATGAAGTAATTGGTTCTAGATGGATCTATAAAATCAAAAGGACTGATGGATCAATAAGCAGGTACAAAGCTAGACTTGTGGCTAAGGGTTTTGCACAAACCCAAGGAGTTGATTATGAAGAAACCTTCTCTCCTATGGCTAAAATGCCAACCATCAAGGTATTGGTGAGTGTGGTTGCATCAAAGAATTGGAACATGTATCAGTTGGATGTAAAAAGTGCATTTTTGAATGGCTGGATTTTAGAGGAGGTGTACATGTCTCAATCTCATGGCTATGAGGATCAAAACAAGGTAACATATGTATGTAAATTGAACAAATGTCTTTATGGATTGAAACACGCACCTAGGGCATGGAACCATAGGTTGACCACATACCTTCAGGATCAAGGTTTTGTCATGAGTAAAGCAGATACTTCTCTATTCAACAAGAGAAGTAATTCAGAGGTAATATACCTATGTGTATATGTTGATGATATCATACTCACAGGTAATGATGCTAATGGCATCAAAGAGATAAAAAATCAAATGATGAAGGAGTTCAAAATTAGTGACCTTGGATCACTAAAATATTTCCTTGGACTTGAGTTAGTCTATACTAACTCTAATACTAACTCTAAAATTTATATTACTCAGAGAAAGTATATACAGGATATATTGAAAAAGTTTCATTTGCAAGATGCTAAAGTTGCAAGCACTTCAATGGAGGTAAACCTAAAATTAAGTGCTCATGAAGGTGATGTACTTGAGAACATTGCAGGTTACCAAAGCATAGTGGGAAGCTTAAATTATGCTACTTTGACAAGGATTGATATTTCTTATGGAACTTGGACATCAAGATCTATTCAGATGTAGATTGGGTATGATGCAAAGATGATAGGAGGAGTACCTCATGATATCTATCCTTTGCCGGTGATAAGCCTATGTCATGGTCTTCAAAGAAGCAACCTACTGTTGCTTTATCTTCTATAGAGGCAGAGTATAGAGGATTGGACAATGCTACTCAAGAGGCCATATGGATCATATTGTTGTATATAGAATTAGGTTTGCATACTGCATCTCCAATGAATTTTGGAGATAATACACATCCTGTAGCTAATCCCATTTATCATGCTAGGACCAAGCATATAGAGGTCCACTATCATTATCTGAGAGAGAAGCTATTGAGCAAGGATATTTAGTTGGCATATGTATAAACTAATATGCAATGTGCAGACTTATTGACTATAGCATTAGATGGTACAAAACTTTGCAGGTTTAAATCAATGATTGGATTGGAGTATATTCATGAAGATTGAAGATGAAGACCAAGCCAAAATGTTTGGCTTGAGGGGGAGCTATTGGTGCAAAGTTCAAGCCCACACATTTCGCTTGAAGTTCATAAACACATGAAGCTCCATGGAAACCATTGCTAGAAGTACTTTATCTTTACCATTTGTAAAAGTCAATTCTTTTTTACTTGAGAATATTTGTAAACACATAACAAAAACTCGTGGACTTGTTATATAGAAAACTAACTATTTCATTGAGGGAATATTTCATAGATTGAAGGACCACTTTTAGAGAGAGACAAAAGTTGAATTCAAATTCAAATTTGAATGTAACACTTATATAAAGTGACTTTAAAAAGTCGTGGTTAGAAGACTCCATTCCCAAGCTCTCCATTGCAATTGTGTAAGGGTGTGAGGTCTACATTGTAGCCTACACTACTCTCCATCATCAAGCTATGATTATCAAGCCTATGATATTGTACAACATTGTTCATTAATACAATACATCTACATTTTTCATCTATGATCTCTTTGTTATAGTCATTCATAACTGTCAACTTGTGCTGCTCATATCTCGCTCAATTCTTCACCATTTTCAATGCTCTATAGCTTGTTGGAATCAAATCCAAGATATCTACATGCTGACAAGGTTTGAAGGAAATTCATTCATCCATTGTGGAGAAAAGCGCATCGACATACTCACTAGTCAAACTCTACAGAGGTCCTAAACAATCGGGGGTAATGATTCAGTTGTTAAATTGATTGCTCTTTGTGTAGTTAATAATTTCAAGTGATTCCACTTGGAACCATTAGCTTACTAAGCTATATAGATAATTCTAAAAGTAATGTTTCTAATTCCTACTCTACTGGTTGCAGTGAGCATAACAAGTAGCAGGTGTGTGATAAAACATAGAAGTTTTGATTGATCCTTCTATTTGGGAGTAGTCTATTTTGATTCAATCTTTACTTACATCATTTCCAAAGTACATAGACACTTGTATAGTGTCATTGGAAACCTAACAGGGCGCACAACGGAACTCTGAAGCTACAAGGGGCTGGCACTAAGCAGGATTTGGCAGTACCTACTCATTTGTTGGAGTGTCCATCCATCTATCTCAACAGAGATTTCCAAAATCTTTCTCTAGACAAGAGACCCTAAAAAAATGGTTGTCCCAAAAATTAAAGGGCCTACTTGCATAAGCCAAAATGATGAAGGTGGTTTGGGGATTCTAGAAATTGAAGGAATTCCCAATAAGCTAGCGGCCAAATAGTTAGTTAAGGCTTGGGGGAATAGGGATGCCTCTTAGGCCAAATTGATTTTTAGAAACAAGAGGGCTCTTAGGCTTGTGGGATTTCCAAGATGGAAAGGTCTAGATCTTCTCATTCTTTTGTTCTCCCCCTATCCAGTGACTCTCAAAGGCATGTGCTTAGTTTTCTCCCTATGGAAGCATTGGAACAAGGTGAATTAGTTTGTTAAGATCAATGAAGACTAGAAATGGGAGGCTGGTGTTAGAAAAAATGATTCGATTTGGTTCTATCAAGGGCATTACAGGTGTTGAGCCTTGGAACCTCCAAAAATCTAAGAAGATCTATAACAAATGTTCTTGTTTGTGCAAACACCTCTAGAATCAAGAATGATGCCAATGGATTAGATTTTGGGACATAGATAGAGATAGGAGAGTGGACTATGAAGAATGGTGCATGTTGCATGGGAGGGCTCGAAGACTCAACCTCATTATTGGACATGACTCCCCCCACCTTGAGGGTCTTAGATGGCACAATGGCAACATTCGATAAAATTCTAGGATTTAAGAAGAATGTGGACTTTCACATCATGCTTAATAGGAGATGGTGTGGATTGGATGATGCTTAGATTGGATTTCAAATTCCAATCCATTTGGTATCCCCTCATTGAGGTAAAAAAATTGGTTGTGATGTGTAAAATCCTTGACCAAGGAATTTGGTGCAATGTAAAAGGCAACAAAATTTGTGGGGCTCCTCATTGCTGTAAATGATGCCTTCATGGAAATGAGGACTTGGGACACCTCTTCTTCTCATGCCCATGGAAATTCAATGTACAAGCCCTTGGGAGATTTAGGTTGCTACAACGACAAATCAACTAGAAGCAAGCACTTTTGGGTTAAGCGATCAATTATTCCTCTAACTATGGAATGCATTAAGAGGTGAAACCCTCTCAAAGACCTGGGAAGAGAGGTCTGCTCCCAAATTTGGTAGCCCTCTTAAAGAATGGTTGATTGGAAAATCTCTTTTCCTTTTAGGCAAAAGAATTTCCAATTGTCATTAGCTCCCACCTTCTAAACATGATAGAGTGTTTTTCCTTGAGAGCAAGAAGATTAAAAGCAAGTGGGCCCCCCATGAGGGGGACGAAAGGGTTATCAAACTTCTATGTAATGTCTTCTAGCAAGTTTTAAGCAACCCCAACTTTGTGGGATTCCAAGGGTCCCATGGGTGTTAGTCCCATTCACTTGTATAGCTATTCTTTCTATTAATTATAGCCTTGAAGAGTAGGCTATTGCCAAAATTCCTTTTGAAAATGAAGGTGACCAATCTTCAAGAGTAAAATACCAACAAGCAATAGAGCGGCTTAGAAAGCTCCAAGGATTTCTTTCTGTTCTTCCAAGAATTGATTTTGTGCCTTTAAAGGCACCAATTTTCATAGTCACATCTCCTAGCCCGGTCTAAGTCCTATAATCTAATCCAATTTCTTCTCTCTTGATTCGAGAGATGATTCCACAAATAAAAGACTTTATTCCTTAGTTTCTTTGCCTTGTGGGGGTCTCCAAGGCAGCTTCTTTGATTCTCACAGTAGACAATCAAAGAGAGTCATTTTGCTAGTTCGCACTACCCATTTCCAATCTTCATTGACCTTCATGTATGGTTTCATCTTCTTCCGATTCTTCCACAAAGAGCTGACTAAGTTTGAACCTCAATGATGCACTAGAAATTGAGAAAACAATGAAGTGAGTAAATCAAACCCCTTCCACCTTGGAAGTCCCATGAGCATAGGAGAGATTTTCTTTTTGCGAATCAGTTTTCCACAAAGCTTCCTTATTGCACCACACTTTAATCATCCACTTAGCTGGAAGCTTATCTTCCATTCACGCAAAACATCCAGAAAGCCCAAGCCTATTGGATCTTTTTTGGTTTTCACAAATGCCTTGAATGTAATGTTGGGAAATGTGTGTGGTTTTTCTTTTATGGTAGTCTTATGTTAACAAGACAAGGAATTTGAGTGACTATGGGGTCCTCGTCATGTCTAAGAAACTTTCATATACGTTTTTGCATCCAAAGTAGACACATAGGTGGGCTGAGCCCCATTGTTTTTTGGTGCAATTAGCAAGCCTAAGTGCATTGCTAAGGATTTAAGACTACACACCTATTCATCTCTTCCCATAGAGATCAACATGCAAACCTAAGCTTGTTAATTTCAATGCTTTATCTTGGATAAATGTAAAAGTGAAAGGAAGGAAGATTCTCCTGAAGTTAGGAGGCTAAACCTATGACTCCTCTAGTATATGAATCAAATAAATTACACCCCTAAAGTATAGGATCACTTTTAGGTGAGAAGATTCAAAATTCAAATTCAAATAATGTGTATATATACACATGGTTTTAGTCGCAAGATATCCTTCAAACAAAGGATTTATGGTCATTAGAGATGTTGTCTTTGATGAGAATGACTCTTGGTTTGAAAGTGAATGTAGGAGAGTAAAACTACCTTATGACTTGGAAGAGGAATTTCCAAGCCTCACTAAGGAGGAGCCTAATCAGGTTGAAGACATCAACTCAGATGATTTTGAAGAGCCATCATCTAGAAGGAAGCTATGGATGAGGAAATTGAAGCACTCAAGGAGAATGATACTTGGGAGCTAGTACCAAAGAAGGAGTCTATGAAAAAGGTAATTGGTTCTAGATGGATCTATAAGATCAAGAGGAATTCCGATGCATCAATAAGCAAGTACAAAGTTGCACTTGTGGCTAAAGGTTTTACACAAACCCAAGGAGTTGATTATGAAGAAACCTTCTCACCTCTGGCCAAAATGCCAACCATCAGGATATTGGTAAGTGTGGTTGCACCAAAGAGCTGGAAGATGTATCAATTGGTTGTAAAAAATGCATTTCTAAATAGCTCGATTTCAGAGGAGGTGTACATGTCTCAACCTCCTAGCTATAAGGACCCAAGCAAGGTAACATATGTGTGTAAATTGAACAAAGCTCTTTATGGATTGAAGCAAGCACCTAGGGCATGGAACCATAGGTTGACTACATATCTTCAGGATCAAGGATTCATCATGAGTAAAGCAGATACTTCTCTGTTTTTTAAGAGAAGTAATTTAAAGGTAATATACCTATGTGTATATGTTGATGATATCATACTCATAGGTAATGATGCTAATGGCATCAAGCAGATTAAAAATCAGATGATGCACGAGTTCAAAATTAGTGACCTTGGATCATTAAAGTACTTTCTTGGACTTGAGTATATACTAACTCTGGTATTTATATTACTCAGAGAAAGTTCCAATTAACGTTCTATTAGGACTCCTTTTACTTTGAATGCCTCTAATCGACCATTTTTTAGTGTGTAATAGAGTTTCTAAAATGCTCGAAATGACCACAATGGTAGTATTCAATAAACCACTTTAGGGAATTGTGATAAACCTTGAATCATATCAGAATTTTCCCTTTGAAAAGACTTACAATCATATTCTTTTAAGGGCTTGGGATTGGACCTCCTATGGCTCTTACAATGGATCAACAAATAAGCATGCAATCCATCAAGAGAGAATCACAATTCCTCTTTCACTATTAGTAACAATATACCTAACAGGCAAGACCAAGACATGTGAATGAAACCTTTTAGACCTTCACATGAAATGACCTTCAAAATAAGCAAAAGTCTACACCCACAACAGATTCGAATTGTGGACCTACAAGTAGTTAATCCATCAGACAAGTTACATAGATATGGATTTATCTCACTTGAAAAAGCACCAAAAAATTGTAGCATTGTAGTACATTTATAACTATGCACACCTTTAAACTATCAATCCATAAAGACTATACCATCTAAAAACAACGGAAGCTATAAGAAGATGGATGGATTTTTGTCAAGACCCAAGTGAATCTATATCTATATCAAAAACTATGCAAAATGCAAGCGACACACCATATTCGGTTACAAGTGATCTGATTTCTAGTCACATGATCACAAGCAACGTAGATTACACAAAAGGATGGATGACACGAAAGCAAGTAGAGATACAAATTTCCATTCATTTCTAAAGAATTCACCAAATAAATTTAAATAATAGCTCAAAAGAAAGCTAAAAAAAGATCTACATGCATGAAACCAAGAATTTAAATATTTGCACAGAATAAGAGAACTTGAGTTTGAAGTTTTATAATCTAATATATATATATATATATATATATATATATATATATATATATATATATATATATATATATATATATATATATATATATATATATATATATATATATATGTATATGTATATGTATATATATATATATATATATATATATATATATATATATATATATATATATATATATATATATATATATATATATATATATATATAGTAAAGAAAAAAATGTACAATTCACGAAAATGTATTGCAAAGAAAAGTCACATGATGGGAAGCAAGAAACAAGTGAGACATGCACCAAAACATGTGAAATGCTTCAAAATAATCTTCAACAGCTGTCAAAGAACAAGAAGACTTCACCTTATGTAAATAGAAAAAATGCCCTGTACGAAGTGAAGGAATATGTTTTTATAATGGTTTGCTCTATTGAGATCAAAGAAATGAGTCTTGATGAAGAGTGAAATTCCTAAGGAAAGCATAGTTTTGAGACGATATTATGATTTGGTAGAGGAAAAGGCCATGGCAGAGGCTTTGAAAGTGGACGAGGGGGATTTTGTTGTTTATTTACTCGTATTTGAAGGGTCGTGAACCTTAGGGCTGATTCTCTAAGGTTTATTACCTTAGGCTTGATTGGAAGATACTTCTAGCCACTAGAATTGTACATGAGAGCTTGGAGGTTCCTCTTTTATAATGCATGTGATTTCATGTGATTTTCTAATCTTGGAAACCATGTGATCAGCTTGGGAACCCATATGATGGAAGGTACACATGTACCATTCAGGGTGAACTAGCACCTTATCCTTAGAGCTATATATTGGAGGAGTTGGTTGTGTGGAGGCTTGCAACTCTCTCCCTAGTGTGAGCTTTGCTAGTTAGTCTCCTTAGGAGATTAGTTCGTTGTGAAGGGTATGGTCCTTCCACAACAACAGTCTCAATATAGTTTGTGGTTGACCAGACCACTATATGTTTTATTAGAAAAAGCATAAACAAGAGTTTTTGGTGGCCATTTCGCCTTTCATATAGACACTACTAGCAACATTTCATAGGATTTAATACCAATATTGTATGGAAGGCAAGGGGTTTGGACTCGTGATTGGTTGGATATGACTTCAATGGGCTAACCACATGCTCCAAAAGCTGTCATTCAGGATTACTTAGTAACCCGCTTTTGAGGATACTAAAACCTAGCCTCCAAACACTCAAGAGAATGACCTCTAAACCTCCACCCAACCTTCCATTAAATAGTTTTGGGGACTAACTATGAGGAGTGATGGAAATGCATAGAGATGAGAGGGTCTTGCAAAAAATGCTCTAGAACAGCCTAAGTAACTCTAGAGAACTTCAGTAGACTCTCTAAACTTTCACTATATGCATCTAGATCACCATATTACCTAGGAG
The DNA here is from genome assembly GCA_020310875.1 of Ceratopteris richardii. Taxonomy (NCBI): domain Eukaryota; kingdom Viridiplantae; phylum Streptophyta; class Polypodiopsida; order Polypodiales; family Pteridaceae; genus Ceratopteris; species Ceratopteris richardii. The sequence continues at coordinate 91,346,525 of CM035427.1, read as the reverse complement.
CATCAATCTCAAACTTCTATGTCAAAAGAGATAACTTGTGTGTGCAAAACACTTGATAAACCCTTCTATTTCTAGAAGAAGGTACTCAATGTTTTACTCATAGCTCACAACTTGGTATTAATTGAACCGAGACCTTTTGAAAACTTTCAAAAGAATTCTTGAGTGAGATATATCAAGTTATTTAATCAATTTAGAAGGATTTTACTAATGGAAATGTGCATAAGAAGTTAAGGGGGTGATCCCAACTTTTAGGAGGATGAACATAGAAAGAAAAAATCACCTTGATTTACACATAACTCAAAATTGATAACTCCAAATGACTATGAAAATTTTTAGGCATCCTTATGATACTCATAGCTTTACATTACATCATAGATTGGATAATAATGTAGTAGATGACAGAGACATAACTCAGAAAAGTTAATAGACTTCACTCACTGTATTGTAATAGTAGACAGAGATCAATTTAGCTATATAAATGAGTTGTAAATTTATTTCTAACTACCATATGATACAATGAGAGAGTGGAGGACGTCTCTAAATTCTAGGAAAGACTTGAACCACTCAAAAGTAATGTGATGGTCAAGTCACATTCCCTGACCAAAGTGACTAGTGTATATATACATTTTTGCTCATAACTGTGGATTAATTCCATCTAGAAGGGATCCATAGTTTTAGGAATAATTTTGAAATTTGAATTCAAGTGAAGTCATGTATTTGGCTTTCAATGTGTTCATGAGATTCTCTCCAAATATGGCCTTTATTTTTTCCAATATAAAACCTGACATTAACCCTAAAACTTCATCTACAATATACATACATATGTATAAGTCTGTGCCTCAAATTCTATGTTAAGTCCTAATACATAAATCACGTATTTAGGCTTCTTTCATGGACCAATAGCTCCCTCTCAAGCCTAAGATGCTTGATTATTCAATCCATTGATATTTCGGAAAGTCCGATCATAGCTTTGAATTGGTCTAAATTTCACTCCATCTAATGCTTTGCTCATCATATCTACATATTGTTGTTGAATATATGCATATGGGATGTCAATTTACTTGCTTGTAATTTTCTACCTAACATAAAAATAATCGACCTCAATGTGTTTGGTCGTAGAATGATAAAGGTAAAGAGAGCTTATGTTGTCCCCAAAGATATGAGGAGTGGAAGACTTCACACCCAATTCTGAGTATAGTGTCCTAATCCACATGGATTCCTAAGTTGCATTTTCCAAAACTCTATATTCAGATTCAATAGATGAAAGAGCAATAGTGGGTTGCTTCATGGATGACCATGAAATGATTTTTGTACCTGCAAATGTAAGATAACCTAAAGTACTCCTTCTATTGCTTTACAGAATAGCTTTATGTCTACATCATATGTATATGGATAGAATAAACATTCATTTATGGTTCATTCACATACTTGAGTATTCTTTTAGCTTCTTCCATATCTTGCTTCCTAGGAGTATATATGAATTAATGAAAATTCTTATAATATAGCAAATGTCTACCCTAGTGAGTGTTGCATAATTTAAACTTCCTAAAAAGCTTTGGTAGCTTATTATTTCTTCAATTAGCTAACCTTCACGAGCACTTAACATTGAAGTTACCTCTCTAGGTGTAACTAAAACCTTATTATTCTCCATCTCAAGCTTGGCTAACATGTCCTTGATATTTTCTTTTGAGTGAGATATATACCCTTCTCTATGTACACCACTTCCAAACCAAGGAAGTATGTGAGCTACCCTAGGTTAATAATCTTGTATTCCTCCTTCATCTATAGCTCAATCCTCCTAATACCTTAAACATCATTATCAATGAGTGTTATGTCATCTACATATACAAAAACGTATATGACTTCTCCATGAGTCCTCTTGATGAAGAGTGAAGGATGTTCTTTGCTAATAATGAAACACTTATCCTCAAAATGGTTCACAAGCCTATGATTCCAATCTCTTGGGGCTTACTTTAGAACATATAGAGCTTTCCTCAACATGTGTAAATGTTCAAGGAAATGTGAATCTTCAAACCTAGGGGTCTGAGCCATGTAAACCTTTTCACATATCCATCCATTTAGAAATGCATTCTTCACATCCATTTGATAGATCGTCCAATTCTTGGTAGTTGCAATGCGCATAAGTACTCTCATTGTTGGAATCTTTTCGATAGGCAAGAAGGTCTCCTCATAGTCAATAACTAGGGTCTATGCATAACCTTTGGCCACAAGTCTGAGTTTGTATCTGTTGATGGGTCCATCAACATTATTCTCCACTTTGTATATCCATTTAGATCTAGTGATCTTCATAGTTGGAGTCTTGTGCACCAATTTTGAAATGTGATTCTCCTGCAAGGCTTCAATTTCTTCCATAGAGTTCATCCACTCTGGTTTCTTCTTTGCCTCCTCATAAGATGAGGGCTCTTTAGAGTTTAAATCTTGTGCAAGATAAATATAATTTTTAGTCACTAGTGATGTATCATAGTAATAACTTTCTAGATTCTTCTTCTCCCTAGTAGATCTCTTGATGGTTTATTGAGAGGATTCTAAAACATCCCTCAACTCTTGTATCTTGGCCTTGCATTTGGAGTTCCATGAGTTAATTTACTTTCTACGAGTATTATGATCATCCTCAGAATGACTTTATACTCAAGTTTGCATGTGCTCTTGCTTGCGAGTTAAGTCATATGGTAACTTGATCTTCCTACAATCATCTTCAAACCATGATTTGTTCTCATCAAACACAATATCTTGACTAACTACAAAACTTATGTTGATAGTATTATATAGTCATAACCTTTTTTATTAAGTTCATAGCCTATAAAGACACATTTCTCCAACTTAGGTTCTAATTTACCTCTGCTTTGAGATGGCATGTGCACATATGCAATGCACCTAAAAATCTTGCAATTCTCCAAACTTGTTTTTCTCCCAGTCCAAGCTTCAAAAGGAGTCATACCATTCAAAGATTTAAAAGGTAATATGTCTTAAATATGTCGCAATAGACACTGCCTCTGCCCACAAATAATCTTGTAGCTTCTTTTCATGCAACATTGACCTTGGTGCTCCAACAATGGTCCTATTCCTCCTCTGTGCTACTCCATTATGTTCAAGTGTATACCTAGTAGTAATATCTCTCTTTCTCTATCTTGCAAGTAGGAGTCAATTCATGGAAGAAGTATTCTCCCTCTCCATCAAATCTTAGGCTTTTCAGGGATTTACCTATTTGATTCTCCACAAGAGCCTAATACTTCTGAAAACATGAGAACACTTTGTGCTTATGCTTCATAAAGTACAAAATAGTCAATCTGCTACAATCATCGATGAATGACACATAATACCTTGATATTAAGATTGATATTTCTTTGCTTGGCCCCCAAGAACCTAGCCTCGATGCATGCAAGAGAATGAACTTTGATTGTCCACCCAACTTGCCATTATATAGTTTTGGGGACTAACCCTAACCGTCAGAGTAATTACATATATATGCATGTGGAGTCTCTACCACTACTTTTATACCTTTCCACTAGAGTCAGCCTGTGGTAGGTGTACACGCTACTTGGTTGATGCCCACACAATAGAAGTCTCTTGGTTGTGTCCAAAGACGTGAAAAATTTGGTGGATTTCAATAAACTATTTAGCCTCATATATGTAAGCTTTGGTTTGTTATGTCACACATTTTCTACCTGGTAACTTGAATGTGTACATCTTGGATGATGTCCATAAATTCTTTTGAGTCATATATGTAGGCCTTTGTTTTTTGTTTTTGGTAACTAGAGTCATAGCAGATGATTTTATATGTGTATACCTTGGTTGTTGTCTTCATATCTTGTTTGATTGCTGCATATTTGTACACCTCTATGGATTCCCATAAGTTTGTTTGAACCATGTTTAGAACTACTTGCTTTTTTTGTGTACAAAGTCAAAATAATTGATTTTATTTGAATTGAAATGATTTTTCTAAGTGAAATGAGGTTCATACTATGTGATCTATCTTTCAAAAAATGTGTATAATTTTTTTTTTCATATGATCAATTTTTTTCTTTTGATAAAAATACACTTGATTAGGAATTTTCACCCTCTTCACTACCATAGCATCTTGAGAGGGTATTTACATGAACACAAAACATGATTTATTGTGTTTTATAATTTTGCATTAAACTTTGAATTATATTTAATATGTGTGTTAAAGGATTTTCTCAAATCCTCTTTGTAGAAGGTGTGTGATTTTTTTGAAAATTGTCAAAAAAGGACACTTAAGTGTCCTGTTTTAGTACCAAAGTAGTGTTAGTGGGACACTTGTTAAGTACATATGCTGCACACATGACAGCCTCAAGCCAAAAACTATGTGGTTAAGCCTGACTCTTGACCATACACCTCGCCATCTCCATGAGTGACCTGTTCTTTCATTTAGCAACTCCATTTTGTTGAGGTGTATATGGCACTCTACATTGGTGTTTTATCCCATGTTCAGCCAGAAATGCATTAAAATCAGAAGACATATATTCCCCCCCTTGATTAGAATGGAGGGTGTCCATTTTACATGCTGACAGATTTTCAGCCAAAGCCAAAAACTGTTTGAAGCACATGAGCACTTCGGACTTTGCCTTCAATGGATATACCCATGCATGCCTAGAAAAATCATCAATGAAAGTCACGAAGTAAATATAATTTCCGAAAGAAGGTGTCTACATAGGACCACAGACATCACTATGTACAAGTTGCAATATCTCAGTAGCCCAAACTAAACCATCTTTTGGAAATGAGGAATGCTGCATTTTGCCCAAAATACAGCCTTCACAAACATAATTTCCAGGTGCCTCAAGTTTGGGCAAAGAGGACACGATTTTAGATTTTTGCAGGCATAGCAAACTAGGAGAATTCAGATCATCAAAGCATGCATGCCAAAGCTTTGCATCTGACATAACTTGAGAATCATGTACTGCACATGCCGAATCATTCACAAATCTTTCATAGTCTATGAACTTATATAGTGCACGATATAAAATGCCAAAAGCAATAATCACATTGCCATTTCATAGATCATGAACTGTACACCTGGTCATCAATAAATTTCACAACCAAGCCAATCTTGGCTAATGTAGAAACTGATAACATGTTCTTTTTTATCTCTAGCACAAACAAAGCATCTGACAAAGTGAAGGAACTATTATTAGTAATAGTCAAAATAATCTTACCAACTCCCATATCAGGATAAGAGGAGTTGTTGGCACATGTAATAGTATTCCCTATAGGGGCAGGCGCGAGTGAAGAGAAGAAACTACGTTGCGAGGTAATATGTTTGGTCTCCCCACTGTCAAAGTACCAAACATCTGAGTCTACTGCAGACATGCACTGCTCATGAGAAGATGGGTCAAAACTACAAATAGTAGTAAACACCCATTCTTCTTCCTGCACAAGATTAGTAGACTCTATTTTTGGTGTAGAGGCCTCTGCAACAACCACAGTACTTGCATAACAATTTTTGCTTTTGTGATTTCTTTTCATCTTTGTCTTCCCTCTTCGATTGTGCAGAATTAGCATATTTTTGCTTACTAGTTGAAGAGCTCCATTTTCCTTTGCCCTTCTGACTAGCCAGGAATGCCTGATCTGCAACTCGCATAATGGACCTGTTCTCCTTGGATTGATCTTCCTACAACACAACAGAGACCAACTCCTCAAATGACAAGGCATTTGGATTGCCTTTCATCATCAATCGAAGAGTAGAAGCAAAACTCTGATATGAATCAAGAAGACCATTCAGAACGGTCTGTACAAGTGAGCTATCTAGTATAACCTCATCAGTATAAATTATTTGTTCCTTCAAGTCTTTGATCTTTGTTACAAAATTGTCCATAGAATCACCTTCATTCATCTGCTCACCCTCCAACTGTTTTCGGAGGTAAGCAACATGAGACTCATTCCTAGCTTGGTACAATGTGGTAAGTGTATCCCAAGCATCCTTAACTGTTCTACAAGAGCGAATGTGAGGAATAATGGCACATTTGATAGAAAAATCTATCTATGCATATGCCTCAACATCTCTGCCATCCCAACAAATTTGCTGGGTAGTAGGTGCAGCAAGAACCGTAGCATGAACAGGAATATGTAGAATATCATCATCTTCAACATCTTCTGCATCCGCTTGTGTACCTGCAGTTGTAACGGTTGGAGGTGTGATAGGACGTTTTTCAACATTGTGCACAATGTTCAACAATCCTTTTGCAACCAATCATTAGGGGAAAAATGAACCCTGCATGGGCCTTGTAAGGATCCCTAATTTTTTGGGATTAAGCTTAATTCTGTTCTTGTTTAAGGGGACAAAGTGCATTTAATAGGGCACTTTTTAGTAGGCTAGAGTAGGCTTTTTTTTAGGCTTTAGTAGACCTCTCTCTTTCTTCTTCTAGAGAGAGAGAAAGAGGATCTACTTTCCACATCATCAAACTCATGCATGTATTTGAATAAAAAGATGAGTTTTTTTAAAAAGTCTCATTTTTAGTGTATATTAACTCAAAAGGGCATATTTTTTTAATATATATGTCAGAAGTCACTTTTTGGGCCCATTTTTTGAAGTTTCTTTTAGAAAAAGTATAATTTTGAAACTCCCTCCAAAAGTAAGTGCCACATCATCAAATCCGTGACTGTGCTTCCCCCAAAAAATGACTTTTTTCAAATTTCATCATTTTCAGCCATACATAGTGGAAAAATACACTTTAACCCATACACATACAAGAAAACACATTTTTTGAGCAAAACATATGCTTTAGAGTCCCTTCCAACAAGTTTTTCATCTTTGTTTTTTATCTTGTTGGTCATTCGCAAAGATGGTGTTGACATGTATCACAAACTTCACAGTAAAATGTCTTCATGCTCCGGCATCAACAAGTATCCATGTTTGTGTACCTAGAGAGTTTGCTCCAAATACACGATGCAACAATGATGCCAATTCTCAAAATGAACGTCGTGCAACTGGAGAAAAAAGTATTGATCTTTGGACTCATGGTTCACTATATCCTCTTGATCCAATATCTTCTTATCATCCAGCATTCCGTAACCTCTCTACCTTACTTTAGTTCATTGGTGCAGGTGAAGCTAGACTATTAGGTTACTGCAAGCGATTATCTACACATTCACATGTTACTGCTAAGTATTGGTTCCAACAATATCAACTCCATCAGATGAGGGTGGTCACTTTAGAAAGCACAATCATATCTTTACAAAAACAACTTGCAGATTTGGAACAGGATATTGAAGAAGAACAAAGCACAATTTCAAAGTTAACTGCCAATCTCCAGCGGCTGAAAGAGACTCCACTTGGTATGAGACATAGGAAAACAACATTTTCATCCTTTGAAGCTCTTTCAAAAGGCGGCAGAGCACGTAAACGACATATATATGCAACAAGGTGATTGTTAGTTTTACTTTTATATGTTTTAATGAAGATTTACAATGAAATCTTTCATTGTGTAGGTCATTTATTCAAGACATAACTACTTCATCAACAAATCAAGGCCAATTCAAGTCGAATAGGACTCCTCCTGATATGGATCCCATTGCCTCCATAGACTCCAAGTAGTACCTATGTGGATAAAGAGAATATGTACCTAAATTCTTAACATAAGATGCAAATCGTATGTTAACCTCCATCCAATGTCTTTGAAGTACACCGAAATCTTCATGTAGAAGACAATCTTCAAATACATTATGTAGATGGCTGATCCACACCACCAAGCTGCTGATAGGTAAGTCTTCTCCATAAGCAAGAGTGTGAGCACACTTTTCTCCAAGAAGAACTCCATAGCTGCTCCTCAACATGCTTCTAGAGTGCACCATGGCTGCCCCATGTGTGCTACAGCACCACCTCTACTAAGGGACCAAAGCTGGCATTGCGAATTGGTGTAGGATGACTAAAAAGTGACCGAAGACTCTCTTATATAGATTTTAAAGCTCCATGCCAAAACCTCACAAAAAGAGCACTTTATTTTAATCACATAGCTTTTCAAATTGCTTTTGCTTTATTTTAAGTGAGTTTGCAATATTTTTAAAGTCGCTTTTGACTAACTTTAAAAACAACTTATTGACCTGCTTTTTCACACTTTTGACTAGCTAATGAATGATTTGACAACATTTTTATGATCCTCATGCCGAGAGCTATCATATGCGGTCCAAACCCTAAATCAATAAAAAATTAGGGTTAGGGTTTTCTCCCAGATCTAATCTTTGATGACTGAATGCCATATACCATTGGAAAGCTATCTTCAAGCTCTACAAGACAGACTCATAAAAAATTCACCCATTTTTGTGCCAAAAATGACTAAGTATCAAAATTAGGGTTTCTGCACTAAATGGATTTTGGACTGATGTGACATTGTTTTCCAACACCAACGACCAAAATGTATGAAGAGAATCTAATGGAGCATGATGCTAAATCTGAGGAAATGTCAAGGAAAGATTCTATTGGCAATGACAAGGACATGAATAGTGTTGTATTGTACATGCATAGAGAGATGCATGAAAGTGACCCTACTTGTAACAAGAAGGGCATGCTAATAATGGGTCCTCTAGAGACTAATGTGTATGTTGACAGAGAAGAGCATAATCCCTTGTATAAATTGAAAGAGAACATCGTGAACGAAATGATTTGAACATAGCTTTTTTACTTTTTTCATTGATAATGGTTGTCCTTCTAGTCCCTCTAGCTCTAAATCTTGATGGAATAAAAATGCTAATCATGATTGCGCAAATTTAGAATTATGCTCAGACAAAATCCTTGAGATTTAGCATGATCAAAGTCATTATTCACATCTCGCATTCTTGCCATGTTTTACTTTCAAATCGGCAAAACAAAAACACTAATTTTACCTTAGAAGAATCCACATAACTCAAATGAATCCATATCATTTAATCCACATGAATCAAATGATATCACTTCATGTAATCCAAATAGTTTAAATGATACCACATCATCTAATCCACATATTTAAAATAATACCATATCATTTAATCCACATAATTCAAATTATGCCACATCATTTAATCCATATAATTCAAATGAATCCACATCATTTAATCCACTTAACTCACATGATACTACTTCATTTACTGCACATATTTCAAATGAATGCACAACATTTACTCCACCTAATTGGAATGAATATATATCATTTAGTCCACATAGTTCAAGTGGTACCACATCATTTAATCCACATAAACAAATGAATCCACATCATTTAATCCAAATATTACAAATGAATATACTTCATTTAATCCACATAACTCAAATGATATCACTTCATTTAATCCACATAATTCAAATGAGACCATTTCATTTAATCCACTTAACTCAAATAATACCACTTCATTTGATCTGCTTAACTCAAATGATACCACTTCATTTAATCCACATAGTTCAATTGAATCCGCAACATTTAATCCACTTAAATCAAATGAATCTATATCATTTAATCCACATAGTTCAAAGGAATATAGATTTTTCAATATGGTCCTAATCCATCTGTAATCGATATCTTTAAACCATATCAAGTTCCATTCGAGAATACTCTAAGTAGTTCATGTGTTTCTACTCTTTTTGATATATCTCTATCAAAAGCTAGTTATAAAGCATATTTGAACTTAAAAATCCTATTTCTATAAATGGGATAAGTATTTAAATCTATATATCTCAAAAAGTTTCAAATTATAAAGGTCTCTTGACTTTTATCAAAAGGTGGAGGCCCAGTGGATATACATTCAAGTGCAATCCACCAGTACTTTCGACTCCACTCATTTCTAATCAATATTTCCAAATAAGGTAGCTTTCCAAAACTTTTTTTTGTTAGTAAATAAGTTACTCTACCAAAATCACATAATGTGATATAAGCATGCTCAACTTCAAAATGCAATAGAATGTTTCTTGGATGGAGATCATTGTCGGAAATATTACAAGTGTGTAAAAATGATATTGTTTGCAGTAATCTGTTGATCAAGTTCCAAATCTTTATCTTCACAGTTGCTATGTCTCCTTCTATGTCTTGAATACCTCTACTTTGTAGTACGTTTAAGTACACTTTTTTCATTTTCTCCAACCACATGTCTAATGTACCACCATTCTAGAATTTGAAAATGAGACATGAGTTTTTGCTATTATGCCTAGATAATCCAAGTGGGCTGATAATTTGAGTGTGTGTAGCATATAAAATTGTGGCTTCATTCTCTTGTCTATGTATGTCAGCACCCTGTAATTTGAATAATTATGCGGCAAAGATTTCTTTAATGAATCTCGGGTGGGTTATTCTAACTTTATTGATCATTCCATATCATCCTTCCCCCACAAGAGCTACATCTTCGAAATAAAAAACTCAATATGGGAGCCAACAAAGATTATTCGATGTTTTATCTCTCATATTCACATGTATAGCTCTTGTATTTGGATCTACTATTGGACTCTCTCCCTGTTTAGTCATGTCGGATCTCACTTGCTCTCCTCTCTTCATTTTCTGATAATGTAAATCGACAAATTTAATTTTGTCAATGAATCAAGGCATTGTGATGGTGTCCAATGCTGATGACTGATGATATGTCCAAAGATACGAGTGAGCTCTTTGGACATTTGCATGCATAATACTAGACATTGCAAAATTTATCTTCAATATTGATATATGTTGTTCTAGATGATTGTTCAATGAAATCTTTGTAAATGGATATGTCCATTGCTAGAGTGATTTGATATTCTCTCATTCCATACATGTATGAGCACCCAAAATTTTTTAAAAAATTTCACCCGAGATTATTTATTTTACTTGCCATTTGCATAAACATAAAAAAGAAAACAGAATATAAAAAGAACTGAATCAAAATTGATATTAAAACTTTAAACACTAATCTAATTCATAAAAACAATAATAAAAAATAAGTCTCATAAACAAAATGATAGAGACTTAAATACATTTTAAGTACACATATAGATAGACACATCAATAACTGTATGGATAGATAAATTAATAGTATGTGTAGAGAAATTATAGAAATATGGATAGGTAGTTAGACAAGTAGATTTATAATTGAATAGAAAGTACAATTATAATCTTGAAGTGAATCTATGTAACTATTAAGAATGTAAGAGTCAAAGAATCAAACATTCATAATAGTTGATATAAAATCACTATACTATGTATGAGTCTTGTCACATGAGTGTATATAACTAGTACCATAGTAAGAGTCAAAGAATCACAAAGTCAATTTAATAGTTTTTATACACCTTGTGACCTACACTATAATTATGCTCACAGGAATCTATGTGACTATTATGAGAGTAAGAGTCAAAGAATGAGACAATCTCAATAGTCCATATACACTCCCTATACTATTGAGAGAGTAGGAATTGAAGTGGTGATCCAAACAATCCTAATAAATCTATTTCTCAATCTTATACTATTGTGAGAGTAAGAATCCGTGTAGCAAGTCAGAAAATCATAGGAGTGGTTTATTTTAAGTTTATTCATCAATGTATATAAGTAAGAAATGCTATTGTGAGTAAAAAATGTTTAGTATTGATGATTAAAAAGCATAAAACTAATTATATAAATACAAAACATACAATAAACATAACACCAAAATAGACAATAAATAGAAAATAGAGCAATACTTGAATGGTATGGTGAGAAAAGGGCTCTATGAATGGTATGGTAGTAGTAGAGCTCCACGAACTTGCAAACAAGCATGTGCGGAATGAGCTTTTCCATTGAATCTAAAAATTATATATATTTTCTTTTGCTTAGAAACACCTTTTTGATCAAAAGCACTTCTGATCAAAATTCTTTCGATGGAAAGCACATCCATGTCCATTTTTTTTGTGGTTTATTCAGAAATCCATGAATAAAATGAACATATTTCATATTTTTCCATTACTGGATCGAATAAATGCAACCCAAAGTGTATGTATGTATGGATAAGTGATTGTCTGTGTGTACATGTATGTTTATAAATGTGTATGTATTTATTATGTATGTGTGTGTATGTATATCTGTGTGTATGTGTATGTTTGTGTATGTATATGTATGTGTACGTGTATGTGTAAGTATGTATGTGTAAGTGTATGTATGCATGTGTAAGTTTATGTATGTGTGTATGGATGTTTATAAATGTGTATGTATTTATTATGTATGTGTGTGTATGTATATATGTGTGCATGTGTATGTGTGTGTATGTATATTTATGTGTACATCTATGTGTATGTATGTATCTATAGTTGTATGTATGTATGTGTAAATGTATTTATTGATCTTTTTTTTTGGTTTGAGATTAAATAACGGAAGATATTGTATGGTAGAAAAAAATAAGAGAAAAGCTAACATACCACCTCATATTTGGCACTATTTTTGCAGATAGATATGCCTTTAGGAATCATTTCTTTAGCAGAAGGTATACAAAATATTTTATCTTACTATGAGGTATAATTCTCATATTTATATATATATATATATTTTAGTGTTGGACTTTGAGGTTTGTGGAAGCACGCGAAGAGCACAAGGAAGAAGAAGAAGCTTGGAGCACAACATACAACACTGAATGTATTACCAAGAGAATGTACAAAGATAAGCGGGGGTTATAGGCATATATACAAGCCCGAGTAAAAAACCTCCTAAAGAGGGGAAAAACTGCCCAGGCGGTCCTAGTGTGTTCACATATATCACTACCTAAATGTATCAACAAATCCCCCTTGGGAGTGATGTGGTGAACAAGGAGCTAACACTCATATATAAGGAAGTTCCAAGCTATGTGGAATCAATCCACAAAAGGAAATTAGTCCAAAACTTTGCAAAAAGCTTCAAACTTCTCCCTCAGCAAAGACTTTGTGAAAAGGTGTGCAATGTTCTCTTGCATGGGCATATATGCCAAGCTGATCTCTCAAGTAGGAAACCTCTCCCTGACATAATGATAGTGCAACTCACTGTGCTCAATGCGAGCATGGAACACAGGGTTCCTTGAAACTGCCAATTTGCTCTAACTGTGAGTGAAGATGGTGGTGGTAGAGGGCTGACCAACATCCAAATCAGCCATAAGGCATCTAAGCCACACACACACACTCAACAGTCATTGTGAAAGCTGCCCTATACTCAACCTCAAAACTAGAAGTGGCCACAATAGGCTACTTCATTGTCATCACAGAGGTGTCGACGACACCCTAGATGAAGTGATGACCTGCTCTGATACCAATTGTAGGAGTTTGAGGTCTGCAAAAGCATGCAAAAAACACAAGGAAGAAGAAGAAGCTTGGAGTGCAACACACAATACTCAATGTATTACCAAGAGAATGTACAAAGATAAGTGACCCGTTAGTGTTATAGATGTTTATACAAGTCAGGGGAAAAAACCTCCTAAAGAGGGAAAAAAAGTGCCTCAGTGGTCCTAGTGTGTTCACACACATCACTACCTAAATATATCAACATTTACATTTCATGTATGTACTTTTTTTGCATTAAATAAACAAAGGTTGTTGCAAAGAAGAGAGTTGAGTCAAGTTATATGTTGTGCTTAAGCCAAATGGTCCATCATGGGTTTATTGCTACATTTGTAAGTATATCTATTATTGAAGCTATATTTTTTATTTTATTTAAAACACTAATCATTAATATTTTTTTATTTGTTTCAATGAAATGAAAGGATTATGGTTGATATCTTATGAAAAAAGAAATCAAATTTGTTGCACATTTTAGATATCGACGTTTGAGTGAGTACATGCAATATCATCCAAATACTTTTGTGAGTACTATTAAATTTCACATAATTTATTTTACTTTTATTGATGTTTGTATGTTTTATTTATTTATGTTTGTTTTATGTAATACACATTATTATGGAGATACATGTATGGTTTAGGTGGAGAGACAGACATAGGAGGGATGATATCCATTGTCAGAGAGTGCTGACCCCTCGACCCATGATGCTACTTTAGATGATCATGATGATGAGGAACATCATGGTGATGTGGATGATGATGATCAGGGAGGGGATTCATCTGATTTACATTGATTGATACACACATACATTTTTTAAATTTATATATTTCTCATTCGAGCTATGATTTTAATTGTTTTTAAGGTACTAATTCATTTAAAAAATGTACTACTGATTTTTATTACAATTTATATTTAACATGTGATTTATTACTCTAGTTATATAATTCATTCATATTATATGTGTGTTTGTGTGTGTATATATCTATGTATGTGCATGTAGTTGTGTGTGTATATTTATATATGCACATGTATGTATATATCTATATTTGTGTAACTGAGTGTATATGCATGTATGTGTGTCTATCTGTGTGTGTATGTATATGTGTATGTGTGTGTATGTCTACCTGTATATGTGTATATGTATGTGTATGTGTATATGTAGGTATATGTGTATGTGTATATATGTGTATTGTAACAAAGTAAGTCTATGATCTAAGGGTCGGGTTGGTTCAGAAGGACCTAAAATCAGACACCGTTTGGTCACCCATGTGTATGACCAAAGAGCCCAAGTCTAGACTTACTAGGAGGTCATGTGCTCCTAAGAATAAGTGATCCACTTAGCTTCGTGGTTAAGTCTCAAGGATGTGAAGGAGGAGGTCTTGGGTTTGATCCCCATGGGATAAATGGGGAGAATATTTTGTCCAAAGATATCCAAAGCCTTCTAGAAGCATCCACTTAAGTTAACTCGAGCTAACTTCGACACTTGGTGCACATGTAGTTAGATGGCTAACACATGGATGGTTAGTATCCACCTACCCAAGAAGGGCGTCCCCTGAAGAGAGCTATATATAGAGGCATTTGGTTGGGAGGAGAGTCATCTCTATAGCATGTGGTGGTCATAATCTTGCATTGGTATCAGAGCTAGGCAAGATTTCATGGAAACCTTGCACCTTGCATCACCATCTCCTTTGGTATTTAGCACCAATCTTCTTAGGCCTTCCCTCATAGTGAGTTCATGTTTTCGAAGGAGAATATTTTTTCCATGCCATGCAAATATTCTTCTCCATCTATCGTCCTATTTTGGAAGAAAAAAAGCAATTTGAGTTTAAGATATGCATGAATACTATGTACTGCTCATGGGGTTTGAACCCATCACATCTGCATGCGTTTACAAATGTTGTAGCTACTACAACCACCACTACATCATGCATATTTTCTCTATGAATGACAATAGAAATCGCGTCGTAGATCTGAAGCATTCAACTCATCTGGCTGCACCATGAGATTCTCGTGTGCAATAGAAGGAAGCGCTCTGCTTTAATCAAAGAGCCCGCTCATCCTGATGAGGTTCAACGTACATAGATTGTGCTTCATACCTTCTTTTCATGGGCATAGAAAACAAAAATTGATTCCATAGAGGCTTGGCTCCAAGAATCAAACTCGGAACCCCAAGTCAAGGATGATAGTGTCTCAACCGTTATGCTAGTGAGGTATAGTCGCTATCACAACGAGCAAAATTTTTATAGAAATTCCTTTTCTCTAATAAACCTTACCTTAATTCTCCTTTGAAGATGAATCTTCTCAACCTTCTCTATACATCAAACCCTATTTGTTTCACCATGGAATGTGGGATTATTGCACATAGTTTTAAAGCTCTCTCAATTGTGTGTGTAACTCTGGCATATCATCTTTGCCAAAGCCTCCATTCAAACCCTAATTATAAGAAAGTCGATTACTCCTCGTTGATTTGGTCCCAAAAGAAGCTTTTCCCTTTCGAGCTCTTTGCTTCATCCTAAGCCTAGTTCAAGTGAAGCATCATCCAACATCCACACACGATGGGCTAAGACAAGCATGAAGTCTTCATTCTTTCAAAGAAGAGGACAAGGAAGCAACGGTCTTCAAGGAGGAGTATGTAGTTTTCCTCATGGACAAAAAGATGGATAATGGCTCTTCCTAAGGATCATTGGAAGGATGTATCTTAATTGGGAGATAAGTACTTTACAAGTTAATCTTTTGATTTCAATATTTTCTTTGCTCTATGATTTCATATAGAATGCAATACTATTATCATTGAAGTAGGGAAGGAATCTTCAATTTTGAAAGAATTGTATGCAATTTAATGAAATCAAAATAGAGGAGCATCAAATTATGGAAACACTTATTAAGTATAACATGCATCTACAAAAGAATGTTGGTGCCTTTCTCCTTTTCAAAGATTGTTTCCATGCACACAACATGTCTTCTTCTTGCTTGAAAAAGATATTTAATGCTCAAGTTTATGCACATGTATGGTTATATCTTCTTAAAAAGGTAACAAGTAGAATGTTTGTGCATGGATGATTTGGAACATGCATTTTCAAGCTCAAGAATTTCTTGATTTAATTTTGGTGCATGAAAAGAGAATGTCAACACGTGCATGCACTCACATGCATTTGCATGCTAGAAGAGACATTTGCATATGCATGATTGTTTGTTAAGTAATTCAAGACTCATACTTTTTTAACCTCCTTTTTCTAGCTCGACTTAGATCGCTAGGGAAAATAGCAAACTAGGTAGTTGCAAGGCTCTTGGATGCCATGTGACTCAAGTAGCTAGTTTGTTTTTCCTAAGCATGATACTTAGGTATCACAAGTTAGGCATCTTGATTAGGAAAAGTAGGCCCTTTGAAAGACAAGTGTTCAATTTTCTTGATCGTTGGAATGGCAAGAAAATAGGGTTGCTTGAAAGTTTCCATGATAACTCTAAGTTTAGGAGAAAACTTAGAAGAATTCTAATGACAAGCCTAGATGTAGTCCTTAGCTTAGATTTGAGAAATCATGCATCCCAATAGGTTAAAAAGTTTCCTTTGGAATTTTTATTTGATTCTATCCCAAGACATGATAAAAATCAAACAAAATCAAATGGAACTAGAATCAATTGAACTTTCAAGTTCAAAGGATAGTTGATATGTTCCAAATTTGTAAAACTCATGGAACTTTTGAAGTTTTTCTTTGATTTCATCCTGAAGAGTGATGTAATTCAAAGAAGTGAATAAACTTAAGTATCACTCAAACTTTCGTGTTCAATAGTTGGATGCTAGGTTCCATGACTACATCTCTAGTCAAGATGCAAAGTTTTCAAAAAGCATGCAAACTTTATTAAGCACTTTTCTAAAGATGAGAAAATTATGCTTGGTTTTGTTTAAGCTAATTAGGGCTTAAAGTAGAAACCCAAATCAAAGTAATCTTTGGGAATCAAGGTATTTCCTACAAGATACGTCAAAGTAATCTTTGGGAATTAAGCTACTTCCTAAAGATAAGCCAATAAAGGAAATGGTTTAATTAACTATTTCATTTTGTTAAAAATGAATATCTTTTGGACAAGACGAAGACTTAAATCTTTATTGTTTATCCAAAAGTCAATTATTGTTTAAAAGAAAACAATAAAGACTTAAATCTTTATTGTTTTCTTTTAAACAAAAAATTATTCTAGTAAATTAAAAGATTCCAAGATGAATCATTGGCTTAGTATTACTTGATTCCTTGGCAGGAATCTAAAATTTCTTGAACAGAAACAAATTCTTAGCTTTGGAATCTAAGAGGCATCAGTGTATGCTTGGACTTAAGATTGAGGGAAACATTTCTAAAAATCTCATGGATAAGCAAAGAATCTTTTCCAAGGTCAGGAGATCTTAAAGATAAAGACTAAGTGTTTATTCTAGTCACAAGGTCAACCAGACTTGATCAAGCTTGGCCATGATTGTCCAAGAACTTACGATTGGAACTACTCTTAATCTTACCCAAGTATTGGCAATAAAATTCCTTTAGAGAATTATTCACTCAAGTTCCATTTATACAATGGAAAATTGTGAAAAGAGTAAGTTGTTCCAAGTCTGAACAAAGTGAGAAATTCCAAGAATGTAGTCTGCATCTGTGAAGATAGCAATTAAGTCTGTGGAAGGTAAAACATAATATTTGCCTATCCTTAAAGGGATTTTGGTACAAATCCAGAAAGCATGAGTGGATGCTTAGACATACATAGTAGAGAAATTCCTGTAAAGTCTTGGCAAGGATAGGTACCCAAAGCATTAGTAAGAAAGGAATCTAAAGAAAAGAAGTCAAAAGCCCTTGTCACTACAAATTGGTCAAGAATAAACCAATTGAACTTGAATTTGTGAGAATTCAAGTACTTGGAATTCTAACTCGTTTTCATTTGAAAACCCTAGCAAAGAGGAATAGATATTCTATCAAAAGGCTTTCAAGTTTCCAAAGCAAAGCACGTGATTGTGAGATGATCATGTGAAGGAATCAAAACCTAGAATATCAAATTAGAGGTAATGCCTGAAACTTCAAAATTCTTTTAAAGGGTTGAATTTAAAAGGTACTCTACCAAGATTTTAGACTTTAGGATAAGTATCACCCACACATTAATGTGAATATAAAATAGGGTGGTATGGGATACCATATTTTATACTAAGGTTGATGTAGGATAGATGGTATGGGACATCGGACCATGAATGATAATTATCTTTTAGTCCTAGATTGGATCTTGAAGTTAGGTTTGATCCTCAAGGGAATTAAGACTTCAAAGAAGGAGTTTAAATTCAAGGAGGATAAAAGTCGGATCTTAAGATATTTCAAAATACTTCAAATATAAAGTAATTAACTTCCAAAATCTTCTTGAAACACTTCAATCTTAAGTGTTGGTGATTCAGAAATATTTGATAAATTTTTGAACAAGTAAGACGTTGACATTGAAATGATCCTTTCAACTAAGGAATAGACTTTTAGATCAAGCACCAAGTTCCTAGTGTAACTTGGAGAATTCAATCGTCTCACTCTAAGAGATGCACAAAAATTGCATTCCCAATAAGGAGTCATAAATATTGAATATATGCATGAGCTTAGTCTCAAGTGAAGCATTATTTAAGTAAAAAACGCATGAATAGAACCTCAGTGGGTCGGCACATTGATGTTGGATACCACACTAGTATCTTGTGGTTGGATGATGTTTTAGATTTTACTCTATGAATCTTTTTGAGAATCAAGTCCCTTCCTCTTAAAGATAGACATGCTTCAATATCTTGTTGAAACACATCTTTGAGAAGTTAAAGTCTTGATTCATCTAGACTTTGACTCATAGAAAGCTTATGTATCTTTGAAGTTTGAATTGTTTGTATAGGTGTATATGCATGTGTATATGTATGAGCATGCATGTGCACGTGGATGCATGTGCATACATATGCATTTCCATGCATCTGCATTTGCATGCATTTTCATTTGCATGCATCTGCATTTGCATGCATCTGCATTTGCATGTGTATATGTATGTTTCTATGTGTGTATGTATATGTGTATGTGTATGTGCATGCAGATATATTTGTGCATATCCATGTGTGTTTTGTGTATGTGTGTCTATGTGTTTGTGTGTCTATGTGTTTGTGTGTCTATGTGTTTGTGTATGTGCGAGTGTATGTGCATATGTGTGTATGTGCATGCATATGTTTATGTGTGTGTATATGTGTGTATGTGCATGTGTATGTGTATAAGTATGTGTATATGTGTGTGTATGTGTATTTACATATCTCAAAGGCACTCTAAATTTGGGTCTCTTTTACGAAAGAGATGTTTGGCCATGCTCGCATGATTTATGCTTCGATCTCCTTCTTTGGCACTCTTGTGTGTAGTTTTGTTCTACTCATGATTCCTCACTCACTCATACACCCAATAGTCTTTACTTTTCAATATCTAGAGATCCATTAAGAGAGCATGGAGTAAAATTTTCAGCGTCCATGAGCTATCTACAGGAACAAGGAATCTACTAAGTCCTCCTTAACAAAAAATAAAACAGAAAAAAACTTTCTTCTCATTGGTAAAACTCATTGGCTTCTTCCTCGAGACGTAAAATTATTAATGATGATGTAGATTTAATCATTTCTAGGGATTTGATATCCTCATTCTTGTGTATAGATCGTGATGTGTGCCAAAGGCCTAAGTACTACCCTTTTGTCCGTCTCATTGGACTCTTGATCAAAGCTTTTCATTTATAAAATTCTATTCCAAGTATACTATGAGAAACTCTCATCAACCACCCCAAAGTTGTTAGCATAGGATAGCTAGAGATATTAAATCACTCTAATAATTTTTATATTGCGATTTCTCTAGTTGAATATTAAAGTTAATAATGTCCTCTCGTAGAATATTCTTGTACCCTTCCAGTTATTTTTTGATATTCTTGGGACATTTTGTGAAAGTGTTGTTGATCTTATAAGCATATTATCTCATTTGACTATTTTGAAAGGCTCGAATGTACATTTCAATTTTCTCCTCTCGACGTTTTTATCTTAGTGGAGGTTCAACAAGTTTCTATTCCCTTGAGCTTTAATTTTGAAAGCACAATTGTTCAGATGAATGAGTTTAGTACCTACAAGACTCTCATATGCCACAAAGTAGAGGTTAGACAAAGTCATAACTGATTTAGACTAGCTAAACCCATTACATGTCTAGCTCGGCATTTGAACACAGAACTTTCGTTTCAAGAGACTCGTGCCAAACCAACCCACGTACAAAACATAAACTCCTCTTGATGAGACTATTATGTATTCCAGTATTCAGGTAAGAGACTGAAGAATTATGATTGCATAGGATAAGGCAATGAGGGAAGGCTTTTTCTTGGCTTTTGACGGCTTGTATGTTTATCTCTTTTGTTAGTTCATTCTCAAACGAGAAAGAAGAAAACACATCTACAAAGTCTGTGAGACTCGAATAGTTCTTATAATTCCGTGGACTAGGCAGGCCGCGGAATCTGGGAAATCCCTTATCGCGAGAGTAGCAGATTCCGTGTTTGTCTTCTCTCTTGGGATCACCAATGGATTGGTTTTGCGTGTTTGGCACGCACTTGTCTTCTCTCTTGGGCGTGATTATCAACTAACGAAAAGCAAAATAAGAAAATTCATAAGTGCAGACTGCAGTAAGCAGCTCTAGATTTTGAAGAGGTTAAGGGAGGCTTCACACTCAAGCTTGGGCTGTGGAACGACATCAGAAAAAGGCATTGTTTCCCTTGAAACAATGGAATTTCTTTGAGAGTGCGCCGCTCTCTATTTCCATTCTGGAAGAGGATGAAAAAAAAAAAGACAAAAGGCGAGTTGGTAACTCAAAACACCTTGGGGCAAGGGGTCATAACAATTCACAAAGAAGTGTTCTGTAACGTGACTTGAGTAAGTATAGAGGCTTTCATCCAATCTGAAAAAGAAGTAGAGGGAATTGTGGCGGACTTGAGTAAGTATAGAGGCTTTCACCCAATGCGGAAAAGAGAGGGAATTGTAGAGCTGGCAGATAATGATTGGACCATCATTGTGAAGTTTGAAGAGTTGTTGTGTAGTTTGAAACCACCTTAAGACTCTCAATTTCTCAAAGCATCCTATTTTATGCTCTACTAGGTCTTTCCTATCTTTGTAGGGGTGGATTCAAATTGTTTCAGTGGCATATAGACGATATTTGCTTCTAAACTTGTTGAGTTGAAAGTGAAAAGCTTAATTATTGTGATTGTTGGATCTTTTTTTTTTTTCCTGATGACTAGCGATTTTATTTTCAAAGGCGAGAGTTTTGTTGAGAAACTAGATGGATGAGCCTCCACACTTTTTTTTTCCGAAAACGAAGTTGGACAATAAGCTATTCTCTCAAACTTTAACTAATAGAAAGAACAATTCTACAAGTGGATAGGCTTGTCCATGTCCCTTAGGGCAGTTGCTTGAGCTTTGACTTCTTGAGGTGCAGATCTAGAGTTCAAACCCCGGGCAAGACATGTATGGCCGTGGTCAATTAAACCAGTTGTAATGTTGTAACTTTGTCTAACCTCTCCTTTGTGGGATACAAGAAGGAAGAACCCCAGTTGCAACTTGTCATGCTCATTGACTTGTACAGTTGCACTTTCAAAATTAATGCTTGGGGAGGAAGCTTTTTTTGAAGCTTCATTTTCAAAAAAGTGGATGTCTAATAGCATGGGACCCAAGGAATCCACAAAAGAGGGCTTGTCTAACCACTTTTATACTTTTGACTGGATTAAGAACAGTTCAATAAATTTGATTACCAATGACCTTTTGCCATCTGGAGACTTCATGAAACATACCCAGTGCCTCGGCACTGTCTGAAATTAGACTACTACCTAGTCATTGCTGTGCTATGATCGATTTCGCGAGTCCACGATCAACCACTCTCGCAGATCGACACCGAAGACTTCCATTTCTTGTGTGCGCTTAACGAGTTTCACCCCAAAGCAGCTTGCACGACATTTGCGTCTTTTGCGCCCTAATTATGCTGGATCGACTTCTTCCGACAGTCGTGCAAGACGTTGGTCATAGCCTTTAGATACGTAGATCACATGTCAGACATGTATCTCATGAGCTGCTGAAGACCACCTTACACATGAAGATGAGGATTGCGCATCCACAAACAGATTATGCAGACACCCTGATGAGCAGCATCTGTAGCCTGACATTGCTGTTATTCGTTCTCTTCGCAGGAGCTTCAGTACGCGCGATCGACCTGCCGCCTAGTCAGGAGAAATGCATCACAAAGTTAGATCAGTTGGATGTCTGCTTGCAGGGCATGGATCGGAACTCGGAGTCGGGGATACCTCTGCAAACCTCAAGCAGCGAGATCCAACTCACGTTTGATCCATCGACCACCACATTGAACGTCCCCAAGTACAACGTAGCACGCGTACGATATAAGTACCCCCTTCCATTCAAAGGCAATGGCGGACGTTCAAATCGAAATTTTCCGTCCTTCGCAACGAATTTCACCTTTCTGCTCAACACTTCTAAGTACAATGAGTCTGGGGACGGCATCGCCTTCGCTATTACGACAGACGACATGACGCCGGAAAATAGCACTGGCCGGTTTCTTGGGCTAATGCAGCAGGAGGTAAAGGACCGACATCAGCGCTTTTTGGCGCTGGAATTCGACACATTCCAAAATTTCGAACCAGGATTTCATGACCCAAGTGCTAGCCATATCGGCATCGATGTCTGCAACCTTACCTCCCTGAAGGTTGTTGACACCTCTAATTCTTCCGATCCCTTGTACCTGTACAAGAACTACACCATCAGCGCGTGGCTGACCTATGATTCAACGGATTCAATGATTCGTGTCTGGGCGACGAACAACAGCAATGTTTTGGAAAGGCCATCGACTCCTATCTTGGAAGTGCAATACGACCTCTCTGAACTTTTTCAGAATTATACATATGTATATGCCGTAATTACTGCTGCGTCTGGCAATAACTCCCAATATACGATTCTCTCCTATTGGTACATCACAATAGAGAACCGCAGTCGCCCGCCATGGCAACTTCTCTTATTACTCATAGTTCTGCCTCTTCTGGTCGTCATCTCACTTGTATGCCGTACCTTTTGTAGATGGCGGGCTAATTATGGGTCAATACTAGCACTTGAAGAGGCTTCGAGACCTGTGCGTCGATACAGATACAGCGAGCTGTTTCGAGCGACATCCGGATTTAGAGAGGTAATAGGGAGAGGTGCATTCAGTATCGTTTATAGAGGTATCCTTCCAGATGGCACTCTTGTGGCTGTAAAGAAAATGACGAATGAGCACGCAGATGTTACCGTCGTCGCCAAGGAGGTGCAGATTATCAGTGGAATCCAACATCGCCACCTCGTAACTCTGAAAGGTTGGTGTTTCAAACAGAAAGAAAGGTTTTGCTTCTGTCCCAGCGCAGGGGAGACATATCTGGTGTTCGAATTCATGCCCAAAGGTGCTCTGAGTAGTCATCTTCATGGCTTAAGAAGGGGACCCTCGCTAGACAGTGTCACAAAGCGGAAAATCATCCATGACGTTGCGGTCGCGCTGGAGTATCTTCACAGTTGCTTGACACCGACGGGCTGCGTTCTGCACCGAGATGTGAAGGCAGCGAACGTTCTACTAACGGAAGACATGGAGGCAAAGCTCGGCGATTTTGGCCTTGCCCGTCTCATAGCCCACCATCAAACTCTGTCGGAGGATCCAGCGGGCACTTACGGATATTTCGCGCCAGAAGTCATCAAGAGAGAGGTATCAACAAAGTCGGATGTGTATAGTTTTGGCGTTCTCATCATCGAAATCGCATCAGGAATAAGGCCGCTTGAGGAGGAATGCATAGCACCATACGCCATTCTTGGCGACTGGCTCTATTCCAGGAGGGAAAACATCTTGGAGGCACTGGATACAACTCTCCATACGACGGACGCTGAATCAGAAATATGGAGATCTGTTCTTCATTTGGGCCTTGCTTGTTGTCAAGCAAATCCAGAGGATCGCCCTGACATGACAAAAGTACTCAACGTCCTCAGAAATTCCGAGGTGTTGGAAGTTCCAGCGTCATGGACATACACAGAGGGCATTTCTAGAACTGGATATTCCTCGTCGACAACATCTCAGTTCTACAGCTTAGATGAAAGCTTATGAGCTAATCAAAGCAGCAGTAAGTTTGGGTATCGATAATCAATACCACAATCTTAGCACGTTTGAGCATCGTGCAGGTTTGCAGGTTTTTCCGATGTGTAGCTTATCCGTCTGAGTGAACTATGTACTATAGTGAAGCTAATGTGTACGTATGCATGCCCTGTATCGTATTCCATCATCGGCTTGAAGAATTCGTTATCATCAGGTTACTTCACATGGATTTTCTATCATCATCTTCACCAGATTACATGAATTTTTTTCAGAGTAACTGGTTCCTTCATCGTAGATGTGCAGCGAAGTATATAGAAACGGACAGGTTAGTCTGAGCTCAACCACTTTGAAAGCCATCACCTTGAAATCTGTCGATACGATTGAGTCAATTTGCACCTTCTATCCTATTCACAATCATCAAAACCGCCAGCTCCAGAAGCCATTGTGAATGTGAAATTGTTACAAGGTTAACGGATTCCTTCGTGATTCTTGTACAGTGAACTCTATACGAAACGATTCTTTGCGGATAAAAGATTTTTCGCAATAGTGGTGCTTGTCGGCCAGCGCGTGTCCAAGTAATTCGAGCCCTTCTCCCTTTTTGAATGAAGTTCCAAATTGCATGAAATACGAAGCTTTCTGTGCGGTTCAAAACTTCATGGTGTTTTACAAGCCTCGCCCCCCGTCTGCCTCTCCTTGATTGACTAATAATGTAAATTGCATAAGCGGGGATTACAAAAAGTTTTGGGGAGTGTAAATTATAAGGCTGCTGGATAAATGTAACCTCAATAGGCTTTTCTTTCCTTCTTCCTTTTATGGTTTTATGGTTTTAGCGTCAAGGGCTTTTTCTTTGGTTTTTTGTTTTTCTCTTGGTGTGCCTTCCTCGGTGGCTTCTGGTTTTATTTTAAGGGTTTTCTAAAGTGCTTGCTTTGGGGGAGTGTGTCCATTTGGCCTCTTTGTGTCTTATGGCGGGTCCGTTCCATCCTTGATGGTCAACAATTTGGGCCCATATTTTTTACAGAAGGATGATGGCTCCTCCAATCGTCTCCCTACCTCGGGAGAGGATTCTTGCCAAACAAGAGGAACTCAAAAATATTTTCCTCATAGGGAAGTTTTTTGGTCTGAAACCACCTTTGGACTCCCTCCGACAGTGGTTTCGAAACGAGTGGTTCCCTCGTGCCTTGGTGGTTCATAAGTGTCAGTTCTTGCCTGCCAAGCATGTCGTTTTGGTTTTTGAGAATGAGGAAATGGCCTTCCAGGCCCTTCAAGTTCGCTCTTGGCAAGTTTGGCACTCGACTTTATGCCTCTTCAAATGGTTCCCTGACTTTGTTCTAAAAAAGTCCAAATCGCCTCGTTTTCCACTATGGGTGGAACTCCCCAACTTTCCCTTCTTCCTTTATGGATTTATTTGGGAGATTGTTGCTTTGATTGGTTGCCTGTTCGCAACCACGGATGATGTTGGTCATATCATTTATGAAGGTGCAGTGCAATCCTTCAATGTTAGATGGCACTCACAGATTTGTGTTGAAGCGGACCTTAATCAAGTCTTGCCCACCAAGATAAGCATCGACTTTGGAGAAGGACTTCTGCTTGAACAGGAGGTAATTTTAAAAAATTTAGCGAATGCTTCCTTTCATTGTGGAGCACAAGGCTACAGGATCAAAGATTTCCCTCTCAGGTGGAATTCACTTTAGCTAGCAGAGAATAAGAAAAACACCTAGGGAAACATGCTTGCTTTGTGGAAAAATTTGCTATGATCCCTATGGATAAATTCTTAAACCTAGTACCAAAATAATTCAAAGCACCTCAATTTGAGGATCTTCATTCAGAGCCCTTCAATAAAGTAAAACATGGAAGGAGACGAAGTCCAAAAGGGGGCGATGTATTGAAGCCCAATCACTTAGCACCTGCAACCAACAATATTTTCTATAATTTAGATAAGGAGATCAATATGATGGACTACCCAGGTGAATGGAAACAATAATTGAACAAAGAGGAAACCATAGAGACTCTCACCACAAACAAGCTAGGTAATCAAGAAGAAGGCACATCCAACAAAGAAGTGATGGAGAGTGTTAATCTCCAAACGACAAGCTATCCTTGATGTTAGACCACCTCTATATCAAGAATAACTCTAAACTTCAACCAATTTTGGAAGACAAGTGCCAAACTATCAAGACTTTAGCTAACTGTGAAGAAAGTCACTTCATAGAAAAGTTTGCTGCACATTACTCACTCATTGACTGATCAAATGTGTAAACTTTCTCATGCAACTTTGTACAAGGTGTCAAATAAAGGTTGCACACGTCCTCCAAGTTAAAACATCTCAAAATATTCAGTAGACTATGAGAAATGATCCAAACAATCTACCTATGTCTGAAACTGTCTTCTTGTAGAGTCGACTTTCACACCTGCAACTTCTAACACATGGTTCTCCTAAATTAGAACCCATTTAAGAAAATTCTTTTAGCCATAGATGGCTTACCTTCCAACTTAGATTTTTACTCCTCATTTGTGCAAAACTTTACACTCTGCACTAAGAATTGATCAATTCTTTGACCATCCAGATTGTGCCTGTTTCAGAAGACACTCATCACTTCTTCACATATAAATGTTCCTACACATAATTCTCTGAGCCTGTTTACAATTAAGCTCTCAAATCTCAACCATAGATGCATTAACTATGCAATTAGATATCTACAAAAGGACTTCTGATATAATGAAACATGGAAGGAGAACTAGAGAAAAGATCGACGTGCAATTCTCTGAACATTCTTTCTATTCAACTCATCATACATCTGATGGATGATACACACAATAGTCATGATATATTCCTTTCTATCTCATCTATACTTCATCTCTCTCTCCTTATACAACCATATACACGTATATATATATATATATATATATATATATATATATATATATATATATATATATATATATATATATATATATATATATATATATATATATATATATATATATATATATATACACATATATATATATATATATATATATATATATATATATATATATATATATATATATATATATATATATATATATATATATATGTGTATGTGAGTATTGATTCATCATTACTTCAAGTGTTTTGAAGTATTTACAAAACTAATGTACATATGTTTATAGAACTTTTCTTCTTGAACCTTCACTTCACTTCATGAACTTAGACTTCAATCTTTCCTTCATGTCTTCATTTCTAATCTTCATATAATCACCAATTGTTGATTGCCTGGCTCCAATAGCTCCCCCTCAATCATCAATTGTGATTACCTGCATCTTCTTTATTCCTGCTATATCTTTAAACCTCTGCAACTTTGGTCCATCCAAGCTCTTTGTCATCATATCTGCAAGCTGATCTTATGTAGGAGTATGTATAACTTCTATTTCTTTATCAACAACCTTCTCTCTCAAAAAATGATATTGAATCTCAATATGTTTAGTCCTAGCATGAAACACAAGATTAGCTGCCAAATATAAAGAACTCATATTGTCTCCACAAATGATAGGAGTACTCTGAATAACATCAAAACTCTTCATAAGAGTCTTAGCCATATTACTTCATTTGCAGCATCTACCATGCCTTTGTTTTATGCTTCTATAGATGTTAAAGCAACTGTATGTTGCTTATTAGAGCACCATGAAATTAGCTTCTCTCCCACATAACACAAATATCCATGTGTTGATCTTCTATCATCAGAGTTACCTGCCCAATCTGCATCACTATATATTTTGATTCTTCTATCTGAAGTAAACCCATAGTAAAATCCTTCTTTAAGTGTGCCCTTGATGTACCTAAGTACTCTTTGTCCTGTAATCCAATGTTCCTTTCTAGGACAATGCATGAATTGAGATAAAACTCCAACTGCATATGATAAATCAGGCCTTGTTAATGTAGCATAAATCAAGCTACCCACCAAACTCTGATAAAGCTTCATGTCTTTGAATTCTTCTCCTCCATATCTACTCAATCTATGATTCAACTCCATTGGAGTTTGTGCTATCCTGCAATCTTCCATTTTAAATTTGATTAGCAAATTTTTCAAATACCTTTCTTGAGTTACATATATTCCATGTTGAGTATATGAAATCTCCATTCCCAAGAAGAATGACAAATTTCCCAAGTCATTGATTTTGAATTCTTTCTCCATCTGCTTCTTAATCATGTGTAGACGTTTGTCATCTGTTGCTGTAAGTATTATGTCATCAACATAAATACAAACATAAATAAATCCTTCCTCACTTGCTTTGACTAGCAAGCTACTATCTGCCTTTGATGCTTGAAACCCAAGTTCCTTCAAGAACTTTACAAGCCTATAATTCCATGCCCTTGGGGCCTGCTTCAACCCATACAAAGCTCTCTTAAGCGTACACACATGATCTGGATACACTTGATCTTTGAAACCATTTGGTTGTTCCATGTAGACTTCATCTGAAATATAGCCATTCAAAAATGCATTCTTCACATCTAATTGAGGCAATTTCCAACCTTTGCAAGCAACAATTGTTATGAGAGTCCTTATGGTTGTCATCTTTGCAACATGACTATAAGTTTCATCATAGTCCACACCATATGTCTGTGCATATCCTTTTACAACAAGCGTGGCTTTATACCTAAATACACTTCCATCTGGAAACCCTTTTGTTTTGTAAAACCATTTAAATCCAATGATCTTTTGACTATTTGGTTTAGGAACCAAATCCCA
Source organism: Ceratopteris richardii (assembly GCA_020310875.1). Taxonomy (NCBI): domain Eukaryota; kingdom Viridiplantae; phylum Streptophyta; class Polypodiopsida; order Polypodiales; family Pteridaceae; genus Ceratopteris; species Ceratopteris richardii. Next base: position 91,317,407 of record CM035427.1, on the reverse strand, counting down.
TGTTTCATTTTCCATCAATGCATCATATTCTTCCTGCATAGCTTTTTCCCAATTCTCCTTTCCTTTGGCTTCATCATATGTGGATGGATCTTCATCTGCTTTTATCATATAAGCATAATCTATAGTAGTCAAGAATGAAGTATCATAGCTAAACCTTGTAGGTTGCCATTTGTGCCTAGATGACTTTCTGAGTTCTCCACTTCTTGAAGTTTTTGGTTCATCCTATTTTGGATCAAACCTTGGCCTTTATTCTACTTCAATTTGTCCTCCATTTTTCTCTTATTCATCACATATTTGAACCTTTGATTTACCTTTCTTCTGATTCAAAATTTCTTCATTACCTGCATGAACAGTAAGTGCCTGCATACCAAGTACCTTTCTCGTCAAATGTAACATCCTTAGACACAAGGAATTGCTTTGTGGATGGACTCCACAACCTATAACCCATCTACTTGTCATCATAGCCAATGAACACATACTTTTTTTCTTTAGGTTCTAATTTATGCCTCAATTGAGATGGCACATATACATAAGCCAAACATCCAAATACTTTGCAATGATCCAAGGTAGGTCTCTTACCCCACCAAGCTTCATATGGTGTCATACCTGCAAAGCTTTACATGGTAACCTATTGACCAAGTATGTGGTTGTGTTTACAGCATCAGCCCACAAATAATTTGGACCATTTTTCTCCTTCATCATTGACCTTGCAAACTCAATAAGAGTTCTATTTCTTCTCTCTACTACTCCATTATGTTGAGGAGATTACCTGCAAGTAACCTCTCTCTTTATACTTGCATTCCACAAATAATCACTGAATTCATTAGTTAGCTTCTCAGTTTGGAGGTCTCAAAGTCACTACTCCATGAAGATTTGCTTTCCCACAATCTACTCGTGACATACCTGGATTCTTTGCACCATAGCTTGCTCATATGATATCCGATTTCAAAAATCTTTGTCACATTATGAAGCTCTTTGCTCAGAAACCATTGTTGTTTGATTTGGACAAGCTTTGGTCAACCAAAACTCTGTACAGTGCTTCAACAGGAACTAGGCGACTACTTCCAGGCTTAGTTTTTCATCATCCGGTGTCCAAATTCACTTTTTTCACTTGGGATAGCTTTATAACTTTGAAATACAGGTGTTGGGCTACATTTCTTGGACTGGCAAGGACTGTCAAATCTCTAAAGTGCTTCAATTTCACTCTTTTTTTTTCGGTTGGGGATTTCGCTATTTGGTTTTGGCATTGTTCTTGTTGGTTTTTGGTGATTAGAATTTCCCCAGACCAACCAAACATTTCCAATTCTTGTTTGAGCTTGGTGAGGATTCAAAATCAGCAACCTCAAGCTTCAAAGATCACTTGGATTTTGCTTCAGTAGCTTTATTTTGTACCAGCGAAGTGCTCTTGTGATATATTTCTCTTCTTCTTGCATATTCAAGGTTTACTTCCATTCATGTCACATACTCTAGTTCGCAAAGTGGGGAAGGGAAGTGAAACATGGAGTCTAAAGGGAAACAAATAATAGAACACACTTCTCATCTAAAGCGCAACTAGAGGATCCTGATTCTAGAATGGAAAAAGTAGAAATGGGGCAAGAAGTAGTGGAAAACATAGAAGAGAAAGAGCCTCAACAAGAAGATTATACATATGAGGAACTTTTGGATGATTTTGTTACTCATGAATAGTTTGTAAACTTGAAACAACAGAACCTTAAACTAGAGAGAGATATAAGTGGCATTACATCTCTCATTCAGCAGCTAAAGTATCAAATGATCTCACTTGAGACTCACATCACCTCTTTCCTAGCTAGCAAGGAAAGAGAAACCCGTACTCTTCCTCTAGAGATGACAAGGAGAGATATTTCTCTCCCTAGTAAGCACATTTAAGGAGAAAGCTCTAGGGAATCTCCCCTCCTGAAAGACTTAAACTCACCTACCTTTATGAGGGATGATTGAGATAGAAACAACGATGCAATCTACACTTTTTTACAAAAGTGGCATGATTTGCATGAACTAAAGCGCACCCCACCAAAGTAATGTGTGCTAGAGGGGAGTCTCTTGCTTGGCCCGGGGGCTTATAAGTGGTGGATGAGTCTCAAGGAGGCGAATTCTATCCCTACAGATTGGACTCAGTTTGAAAGTATTTTTCTAAAAGAGTTTCTTCTTGAGAATGAGGAGGAGAGGAATTGGGATGAGTGGGATAGGATTACCCAAAGGGGTAGGCCTCTTACAGTTTACATATCCCATTATAGAGAGATCATTTTGAAACTTAAGGGCTTAGATGATTTTGAGAAAACCAGAGGGTTTGTTAGAGGCTTAGATAAAGCCATTAAGAGAGATGTCAGAAGGAATGCTCCTAAGACGTTTGAGGAGGCGATCAAGTATGCACATATCTATGAGGACCATAACCTTCATCAATACACTCCTATGGAGAAGGATTAGCCCCTCAAGCCTCTTAGCACGATTGAATTCAAGAAGAAGTTGCCATTTGGGAAAAAGAAAATTTTCATTAAAAACAAAGTTTAGAAGGGCCTAGGCTACCTACAGATCAATTTGAGAGGGCCAAAAGAGAGAACTTGTGCTTTAGGTGTTTGTCTCCTAGCCATTCAATATGGAACTGTCCACTCAAGAAAGGGGAAGAAAAGAAGAGAGGACCAGAGACTAGTACGGCCCTTGGTAAGGGCAAAAAGGCGGTCCATCTAGTGCAAAACCTTCCTATTCATGAAGCTCTAGCTGTAGGGGAGTGGAGGTGATGCATGAGGATATAGAGCACACCTAATGTTTGACTCAGTCATTGTGGTCACTATAGCTTGGACCACATGACTTAGTTAAACTTCATGGTAGTGTATACGAGACGAGGCTGCAAGTCATGATAGATGACTCTACCACTCATAATTTTATAAACTATGCTCTGGTGAAAAAAACTAAAGATTCCCAAGCAGCCCAGTGCACATAAATACATAGTATCTATGATGCAAGGGGAAGATAAGAGGATATGGGATACTATGGTATCCAATTTGGAAGTCAAGATGCAGAACTATACATATCATATGGACTTCCAAATTATGAATATGGAGAGGACAGACCTTGTGTTAGGAGGAGAGTGGCTATGGTGGTTGGGAGACATACTTGAACGCAGCTATCAAAACAACACACTTAAAGTTGAAAAGAATGGAAGTAAAGTTTGTATTTAGGAAGAGAGAGATGTACCTGGTGCACCTGTCATTTCATCCTTAGAGTTGTATAGACTTTGTTATTCTCATCATGTATAGGAGATGTTTTTATTTTATAGTCATGATATTGAGCATTGTACAAACAGTTCATCTCATGTATATTTTCATGCTAGGAATGTAAATATGGATAGGACTTTCTATTATTCTTTTTTGTAAGAGTGTGTGGTTAAAAGTTTTAAGGATCTTATGTTTGAGTATAGAGATGTTTTTCGCACTGACTTACCTAGAGGGTTACCACCTGAGAGAGGGGACATTGACCATGCCATTGAGGTAGTTACTAACACTAAACCTATTTGTAGACCACCTTATAGGTTAGTGTTTCTCAACATGAGGAGGTTGAGAGGCAATTGCAGGATTATTTAGATAAGGTCTTCATTAAACCTAATAACTCACCTTGGGCATCGCCAATGTTCCTAGTTAAAAAGAAAGATGGCTCTATGAGACTATGTATAGACTATAGAGCACTCAATAAAGTAACTACCAAAAATAGGTTTCCAATGCCTAGATTGGAAGATATATTTGATCAATTACATCAAGCTAGGAATTTCACCAAGCTTGACCTTAGATCAAGATATCATCAGATTAGGATTAGGCTAGAGGATGTCCCTAAGACTACATTTAGGACTAGATATAGGCACAATGAGTTTTTGATGATGCCTTTTGGTCTCACCAATGCTCTTGCCACTTTCATGAGGTTAATGAATAGTGTTTTATGGCCTTATCTAGGACACTTTGTGGTAGACTTCTTGGATGACATTCTCATCTGTAGTGCATCAAAAGAGGAGCACTTGGAACACCTAAGAAAAGTATTTCAAGTACTACGGGAAAATTCACTCTTTGCTAAGGAGTCCAAGTGTGAATTTTTCAAGACAGAGGTTAGATACCTTGGGCATATAGTCTCCGAAGATGGAATCTAGATGGATCCTGAAAAGGTAAGGGCTATTATGTAATGGCCACATCCAAGGAACTTGGAAGAGCTGTAGATCTTCCTAGGTTTATCAGGTTTCTATTAAAGATTCATTAAGAATTATGCCAAAATTATTGTCTCGATGATAGAACAACTTAAAGGGAAAGGGAAGGCCTTTCATTGGGGAGATGAACAGATGCAAAGTATGTAGCAACGAAGAAATTGAAAGCAGCGATTGCTACAGCTCCACTTTTACATATAGCAAATCCCAACAAACCCTTCGTGGTTGAGACTGACGCAAGTGATTTTGCCATTTCGAATAGTTTTAGTACCGGATGGTCAACGAGTAGCTTTTAAGAGTAAGAAACTAGAACTGGCTCAGAAGAATTACTCCATCTATGAGAAGGAGTTGTATGCAATTGTTCATGCTTTGAAGAACTGATGTCATTATTTATATGGTGAAAAAGTTGCGATAGTGTTTGATCAAGAAAGCATTAAGTGGCTCTCTAATCAAATAGACCTTAAAGGCCCTGAGGCCAGATGGGTAGAGACCCTTTAGAAGTTTGATTATGAGCTTAGGTATAGGAAGGGAAAGTTTAATGTAGTGGCTCATTCACTTAGCAGCATGCCTATGCTCAATGGACTGAGTTTTACTCAGATCACTGGTGAGCCACTTGAGTCCATTAGAGGGAAATGTAGGCTTGATCATGCATATTCTGAGATTTGGGAAGCCATAGAGAATGGGGATCATGATATACGGGTTTCCTCTAAGGAAGGAGTATCGATGGGTACTCAAGAAGGATTCAAGTGGAAGAATTACACTAACAATGATGGATATCTATTATATAAAGGAAGGGTGTGTGTCCCTAGAGAGATTGAGATGAGATAGCATATTCTAAATGAGTTTCATGACACACCTAGTTTGGGAAACCCAAGAGTTAACAAGACTTATGATCTTGTTACGAGGCAATTGTATTGGCCTGGACTTCATAAGGACATCCTAAAGTATGTGTTTAAGTTCACCAAATGCCAAGTCAATAAAGCTGAGAGGTTGAGGATTGGAGGACTACTCCACCCATTGGATATTCCTAATGGGAAGTGGGAGAGTATCTCCATGGACTTTATAGTCAGATTACCTAAGACACGGAGAGGGCACAACTCGGTCTGGGTAATTGTGGATAGGTTAACCAAAATGGCTAGGTTTATTCCGACACATACAACACTGAAGGCACCAGAGCTGGCTAGAATCTTTGCAGAGAGCCTATATCGGTTATATGGTCTTCGTTTAGACATAGTTTCTGATTGGGATAGGGAGTTTACTAGCCACTTTTGGAGAGCTGTCTTCAAAAAGTTGGACACAAAAGTTAGCATGAGTATGGCCGAGCATCCACATTCGGATGGGCAAATAGAGAGGGTTAACCAAATCCTAGAGGATATGCTTCGAGCATATGTGAATGAAAGGCAAACTAATTGGGAAGAGTACTTACATATAGTAGAGTTTGCATATAATAGTGCAAAGCACTCTTCCACTCGGCATAGTCCACTTATGCTTATGTATCAGTTTCAACCAAGAGCTCCTTATGTAGTAGCCTTGTAGAATGAGAAAGTTCAAGCTGCAAAGGACTTCTTGGAAGAGATGAATGATATGCTTAGGCTTGCTAAGGACAGCATTAGGAGAGCTCAAGATAGGGCTAGAACCTATGCTAACCCTCAAAGGAGAGACATCAACTTTGAGGTAGAAGAGTAGGTCTATCTTAGAGTTCCATTTAGGTCTGGAACCATGAAGACGCGAACCTTTCGATAACTATCTCCTAGGTGTTGTGGACCTTTCCAAATACTTAAGAGAATAGGAAAGATGGCTTACCAACTCCAACTTCTAGTGAATAGTCAAATCAATTGCGTTTTTCATGTTAGACGGCTTAAGAAAAGGCTAGGTAAATCTGACAACCTCATTCCAGACCGTGAGGTAGTAGAGCCTATTTGTGTTCAATCTATTCCACATGAACTTGAGAACATACTACGCACTCGAGAAAAACGGAACAGAAGTCACTTATATAAAGAGTGTCTAGTAAAGTGGAAAGATAGTTCAGAAGATAGTGCTACATGGGAGCGGGTTAGCACCCTTCAGAGACGGTTTCCCAATTTTAGATTATCTTCCCAAGGGTCTTCTTAAGGGGAAGGATCCAGGGAAACAACACGGAGATATGACCATGTACATGAAGTACATGGTGATATAGTGGGAGTACCATCCTCTTGATTCTCTTTTTATATTAGACCTTCCAATACCATTTTTGAGGAAAAAAATGGAGTTAAGGGGAAGGAAATGTTACAAGAGGAGTCACTTTTGAAGTGATGGTATGAACCATCTCTTAGGCTTCTTTAGTAGGGCGCACATATGAGTGCCATGTGGCACCCATGTGAGCTATCACCCATGTGACTCAAGAGATAATCAAAGGATAATAGGTATGTGACTGGGCAGCACTTCAATTGAGAACATCTCCATGAATGAACTGGCATCGATCTGAGTGCAAAGCAATAGGGAAAATGAAGGGCCTCCTCAGGAGCTAAGCAACAAGGACCTAAAAGTATCCCAATTTGGCAATCTCTTGCTAAGGGTTTGAGCTTAAACAAGACAAATCAACTGGAAACTACTTGGAGAAACCATTGGCTACTCTTAAACTTTTTGGAATGCCATCAAAGGGAAAGTGTTATGGAAGATACGGAAAGAAAGATGTGTGATAAATTTTGACGGCCATCACAAAGAGTGGTTGATTGAAAAATCCCTATACCTAGTGGGTAAAAGAATATGTAAATGTAAAAAGTATCACCCTCTCATGTTGATATATTTAGATAGTGATGTATGTGACCAACTAGGACCGCTAGGGTAGTTCTTCTCATGCCCTAAAAGTATCCCAATTTGGAAATCTCTTGCTAAGGGTTTGAGCTTAAACAAGACAAATCAACTGGAAACTACTTGGAGAAACCATTGGCTACTCTTAAACTTTTTGGAATGCCATCAAAGGGAAAGTGTTATGGAAGATACGGAAAGAAAGATGTGTGATAAATTTTGAAGGCCATCACAAAGAGTGGTTGATTGAAAAATCCCTATACCTAGTGGGTAAAAGAATATGTAAATGTAAAAAGTATCACCCTCTCATGTTGATATATTTAGATAGTGATGTATGTGACCAACTAGGACCGCTAGGGTAGTTTTTTCCCTCTTTAGGAGGTGTTTTTCCCCGACTTGTATATACGCCTATAACGTAATAGGTCACTTATTTTTGTACATTCTACTGGTAATACATTCAATATTATGTATTGTGTTCCAAGCTTCTTCTTCTTCCTTGTGTTGTTCATGTGTTCTCATAGACCTCGAACTCCAAGAATTGGTATCAATGAAGGTCGTCGCTTCATCTAGGGTATCATCAATAATCCTTCAATCACAATCTTAGAATGACATGAAAATTGGTGAGCATAATCAAGGTGATTAGGAGTTCAAAATAGCTTCATTATGTGCTGCCAAAATTGCGATCTGAGCTTGTTTCGGCCTCCGAACATGTGAGGAGATGGTTGCATACAGTCCAGAGATGAGTTGGTGTTGCAATAATCCTGCTCTACACCTAGAAATGTGGCTTTTGGGAACCTTAGTAGACACCTTCAGCTTCCTAGATATGAATTTAGACTCACTATGTGCTTTGGAACATCATTGCGAAATGTTTGTACCAAATCAAAAAATTTGCACATAGAAGCACTATGAAAAACTTGCTATTTTCATACTTGAACCTCTCAAAAGAATACTCAATTCTCACTCCCTAATAGAAATTGACCTCAGACATCTTGGAAACTTCTAATTCAAAGGCATAGCTAACTATTCCAAGTTATTTCATGAATTTAGAGTGATTCTAGATTACAAAATGAGTTTAAGAACTGAGAGCTGCAATTCTGATCTTTTAGGAGCAAGAGAATGTGCAGACATAGATAGCTTGTTTAATTCATAACTCAAGCTCCAATGCACTAAATGTAATGAAATTTGATATGTAGCAACTATGTGTACCAATCTATCTATACCAAGTTAAATTGAAGCAAAGAATTATGTATACGTAGAGAAATCATTCAAGGAATATCACTGAAATGAAGAGGTTGTAGCAAAGAGCAGTGAACAGAGATGATCATGAACTTATGAATCAAATTATATGTAAAAATGAATGTATAATACAAAGGAGATTTAGTTTACTTACTCATACATATGTGAGATCAAGATATGCTCAACCATGAGGCTCAACAACTCTTGCTTCTCTATCATATCCTGTGACTAAGAATCACCTATATATATGCTCATACAAAGAATTTGAAATTTGAATTTCCCTCACCCAAAAAGTGTTCCTACAGTTTAGGTATTCATTGATTTGAATCGAAAAACCATATAAGTCATGGTTATTGGCTCCTAACATCACAAGATTCCACATCTCACTTCCTTTTACATTTATCAAATGAAGTAAAGTGCATGGCTTTTACAAGAGGTGTTCATATGATAGCCCTTAGTGAGTCCAATGTAGATGTGAGAAGTCCTAACCATTTGGTCAAGCCTCTCGGCTTGGCAAATGTACCGACAACTCCCCCTCAAGCCTAAGATGCTTGAGGCTTCAATCATTTAGTATATCCTACAATCCAATCATAGATTTAAACCTATTTAATTTTCTTCCATCCAATGATTTGGTCATCAGATCTGCACATTGCATATGGATCGATACATAGGAGAGTTGTATCTCCTTGCTCACAATCTATTTCCTAAAACAATGATAATGAACTTTTGTATGCTCTCTCTTGGCATGAAATATAGGATTAGTAGCTAGGTGAAGTGAACTCATGTTATCTCCAAGTATGTATGGAGTGTCAAACTCTAACCCTAAATCTATGTATAGAGTCTTGATCCACATATCTTCTTGTGTTGCAACTACTAACCCTCTATATTTATCTTCAGTTGAGGAAAGGGCAATTGTAGGTTGCTTCTTTGAAGACCAAGATATGAGCTTTGTACCTGCAAATGAGAGATATCCTTATGTGCTTCTTTTGTCATCTTTGGAACCTGCCCAATCTGCATCAGTGAATAGCTTCACATTCAAGTAAGATGTGTAAGGGTAATATAAAATTTCATTTATTGTTCCTTTCAAGTACTTCAATATCCTCTTTGTTGCATCTATGTGTGGCTTCCTTGGGGAATGCATGAATTGACTAAGCACACTTACTCCATAGCAAATATCAACCCTATATAGAGTAGCATAGTTTAAACTCCCAACTAGGCTTTGAAAGCTTGTGATATCATCAATGCGATCTCCTTCATGAGCACTTAATTTATGGTTGACTTTCATGGGAGTACCTGCAACTTTAGCTTCTTGCATTTTGAACTTTGCAAGCATATCTTTTATAACTTCTTTTGTGTAAGGAACATCCCTTGATTTGTATAGACTACTTCAAATCCTAGGAAGTAAGTAAGCAATCGAACATCACTTATTTTAAACTCCTCCTTAATTTGAGCTTTGATTCTTGTGATCCCATCAGCATCATCATGTGTACGGATCATATCATCAACATACACACACAAGTATATCACTTTAGATTTACTTTTCTTAATGAAAAGTGAAGGATCTGCTTTGCTTGATTGAAATTCTTTGTCCTAGAAGAAAGTAACTAGTCTATGGTTCCAAGCTCTAAGACCTTGCTTCAATCCATATAGAGCTTTCTTGAGTTTACACATATACTCGGGATGTGATTCATCTACAAATCCAAGAGGTTGTGCCATGTACACCTCCTCAAAAATCAACCCATTCAAGAATGCATTTTTTACATCCATCTAGTAGATGTTCCAATTCTTTGAGACAACTAAACTCATGAGTAGTTTAATTGTAGGCATTTTTGCTATAGGAGAGAAAGTTTCTTCATAGTCTATACCTTGGGATTGCAAAAACCGTTTAACCACAAGCCTTGCTTTATAATTGTTTATAGATCCATCTGAGTTCTTCTTTACCTTTTAGATCCATCTATATCGAATGATCTTCATGGAAGATTTCTTGGGAATCAGTTCCCAAGTTTGGTTTTCTTGAAGACACTACAACAGATCGGCCGTATATCGAGGTGTTTACCAAGGGAAATGAACGCGGCTGTTTTTTCCGCAACCTCGGTGTAGTGGTCGGTATGCACGTCGGTACTATAGCGCCAGTATGGGTGCCGATATAAGCATCGGTATGGGCGTCAGTATGAGCGTCAGTAATACCGACGCGCATACCGATGCCTCTATTGGGTGCACCATCACGTACACCGGCGCCCGCTGCGTGTACCGACGCTTATTCTGATGACATTAGTGGGAGTACCATCACGTATACCGATGACCATATCTGCAAAAATTTGTTTGGGCAGAGTGTGTTGTCTTTTGCTACAGCAACATTACCATGATGTTGCTTAACCAAAGACAATACACTCTGCCCAAAAAAATCGAGAACATTGTGACTTTAATGCCAACCGAAATATGATTTCATAAAACAAAATATTATTGGACACAAAAGAGATAATCAGAATGAACCATGAACCATGTACAAAGAAAGTGATATATTTCATAAATGAAGCATGTACAAGAGTGTGGCAAACCACTATCATATATGACGCTTTTACAAAATGTGGCAAAGCAATGCATTTCCATATAAAAATCAAATACAAAATTTTGGTGTGCCACTACCATACACATGCAAAGAACGTTCCATATCAACAGTCCTGCAACAAAGAACATTAATGGAATGAGATAAATTCACATGAAATTACAAACAACAAGTAAAAACCAAATTTATAAATTAATCACCTTATGGCAAACGCTCCCATGAAACGATCGCACCACGTCCCTCCAAGTCCTCCAATAGTTCAGTCTATCCGTGTTGGTATCCGTAAGACTCTTCCATTCGTGTTGGAGGACGACCCATTGCCAGCTCCTCCAACAAATATACAAAACATTAGAGGAACATACATGAGAAACTTAACACAAATAAATTCAATAAATGAAATGGTACTTACAAACTCATGATGCATCGTGTCATATCTCCTGCTGCCCAAATGTGACAGTCAAACTGTATCTAAATATGTGGCTGCGGCATCTCGCTGCTAGCGATATCGGTCGGGAGTCTGCTGCTCCTCGTCACGAATCAGATCCCACTCCTCAGCATCTAACCATACAGGCTTTGGTAAGCCTGCTCTGAAAGCATCACGAGCCTCTGGTCGTCGATGGGACATCACCTCACGTGCGGTGTGCAGAATCCACTCTGAACTGACAAGAGACTGTCCACCGACTAGTCAGAACTCCTGAAGAATCGTTTGTGTGATATAATTCTTCCGATCTTTATCTTGTTCACTCCATTTCAGCATGATGGAGTGTCCAAACTGTATGGAGAAAAGCTGTCGTATACGTGCATGCATTGCTTTGCCAGCCGCATCCATCACCGAAGCTCCATCTCAGATACTATACACCTTGGAGTCATCATGGTCATGAGCACCCCAAGGTGTATGTGGTGTTCCACGTGGTGTACTGCATGGCGTACCTACATCTGAGGTACTCATCCTAGGAGTAGAAGCGGGTGAGACAATGTCTGTCGCACTGCCTCCACAACAGCCACCTCCTCCAGACCTACCTGTAGATCCACTCCTAGAGCCTCCTGCTCCAGAGCGTGACCTCGATCTACGAGATGGGCCAGAACCTGTATCGCGCTAAGGCGTCAAACGCACATTTCTACTACTAGACCCAGTAGGAGATGGCTGAAAAGATGGTCGTGGTGGAGTCACAAAGCTAGGAGACATACCTCCTGTGGGAGTAGCATCACCCACAGGAGTGACACCGGTGGGAGTGAGGCCGGCAAGAGTAAGGCTGACAGGAGTGAAGCTGCCAAGAGTGAGGCCGGGAGGAGTGCTACCACGAGCAATCCAATACTGTGACGGAGCGGCCATATATGCGGGAGGTACTTGAGAGATAAAATCTAAAAACTGCTCCTCTGTCTTGGAATGAGGAGTGACTGGAGGACTGTCTCCCATCGTGCTCTGTAACAAAACAACTCAAATAATTAGTATGTGATAATAAAGATAATTTAGAGAATAAACAGAAAAAAAACAAAAATTAGTACGTACAAGTGTTTTATTCAAAAATCTTCTAATCTAGCATCCTCTTGAAGATCCGATGCACCAAGAATATCTATCTCTATATTGATGGCTTCTAAATCACTTCTTATGTTGGTTTCTTCCTGATCATCGTCTATTGCTTCGTCTTCTCGAATAATGACCTCTTCTTCTCCAACAATGACCTCTTCTTCAATGACCTCTTCTTCTCAAATAATGATCTCTGAGTCCACTACAGATGGACTATCTTGTACATCTATATTCTCAAAAATTTGTCTAGTATGTGGGGCGACTTGTAAAACAAATAGCCACTCTGGTTCTTTTGAATCTGGTATAAAAACAACTTGCCCACAATGTTTGGGAAGTACAAATGTATCCCTTTCATCCATCCATAATTTTGTGGAGTGGACTTGAAGCAAACCGCTTTTATCCACCTCACTATTGTGTTTCTTACAGAGGTGACTACTTTGAACCATTTCACATCAAAAACAAAATAATCAAACTTCCTAAAAGATAGTTTCAAGATATCTAGAATCACACCACAATAATCTAGTTGGCCTTCTTGAGCATTATCATCTCTTGCACTCGCTCTACTTTTTTGCAAAAAGTTCACCATTACCCCACCATCAAAAGTAGACCTATTTCTATCGATTCGTGCGATTCAAAAGTGTCGTCCATGAGACCATAGTTTACCGTATTTAGTATACTCCCAATCACATCCCTTTGCAAGTTCTTCTTCTTCTTCAGAGATATCTTCACCCGTTGGCTTTGCTTGTGAAACTGCTATATCTAGCCATCTGCTCGTTGGAAAAGGTGGAAGAGGTTGAAGACATTCTTGAAGAGGCAAAAATCGAGTGGAGGATTCTTTTGAAACTGAGCTCTTTCCTTTGCATTGGTTTCCTTGGCAAGCTCATACCTTTCTAACCACTTCTGCATAGGCTCAGAATTAACTATGCAAAACTTCATTGCCTTCTCTCTGAAAGCTGCATCCATTTTCCTTTGCAATCCGTTACCTTGTGGTTCATCGCCTACGAGACAAACATCTTCATCATCGCTCCATAAGCGAGGCATTTCAGGATCCGACATACGTAGAAACTCAGTTATGAATACAAGAGACTCTTGTACAATCCATCCCTCCGCCATGCTACCCTCTGGACATGCTCTCTATCGAACAAACCCTTTTAATGTCTTCATAAAGCGCTCTAAGAACAACATCCATTGACTATGGACAGTTCCTGCTATTGCAACTTCATCTACCACATGAACCAGTAAATGAAGTTGAATAGTGAGAATACTTGTGGGAAAGTATTTCTCTACCATACAAACAACTTCGATACCATTGAGTTTCGCACTCTCTATGCTATCTTTATTTATCTCTTTAGAAAAGATCTACCGTACTAAAGAACTAATTTTATAAATGGTTCTTCGTACATCCTCCGAAAGACAATCTTTTAGGGCTAGAGGGAGCACAAACTGTAAAAACGTGTGCCAATCATGAGACTTGAGCCCTCCAAGATCATCGTTTCATGTGAAAGCAGTCTTTAGACACCTCATGCATCTAGTAGGTGTTTGAAACTCTCAAATTGTTTTCTTCACTTGTTGCTCTTCCATCTTGCGAAGCACCCAAGGAGCTCTTGGTAACGATACTGTTCCGTTGGGCTTAGTAATTGCCCACAACTCTCGCATACGACCTTGCTCTTCTAAGTCCTCCCTTTGTGCTTTGCTTTCTTTCTTTCCGGTCAAAGTTTTCCAAAGAATCTCTCCCACATTCTTAAAAATATGCATCGAGTCTACCCTAAAACCCTAAAACCTTTATCCTAATCCGAAAAACCTAAAACCCTAATCCTAAAACCCTTATCCTAATGTTAAAACCTAAAACCGTATTTTATATATATATTTATTTATTTATTCAGATTTTTTCCTTAAACCCTAAAACCCTAATCCTAATCCTAAAAACCTAGAACCCTATTTTATATATATATTTATTTATATATTCAATTTTTTTCTAATTAATCCTATTTTTATATATTTAATTAAATTATTTAAAATAGTAATACTTTTTATATTTATTTATCTATATAATTATCTTATTTTATAAATATACTTATTTATTTATTCAGATTTTTTCCTTAAATTTTAAAACCCTAAAACCCTAATCCTAATCCTAAAAACCTAAACCCCTATTTTATATATATATTTATTTATTTATTCAGATTTTTTCCTTAAACCCTAAAACCCTAAAACCTTTATCCTAATCCTAAAAACTTAAAACCCTAATCCTAAAACCCTAATCCTAATCCTATTTTTATATATTTAATTATATATATTTAATTATATAGTTAATTAAATTCTTTAAAACACTAGTACTTTTTATATATGTATTATATGCATGTGTATGTGTATGTGTGTATATATGTTATGTAGGTGTTAAAACCCTAAAACCCTAATAAAAAAGACCTAGACTTAAACCTAAAATACTAAAATGTAAATACTTAAACACCTATAAAAATCTAAATGTGTAAATGTGTAGATATGTGTGTGTATGTGTGTGTGTGTGTATGTATGCTCTATTCTGCTATGTGTATGTATGCATGTGCGTATATGTGTGTGTGTATGTATGCATGCATGTGTGTATATGTGTGTGTGTATATGTGTGTGTGTATGTATATGTGTGCATGTATGTGTGTATGTGTGTGTGTATGTGTATGTATGCATGTGTATATATGTGTGTGTATGTATGTGTGTATGCATGTGTGTGTATGTATGCATGTATGTATATTTTTATGTGTGTGTATGCATGCATGTGTGTATATGTGTGTATGTAAGCATGCATGTGTGTATATGTGTGTGTATGTAAGCATGCATGTGTGTACATGTATGTGTGTATGTATGCATGTGTAAATGTGTAGATGTGTGTGTGTTTATGTGTGTGTGTATGTATGCTCTATGTTGCTATGTGTATGTATGCATGTGTGTATATGTGTATGTGTGTGTATGTATGCATGCATGTGTGTATATGTGTATGTGTGTGCATGTATGTGTGTATGTGTGTGTGTATGTGTATGTATGCATATGTGTATATATGTGTGTGTATGTATGTGTGTATGCATGTGTGTGTCTATGTATGCATGTATGTACATTTGTATGTGTGTGTATGCATGCATGTGTAAATGTGTAGATGTGTGTGTGTATGTGTGCTGGTGCCTGAACAACATCACAGAAAATTGGATGATAAGGCAGTAAAATGTATTTTTGTTGGGTACAGTTCTGAAAGTAAAGGCTATCGTCTGTATCATCCACAGACTAAACGCATTTTGGTTAGCCATGATGTTGTCTTTGTGGAAGATGCTATTCAGCCATTGCTTTCATGTACTAAGGAGACATCTGTTAGCTCTAAAGACATGTATGATACTTTGATGCCTCTTTTTATAGGTGGAAAGTCTAGTGCTGGTCCTAATCAGGCAACTTCTCAGCCTTTGCAAGTTTCATATGATGATGCATATCATTCCATTTCTGATGCAGATTTACATGATGCACTTGTTGATGAGAGAGATGATATTGAGCAGGCAAATACTATGCCAAAATGGCTGGTGCAGACTTTGCGTGACAGCAACTTAGATGCACCTTTGTCATATCGTACTCGTTCAGGCTCTCATAGTGCCTCCTTTGCATTAGATTGCTATGCTATGGCTATGTCTAGTCTCTGTGATGAGAATGAGCCTGTTTCTTTTGATGAAGCACAAAATTCAGAAAATTGGATGGCTGCTATGCAATCTGAATATGATGCTATAATGAAGAATGGTACATGGTCTTTATGTGACTTGCCTCCTGGCAAGAAGGCCATTGGCACTAAGTGGGTATACAAGCTGAAGCGTAAACCTGATGGTACAGTTGACAGGTATAAGGCTAGGCTTGTTGCAAAGGGTTATGCGCAGGAAAGAGGCATTGATTTTGATGAGACCTTTGCACCTACATGTCGTATGACTACTGTTCGGAGCATTTGTGCACTTGCAGCCCATCATGGTTGGAATGTACATTAGTTGGACATTAAAACAACATTTTTGAATGGTGACTTGCATTAAGAAGTGTATGGATTTCAGCCCCGTGGCTTTGTGCAGAAAGGGCATGAAAATCAGGTGTGCAAGTTAAAGAAGGCATTATATGGTTTAAAGCAAGCACCATGTGCTTGGTATGAGAAGATACATGCCTATCTGGTTGCACATGGTTTTCAGAACAGTCCAACTGAAAGCACCTTATATGTTAAGCGTGCTAATGATGTGCTTCTGATCATTGTTGTCTATATTGATGACATGTTGCTCACTGGTCCTATTGAGAAGCATATTGCTGATTTCAAGGCTGATTTGCATGCCTCATTTGAGATGTCTGATTTGGGGCATTTGCATCACTATTGGGGCATTCAGTTTATGCAAGTTGATGGTGGAATGGCTTTGTGTGAGACAAAATAGATTGACACATTATTGCAGCGTTTTGGCCTTGAAGACTGTAAGCCTATTGCCACTTCTATGGAGACAGGTTTATGATTGGGTCTTCATGATGCTGGAGATGCCTTTGATGCTATTCTCTATCAGCAGGTTGTTGGATGCTTGATTTACTTATGCATTACTCGGCGAGATATTCAGTTTGTTGTCTCACAGATGAGCAGGTTTATGCATTGCCCAGGAGTCATGCATTGGAAGGCGGTTAAGCGCATCTTTCGCTACTTGAGTGGTACTCGGCTACTTGAATTGTTTTATCCCAAGGGGGGATCACTACCACCAGATTTGCATGCTTTTTGTGACTCAGATTGGGCTGGTTGCTATGACACTCATGTGTCCACCAGTGGTTTTTGCTTCATGCTTGGTAGCTCATGTATATCTTGGTTGAGCAAGAAGCAGCCTATTGTGGCCACTTCTAGTTGTGAGGCTGAGTATAGGGTAGCTTTCACAGCGACTGTTGAGTGTCTGTGGCTCAGACGCCTTATGGTTGATTTGGGTGTTGGCCAGTCTTCTGCCACCACCATCTTCACTGACAATCAGAGCGCATTGGCAGTTACGAGGAACCCTGTGTTCCATGCTCGCACTAAGCACATTGAGGTGCATTATCACTATGTTAGGGAGAGGTTCTCTGTTGGGGAGGTCAGCTTGGCATATGTGCCCACACAGGAGAACATTGCATACCTTTTCATCAAGGCTCTACCTAGGGAGAAGTTTAAAGCTTTCCGCAAAGCTTTGGGCTTACTTGCTTTTGTGGAGTGATTTCCACATAGCTTGGCACTTCCTTATACATGAGTGCCAGCTCCTTGTTCTCCGCATCACTCCTAGGGGTGATTTATTGATATATTTAGGTAGTGATGTATGTGAACACACTAGGACCGCCGGGGCACTTTTTTCCCTCTTTAGGAGGTTTTTTTTCCCCGGCTTGTATATACGCCTATTGCCCTAATGGGCTACTTATCTTTGTACATTCTCAAGTAATACATTCAGTATTGTTTGTTTGGGTCCAAGCTTCTTCTTCTTCCTTATGTTGTTTGCGTGCTTCTGCAGACATCTAACTCCAACATTTATAAAATAGGTGGTTGTAAATATAGCCTCTACCCACAAGTAATTTGGTAGTCTCATCTCATTGAGCATAGACCTTGCAACTTCAACTATAATCCTATTTCTTCTCTCTACCACTCCATTTTGCTCTAGAGTGTACCTAGTTATGATCTCGCTTTTGGTACCCCTCTCTTGGAGGTAAGCGTCAAAATCATGGGAGAAATATTCTTCCCCTCCATCTGACCTTAGCCTCTTTACTGTTTTACCTTTTTGATTTTGAACAAGTGCAAGATACTTCTTGAAAAATGAGAAGACTTCATCCTTATGCTTCATAAACTACAAGATGGTCCGTCTGCTATAACCATCAATAAAAGATACATAGTACCTCGATCTTGAAATTTAAAGCTCTTTGCTAGATCCCCAAACATCTATATGGACTAGCTCCAACAAGTCACCATGAATGTTTATTTTCTTAATGAAGGGTTGTCTATGTGATTTCCCAAGCTGACAAGCACTACACTTATATATCATGTGTTCCTTGGAAATATTGGGTAGGCCAAGCACACTTTGATCCCTGCACATATGCTTCAAGTTATGTTCACCTATATGTGCCAATCTTCTGGTACCACATTTCTAATTCTGATAAGGTCTGCTACCATAATTGAAGAGAGCTATATTTCTAGTGTCTTGGAGCTCAAATGTAAAGAGTCTACCTATCTTTTCTCCTTTTGTATTTCTCTTGAATCGTTGTTGTGGATCTTCAACAAAGGCTCCATTCCTTGTGAACCTTACCTCCAATCCTTTCTCTACAATTTTCCCAACACTTTTGAGACTTTTTGTTATGTTAGGTACATATAATACCTTACTGAGTAGATTCATGTTTCCATATGGAGTCTTAACATTTTCAATCTTTTCCACTAAGTGCCTAGTGTCATCTCCTATTTGAACGTCATGTCTATTTCTTGAATCCTCCAAGCCTGATAGTAGAGCCACATCCCTTGCTAAATGATTTGAACAACCAAAATCTATATAAAATACATGCTCATTTTCTTTACCTTGCTTCATTTTCATGTTCATCAAGATAAGTGAATCCTCTTGAATTTCCTATTCAGTGTAATTGTTGTGATCTCTTCTTTCTCCATATCCTCCTTGATAAGTTTTATTGTTGAAGTTGTTATTGTTGTAGCCATTGAAGTTATTTGATCTGGCTCTTGCACTTCCATAGGCTTTCTAGGGTTCTTGAAACAATTCTCAATTGCATGATTAGTTAGGCCACATATGGCACATTGAGAGGAGCTTTGAAATCTCCCCCTACCTTGTCTACCCCCTCTGCCTCTTCCTCTTGAACCTCTACCTCCATCTACAAAGTTTTCTTAAGGGGTAATACCCTCATCATCAAATCTTTTACCTTTGTCTTTGCTATCCTTTCTCTTGTTCTTATCTATGTATAGGGTAAAGGATTGATTACCTTTTGAGTTGTCTCCATTCTTCATAAGCTTTGCCACATGTGTGAACAATTGTCCCATAAGGGTGTTGAAGTCAAAGACCTGCATGTCCATGTATAGGTCCATTACTATGGTGAAAGCTTCCCATTTATGATTTTCCTTTATTCCATTGGTTACTCGTCTTACTCTCTACACTTCATTTGTGATGTGTCCAATGCTCCCAAGTTGGTATGCCAAGTCCTTCATCTTGGTGATAAAATTAGTCACACTTTGCTTGGGCATCTTCTTGAGTGTGGTAAACTCCATCCAGAGTCGGTTCTTTTTAGCTTTGGTACTTGATGAGAAGAATGCTTCAAGATCTAGCTAGAGCATCCTTTGAGCACCATGTGTTTAACCTCTCTTGTTCTTCTTGAGTTGATTTTCCTTTGCTTCTAAGGATCGACATCATATCATCTCCAAAAATGTAACCATAGAGGTTTCTCCCTTGAATATATGCTTCCATTCTAAGTGATAAAGCTGAGTACTTAGCTCAATGCATTTTATCTATGGATGAACGAAATCCATCTCCCATGCTAACTTGTTATTGCTCTAATACCACTATGAGGATATGGTTGGATACAGTCGAGAGATGAGTTGGTGTTGCAAATATCTTGCTCTACACCTACCGATGTGACTTTAGGAAACCGTACTAGACACCTTCAACTTCCCAAATATGCATTTAGAGTCACTATGTGCTTTGGAGCATCATTGCCAAATGTTTGTACCAAAACAGATAATTTGCACATAGAAGCACTATGAAAAAATTACTACTTTTGGACTTGAACCTCTTAGAAAAATGCTTAGTTCTCACTCTTTGATAGAAATTGATTGGAGACCATTTGGACAAAATGATTTTAAGAACTCAAGGTTGTAATCTCGACTTTTTAGGAGTAAGAAAATGTGCAGACACAGGTAGCTTGTTTGATTCATAACTCAACATCCAATGAACCAAACATTATAATCAAAATTTGATATGTAGCAACTAGCACTCTAGCTATACCAAGTTAAAGTGAAGAAAATGATTAAGTATATGTAGAGAAATCATTCAAGCAATATCACCTAAACGAAGAGGTTGTAGCAGAGAGCAGTGAAGAGAGATGATCATGAACTTATGAATCAATTTATATGTAAAGATGAGTTTATGATACAAAAGAGACGTAGTAGAATTACTCATACATATGTGAGTGTAAGAGATGATCAACCATGAGGCTCAATGGCTCTCGCTTCTCTATCATATCGCACGACTAAAAATAACCTATACATATCCCCATAGAGAGAATTTGAAATTTGAATTTCCCTCACCTAAAAGTGTTCCTACACTTTAGGTGTTGACTGATTTGATTCCAACCATCAAATAAGTCATGGTTCATGGCTTAACATCATGAGACTCCATATCTCACTTCCTTTTACATTTATCCAATGAAGTAAAGTGCATGGCTTTTAGAAGAGGTGTTCATATGCTAGTCCTTAGTGAGTCCAATGTAGATGTGAGAAGTCCTAACCATTTGGTCAAGCATCTAAGCTTCACAAATATACCAAAAGAATGCTCTATCATGGTGCTTGAGCAGGCAATTTTATCTTTTTGTGTCAAAGATATATACAAGTTTTAGTTTTCTAGTATAAGCATCTCGAAGTTTGCTACAGGTTTAGTAGAACACCAAAAGGTAGTTTTGTTCAACTGTTTGAGATATATTCATTTTTTTGCATCACGGTATCTTAGTCAGTGGACTTGGCTGAAAGCAATGATGTATTCCATATGTTGGGTATTGAGGATAAGTTGGAAAGTATCGATTAAATTTTATGGGCTTATATAATTCATCATGTATTGGTTGCAAAAGGACTATGGAATATTGTGTAGGGTGTTGAAAAATGGCCTATCACACCTGCAAACACAATTGGTGAAGGCGGTGTAGACGGTGTTGAAGATGGTGATATTCTCTTATGTTCCTATTCATGTTGCAGTTCCTCCTACACCTACTGTAGAGCAAATTTGTTGGGATGGTAGAGATGCTCAAGCACATGCATTGATATACTTTTTTTATCAAACTTGCCATTATTCCTCACATTCACTCTTGCCAAATAGCTAAGGATGCTTGGGATACACTTACCACTTTATACCATGCAAGGAATGAGGCTCATGTTGCTTACCTTCAAAAATATTTGGAGAGTGAGCACATGAATGAAGGAGATTCCATAGATAATTTTTTGAAAAAGATCAAAGGTTTGAACGAACAATTGTTTTTTGTTGATGAATTTTTGTGTGACAGTTCACTTGTGTAGACTATTTTGAATGGTCTTCCCGATTCATATCAGAGTCTTTCTTCTACTCTTCGTTTGATGATGAAAGGTAATCTAAATGCCTTAACATTTGAGAAGTTAGTCTCTGTTCTATTGGAAGAAGATCAGTCTATATAGAATAGGTCCATTATGCGTGTTGGAGATCAAGGTTTCCTCACTAGTGGGAAGGGCAAAGGTAAATGGAGCTCTTCTACTAGTAAGCCGAAATCTGCTAATTCTGCACAATCAAAGAAGGATGATAAAAATGAGAAGAAAATAGAAAAGCCGAAATTGTTTTGCAACTACTGTAAAGGAAATGATCATGTCATAAAGAGGTTTCCAAAACTAGCTGCTAAAGAGGAAAGGATGAAAGAGGCTAGAATGGTTATTGTAGAGGCCTCCACACCGAAAACAAAGTTTGCTAATCTTGTGTAGGATGAAGAATGGTCATTTACTACCATTTGCAGTTATGACCCATCTTCTCATGAACAATGTATGTCTCTAGTAGACTTAGATCTTTGGTACTTTCATAGTGGGGCAACCAGACATATTACCTTGCAGCATAGTTTTTTCACTTCACTAGAGCTTTCCCCTATAGGGAATACTATCACATGCACCAATAACTCCTCTCATCCTATCATGGGAGTTGGAAAGATCATTCTGACTACTACTGATGGCAGCTCTTTTCTAGGGATCAATAAAAATTTGTTATCAATTTCAACATTATCCAAGATCGGCTTGGTTGTGAAATTTATTGATGATAGATGTAGAGTTCATGATTTGTCAAATGGCAATGTCATTATTGCTTCTGGCATTTTATGTTGTGGGCTATATAGTCTCATAGACTATGAAAAATCTATGAATGATTCAGCATATGTACATGATTCTCATGCTATGTTAGATGCAAAGCTTTGGCATGTGCACTTTGGTCATCTGAATTTTGCTAGTTTGCTACACCTGCAAGAATTTGGAATGGTGTCCTACTTGCCCAAACTTGAGGCACCTGGCAAACATGTCTATGAAGTTTGTATTTTGGGAGAAACGCAACATTGATCATTCCCAAAAGATGGTTCAATTTGAGCTACTTAGAAATTACATCTTGTTCATAGTGATGTCTATGGTCCTATGTAGAAACCCTCTTTTGGAAACTATCTTTACTTCATTACTTTCATTGATGATTTTTCTAGGCATTCATGGGTATATCAATTGAAAGAAAAGTTTGAAGTGTTTATGTGCTTCAAATAGTTTCTACTTTTGGCTGAATAAATTTTTAGCATGTAAAATGGGCACCCTCCATTGTGATCGAGCGGGGAATATATGTCTTCTGATTTTAATGCATTTTTGGCCGAACCTGGGATAAAACATCATTGTACAATGCCATATACACCTCAACAGAATGGATTTGCTGAATGGAAGAACACGTCACACATGGAGATGGCGAGGTGTATGGTCAAGGGTCAAGCTTTACCACATAGTTTTTGGCTTGATGATGTTATGTGTATAGCATATGTACTTAATAGGTGTCCTACTAAAGAGTTGCAATCTATCACTCCATATGAGGTTTAGAATGGTGAAAAGCCATCTAATGCACTCCTACCTGTTTTTGGTTGTCTAGCATACGCATTAGTGCCTGAACAACAAAGCAAGAAATTGGATGATAAAGTAGTGAAATGTATTTCAGTTGGGTACAGTTCTGAAAGCAAAGGATATTGTTTGTGTCATCCACAAACTAAATGCATTTTGGTTACTCATGATGTTGTCTTTGTGGAAGATTCTATTAAGCCATTACTTTCATGTACTAAGGAGATATATGTTAGCTCGAAAGACATGTATGATACTTTTCTACCTATTCTTATAGGTGGACAGTCTAGTGCTAGTCCTAATGAGGCAACTTTTTAGCCTTTACAGGTTTCATGTCATGATGTTTTCTTATGCAGATTTACATGATGCACTTGTTGATGAGAGAGCTCATATTGAGGAGGTAAAAACTATGCCAAAATGACTAGGGTAGACTTTTCCTCACACCAAATTAGATGCACCTCTGTCATATCGTACTCGTCTGGCTCTCATAGTCTTCTTTTGAATTAGATTTCTATGTATGGATGCCTCTAGTGTGTGTGACGAGAATGAGCCTAATTCATTTGATGAAGCACAAAATTCTAAAAATTGGATGGCTGCTATGCAATTTGAATATGATGCTAAAATGAAGAATGGTACCTAGCCTTTATGTGACTTGCCTCGTGACAAGAAGGCCACTAAGTGGGTATACAAGTTGAATTGTAAGCGTGATGGAACATTTGTTAGGTATAAGGCTAGGCTTGTTGCTAAGGGTTACGCTCAAGAAAGAGGCATTGATTTTGAGAAGACCTTTTCTCCTACTTGCGAAATGACTATTGTTCATAGCATCTGTGCACCTGCATCTCATCATGGTTGGAATGCACATCAATTTAAAACTACATTTATGAATGGTGACCTACATGAAGAAGTGTATGTTTCTAAACTCCATGGCTTTGTCTAGAAAGGGCATGAAAACCATGTGTATAGGTTGAAAAAGGCATTATATGGTTTGAAACAAGCACCACATGCTTGGTATGAAACATACATGCCTATCTGATTGCACATGGTTTTTAGAACAGTCAAACTGAGAGCACCTTATATGTTAAGCATTAAAATGATGATGACATGTTGCTCACTGGTCCTCATGACAAGCATATTGATGAGTTTAAGGTTGATTTGAATGCCTCATTTGAGATGTCGCATTTGGGGCATTTGCATCATTACTTAGGCATTCAATTTATGCAAGTTAATGGTGGAATAGCTTTGTCCCAGACAATATATATTGACACACTATTGTAGGGTTTTGGCCTTGAATAGTGCAATACTATTGCCACTCCTATGGAGATAGGTTTAGGATTGAGTCTTTATGAGGTTGAAGATGCATTTGATGTTGTTCTCTATCAAGAGGCTATTGGATGCTTGATTTACTTATGCATTACTTGGCTAGATATTCATTTTGTTGTCTCATAGATGAGCATGTTTATGCATTTCCCGAGTGTGAAGCATTGGCTGGCGATTAAGCACGCTCAACAAAATGGTGTTTTCGAATGTTGGAATTGAACCATCATGGAGATGGCAAGGTGCATGTTCAAGTGAAGGGTTCGCTAAATCAATTTCAAGTAGAGGACTTCAACAATGTTGTCTATGTCTTGAATCGGAGTTAGACCAAGGCACTTGATGAAAAGAATCGAAAAGATACCTACACTAGTAAAAATCCATCTATTTCCCATTTCAAAGTATTTGGAAGTTATAAGCTTTATGACAATGAGGCTAAGCAGATCATGGTGAGTCCTAATGTTGTGTTTAAGGAGGAGTAGCTTGACGTGGTGTAGACAAAAAAGAGAGCTTCCACTTAATCATCAAGTGAAGGTAAAATCCACTATGAAACAAGCCCAAGAGGTATACCTTATACAAAAGAAAATGGAGCATCCTCTTCAAATGATGAGTCTCAAAGTAACCAAGTTATTGTCACCCAATTGGGAAAGTCATTGCCACTTTGGGTGAGGCAGCTCTATGATTCAAAAAACCCCATCCCACAAGTCACTACAATGGGTTGCACATGGACTAAAATGATCATAGAGGGTAGATGAGTGGAATCGAGCAAGCACCCATATTGTAAATATAGCTCTAATGGATGGGATCATTCAAGAACAAGGAAAAGAACCAAAAAATATGGAAGAGACACTCTATAATCTGATTTGGAGGGCATCCATGCAAATAGAATATGAAAATATTATGAAGAATGAATTTTGGGAGCTAGTGGATCAACCCACTAAATGGAAAGTCATTGGCACGAAATGGGTCTAGAAGCCAAAGTAGAAGGATGATTCTACTTTGGAAATGTACAAAACACTTCTTGCATAGGTCTACCCACAAGTTTAAGGTATTGATGTTTGTCAATCATTTGCCCCGAGAGGGAGGTATATGTTTCTCAACCACAAGGGTTTGAGGCTTCCCATTTAGAGAACAAAGTATGTAGCTTGAAGAAGGCATTATATGTGCTAAAAAAAAACTCATTGAGCATGGTACCAATGAATAGATAAGTATCTCTTGGATCTAGGTTTGAAACAATGTGCTTCTAATGTTGATTTGTATGTTCTAAAGAGAGATGGAAATCCTAATGCTATTTTTCAACAAAAAAAGATTCCATGAGTTCAAAATTTGAAATAAAAGACTTAGGCTTAATGTGTTATTCCTTTGTCCTTCAAGTATGGTAAAAACTAGGAAATATTTGATCTCTTGACAGAAGTATGCAACATAGATTTTGAAGCCGTTTGGCATGGAGGATTTTAAGGAGATTTCAAAACCTATGGATTTTACTAACAAGTTATCTAATGAATATACTTCATATTGGAAGACATAGGAAGTTAGTTGGAAGCCACATCTACTTGTGCAATAGTAGAGAATATAGATCCTATGTTGTTGGAGTAATACTTAGGTTCTCTAATATACCTTGCCAAACTTATTGGAAGGCAAGTAAGTGGATATCCAAGTCTGAAGAACTTATTGGTTAATTTGCTAAGAGGGGTACCAAACATAACTCCTCTTCCCTGATCCATAGTTTTAAGCAAGCTCCTAATGAATCTGTTAGATTATTGGCCACGTGATTTAAACAATATGTGGACCCCATAGCTGAGAGACCTACCTAGAAAAAAAATGACATCCTTGTTCGTGGTTGGTCAGACCAATGGAAATTTATGGACCTTGATATATGTGAAAAGATTGTACACACTAAATGAATGTCTAAGAGAGTGTATAGATTTGGAAGATAACTTAGGAAATGACTTAAAAACGCCACAAACCTCATTCAAAATTGATTAAACTTCAAGCAATATATCTTCCCAAATAACAATGTAGAAGAATTTGCAGACTTAGTGGCTAAAAGGCTAGGTGTCCAAAATCAAAGGCCAAAAAAACTATCCAAACCAACCCGTAAGAATTCCCATGCTAAGGATATGTGTGCACTATGGAGGTGACCATTTGTCTCATGCTTGTGCAAGAGGAGGACTTGCTCCCTCACAACCATATTAATATAATGGGTAGTTAGTAGCACGACCTAATCTATATTATCACACTAAAGAGAGATTTACCAATGATACCACTAAAAATTACCCTTATAACTAACAATCTGGATAAGTCCCACCACCTCAATGTAGACCATTTGGATACCCATCAAGAGAACAGGGCAAGGAGGATCCGAGATATGCTCCATATCAAGGACCACCCATGTCTCCAAAATTCCTCATATAGGGATGTTGACCCCTTCAATGGAATCTTGTACATAAAGAGGAGGATGATGTATCA
The DNA here is from genome assembly GCA_020310875.1 of Ceratopteris richardii. NCBI lineage: Eukaryota > Viridiplantae > Streptophyta > Polypodiopsida > Polypodiales > Pteridaceae > Ceratopteris > Ceratopteris richardii. Next base: position 91,290,460 of record CM035427.1, on the reverse strand, counting down.
ATCCATAGTGGTGGATCTAGTGATCGATCTTGGATGCATAAAGATACTCAACTATAGATTTTTAAGGCAACCAAATGAGAGGATAAAAGTTTAAAATATTAGTAGTTAAGACCAGATGAAGAAAGAACAATACAAGACCTGACTTACATGCCTCAAATATTTTGAGATGAAGCATTTGAACTACATATATGGATTGAGATTCTAGCAACACTAGATGTATGCATAAATGAAGAGGTACTAACCATGATTGAGTGTGTGGATGAAGAAGGATATGATTTGAGTTCGTACATGGTAGTACTCCAAGAGGTAGAAGAAGGAGATATAATACAAAAGGAATGGAAAGAAGAATACAAAAGCATAGAAACAGAACATGAGTTTGACTTAGAAGAACAATACCTAAAAGAAGTAGAATGGGAAGATTAGCAGGAAAACAATAGAGTATTCTCCATAGAATAATATCAAGAAAAACCTAAGAAGGAGAGTGAGAAAATAGAGGAAGAAAACTTACCACATGAACAATTCAAAGTGCCTGAAGATTTTAAAATATGAAGTGGAAGAAAGAAGGATAGCAATTCAAACACCTAAGAGAGAGGCACAAGAGGATTTGCATATGATAACAAAGATCAAACAAAGAAATTTGTAGTAACCCTAGAGGGAGATGAAGAAAGATGCACCTATATAGGTAAAGATTTGTCATCAAAAGAAAAACAAGAGCTAATAGCATTTTTGCTAGAATATACTCATGTGTTTGCTTGCACTTACAAAGACCTCAAAGGTGTTGATCCTTCTATATGTTCTCATAGAATTCATATGACACATGACACTTAACCAACTAAGAATAGACTATATACTTATAATGATGTCTATGTAGCCAAAATTAAAGAAGAAATAGACAAACTTTTGGTGGTTGGATTCATATATGAGATAGAACACATTGAATGGGTGTCTCTTTTGGTAGTCATACCAAAAAAGAATCGAAAGCTGAGAGTTTGTATTAACCTCAAAAAGGTTAATGCTGCCACCATTCAAGATAGCTATTGATTACCCTTTATGGATCATCTTTTGAAAAGAGTAGTAGAAAAGGAAGTGTACAACTTTCTTAATGGATTTTCAGGCTATAATAAGTAGCGATTTCTATCGAATACCAACGAAACACTGCTTTTGCTACTGAATGGGGAGTATACGCATTTAGGGTGATGCCCTTTTGTTTAACCAATGCCCCACCTACTTTCCAAATATTGATGTGTCATGTATTCAAAGAATTTCTCGGGAGAAATGGAGGTCTATGCAGATGATTTATGTGCATTCTCATCTCATCATCCAACCAATATACAAAAATGTAGAAAATTCTTCAACAAATGCCAATAGTATCCAGTGTGTTTGAACACTAAGAAATCAATGTTCATGGTAAGACAAGGCAACGTACTAGGAGATATAGTGTCAAAAAATGGCATATCTATATATGAGGACAAAATCAAGGTCATTTTGGAATTGTCTAGAGCTAAAAATGTGAAAGAGGTGCAAGCCCTTATGTGCCATTGTGGATATTATCACAAATTTATTCACATATATGCCATAATTGCCAAACCATTATATGCAATGCTCACTCAATCGACTTGGGTTGATGAATGTGAACATACATTCAATGAGTTAAAGAAAAGATTTAGCTCATCACCAATCCTTAAATTTCCAAACTCGAATAGAATTTTCCTTATGCATGTGGATGCATCTAATTTTGCCATTGGGTGCATCTTAGCCCATCCCGTAGAGGAAGGAAAGCTAGATCATTCTATAGCCTATGCCAATAGACAACTTAACCAAGTGGAACTTAATTACACTATGACTCAACAAGAGGGACAAGGGATGGTTTATGCAATAAAGAAATTTAGACATTGCTTGCTTGCCGACAAGTTCAAGTTTTTTATAAATCACCAAGCTCTATTGTACTTGGTCAATAAACGTTGTAACACTTGATAGCTAGTCAGATGGTTTCTACTACTACTAATGGAATTGGGCTTTCAACTGGTATTAAAGAAAGGAACTACACACGCTATAACTAATCATTTGTCCCATATGACCGATAGAGAACCACCAATAGGAGTAGTAGACAAACTAACAGATACATATTTGCTTAATCTAGAAGTATGTACTAAATGGGTTGAAACATTGGTACCTATGCTCACACATGGACCAAGTCATAGGGTCAATGCAACGAGAGACCAAGAACTCCAGAAAGTAAGGAGTCTACACATAGTTGTTGTAAGCATATATTACAAAGACTCTAATGAAATACTCCTAAGATGTGTTGTCCGAGTTGACGAAAGAAGTAGGCTAATCAAACATGCCCATGAGAAAAAATGAAGAACACATCAAGGACTTAGTGCAAGGAGTTAAAGAGACAAGGAGTGTATTGGTCGAGTATGCAGAAAGACGTACATGAATAGACAATGAACTATATGTGTGTCAAGTTTCAATCACAGATCACCATTCATCATTGTGTTATTGGAATATAGCACCTTAGTGGAGTAAGCCACTTGTAGATTACTTGAAGAAAGAAACATATCTAGAAGGAGCTAGCCTAACAAGCAAAAAAGCAATTGACTACTTAAGGAATTGAGTAGAAACCAAAGCCACTAGGAAAAATGATGCTCCAACCACTACAAGGTTCTTATTTGAAAACCTTCTCACTAGGTTTGGACTACAAATTGAGATAGTAAGTGATACACGTATGCACTTCATCAATGAATTCATTCAATCACTTGTGAATGAATTTCTTGTGATTCATAAAAAAGTCAACACGCTCTCATCCATAAGTTAATGGAAAAATAGATAGTTCAAATAGTGTTTTATGCATGGTTCTTACCAAAATGGTCAGCAATGGTAGATTTGACTACGATAAACAATTGCATCATGCAATTTGGGCATTTTGAGTTGCTTATAAAATGGCTATTGGAACTACCAACTTTTAATCTAGTTTATGGTCAAAATGCAATATTACCAATTGATTTCTTGACTCCTACTCTACAAGTAGCACATAAATATGAATGGATAGGACATGATTTTTCCAACCAATTGGATCAAATAAAGAAATTGCGTGAAAATAGACTACAAGTGGTAGTAGGAATTTATGTTGCTAAGTGGAGACAGAAGGCTTATTATGATGATGACATCAAAGATAAAGGTCTTAGAGTGGAAGATCTTGTATTGGTCAATACCATGAAATGACATGCAAAAAACCTACAACAAAGAGGATATGGTCCTTTGATCATAAATCAGATCTCCTCAAGTGGAGCTATTAACCTAGCTACATTGGATGGAGACAAACTACCCAATTACATAAGTGGATGCAGAGTAAAAAAGCACATGGGATGCCTAATGGAGAAGATGTTGACCAAATTCTTAGGGGTACAAAATACAAAAAACAAATAGTAGGAGCAAATAAGAGAAGGAGCAAGACTTAAAGCCCTAAGAATTAGAAAATGGAAGGAATGGATCAAAGAAAATGATGAGAGATACTTAGGAGGTGAAGAACACATTCCCATGGCAAATTATCATGCCACAAACATCAAAACCCTAGGAAACATACAAACACAACCTCTAAACCTAGGGATTTGAAAGAAAGAATATATTTATTTTTTATTCTTTAATTGATATATGAACAACTCTATGTAGTGCACGTGTTTCTTTAATTGAAAAATTAAAGATGTCACTCACTCCAACAAAAGCCTAGATGATAGGGATTGGAGAAAAAATCTTTGAATGCATAGGAGAAGTAACCCTATCATTAAACTTAGGAAACAATACCATGCAACAAAGAATCGGGGTCTATCAAGACCCGGATCTACTAGAAAAACTAGTTCTAGGACAAGATTGGATTTACTAACATGAGGTTATGACACATTTGGACCAAGGATATATTTCACCTTAGGTAGGTCATAGAGAAGTCTTTAGTCTCCTAGATGAGAAACCACTAAAGACAATGGAATCGGACAACCCTAATGTATTAAATCTACTTATGCATGACTTAGAATCCCAACCCAATTTTTTAGCTAAGGATTCTATTCTTCAACCTATGTTAAGTGTTAAGGAAGTTTCTTGTTCTACTATGTGTGATGAGCAAAAGCTTTGTTCTCAAGAGATCATATCAGAGAGCCTTAATGAGGTTAATGATTCTAGAAAGGAACATGGGAAAGTGTCAACAAGATGAACGGAAAAAAAGAGAAACAATAATCAAATAGGAAAACTAGGTAGGTATGGGTTTGTAAGGACCAAATTCCAGAGTATAAATGCAAGATAGAACCGGCACAATCGACAAACCTTAGACAAAGAAAATCCTTCAAGGAGCATTATAAGTCCAAATAGGGACAATTTAATTATGGCTAACCAAAGAACTCATTGAAGCTCAAAGATAACAAAAGAAATTTTGGATCCCAACAAAGACATTAGAAGAAGCCAAGGAAGATATTAGAGCATTAACTAAGGAGATCAATCTCCACCTACTCATGACTACCAAATCCAAAGTAAGGGAAAGACAAACAAATCCAAAGCAACCAAGGAAGACACACACTAAATGCAACTACATCTGGTAGGTCAAAATAGAGGAAGCGGCATGAAGACCACATCCCCCAACATTGAGGAAAGATTGGTGTAGAGCTATGGAGAACAAAGGACAATTAAACAAAACAATAGTTGGAGAAGCAGTGTGGGAATTGCACTCATGCTGAGCTAAATGCACCTAGATTATGCACAATAGGGCCACAGTACAAGGCGTCACATTCGGCATGCAACTTCTTTAAACTGTTTAGTGGTGCACATTTCCTTCAAAGGAAGTAGATCTTCACTTGTACATTAAGATATTTTTTTGTTTCTTTTTAGCAATTAAAAATAAAAAAATATATAAAATATATCTTCAAGTATCATGATTTTCTCACCAATCTATGAGGGACCTATTTAAAAGACAAACGATGAATGTTTGAGCACTATCTTTATCTTTCTTCACACATGAATCATGGATTGCATTTAAAATGCAAATAGCTTCCGAGGATTTTGAAGAAACTCAACAAATGGAGGTCAATGAGTTCCCTTTAGAGTGCGGAGTTAAGGCAAGAGGTTAGTCATCTCACGATGATTAACCATCTTGTGAACACCTCTTCCTCTTTACCATCAGGATCATGGATTTTGACCATCAATTTTTAGTGATGCATGAGGATATCCATGTACGACATGAGCTACCAAGAACAATCGATACTATGAAAGCTAGAATTGATGCTTAGTTAAGCCAAATTCTGAGAGATGCACACAAGTCATGAATACGTTGCATCCTGCAACCGATACGCCATGAGTACTAGAAGCTGAATTCATAGATTTACAAGGGGACTACCAAACCATCCATTTACATATGAACTCATGAAGGAAGCATTTGGATGGTTTAAAGATGGTATCATACATTTTGAAAGATGAATTCCATGACTCTCTACAGCCACGCTGGCTCTAATACCATGTCACAAGGAAGGAGATAAGGAAGAGAGCTCACACACACTCTCACTCTCAAGGAGAAGCACACACACAGATTGAGGCAAGGAAGAATCATCTTCTTCTTCTTCTCCTATTACATAAAAAGGAATGTACAAGAACGACCTAAAAACAAGAATATAACAAGTGCAATATATAAAGATCACTACATAAGGAAAAAACTAATGTCCACGACTGAGTTACCTAGCAAGTAACAAATGTGCCATCATTCTTGGTAGATAAATCTAATAAATCTCAATGAAGTATCCCTGACATATATCGGCGTGACCACTATACATGTCAGAGAAACGAAAAACTAATACGTTTCATCCTTGATTATCACATGTTGAGCTTGATATCTCAACAACTAGATGGTCCTCTTTTATAGCCTTTTTGTTGGAGCCAAGATTCAAATTTGAATTTGGGGCTTTAGCTAACAGTGTTCCAAAGTTTTAGGACTTGATTTGCCATAAATCCTCACCAAATAATTCGTGGAAAGATTCTCCTATGAATTTGTAATCGGAAGTGATTCCGCATATACACTTTTACAAGGAGTGAAAATCAATATTTTACAAGAGATCACCCATGTGCTAATACATGAATGAACATATGAACTTTAGGATAAGTGATCAAGCATTTAGGCTTGGAGTAATTGCACCAACACCAACAGCTTCCCCTCAAGCTAAAGTATGCTTGAATCTTCATAATCTAATAGGTTGAATACCTGCTAGAGCTTTGAATCTACAAAGCTTTATACCACCAAGTGCCTTCGTCATCATATCTACTACTTGCTTTTCAGTTGGAATAAAACAAATGTCAATCTCCTTTGCCATGAGCTTCTCCCTGATGAAGTGGTAATGAATCTCTATGTGTTTGTTTCTTGCATGGAAAATAGGGTTTGCTGCTAGATGCATGGAACTTACATTATCTCCAAACATGTGAGGTTTGAATCTTACAAGTCCCAAATCTATATACAATGCTTTTTGTACTCTGCTTCGGTTGAGGATAAAGCAACTATTGGTTGCTTCTTAGAACTCCATGACAATAGCTTTGAACATGTAAATGCTAAGTAACCACAGGTACTTCTTTTATCATCCTTGGGTGCTACCCAATCTACATCTGAATAGATTTTGATATCCAAATTTAAAGAGTAAAGATGGAATATACCTGCATTGATTGTATCTTTGACATACTTAAATGCTCTCTTAGCTGCATCCATGTGTGGTCTTCTTGGCAAGTGCATTAATTGACTAAGCACTCCCACACTATATGAGATGTTTGTACTTGTGTGAGTAGCATATATAAAGTTTGATATTCTTTAATGTCTTCAATTTTCTCACCTTCATAAACACTAAGTTTATGATTCATTTCCAAAGGTGTACCTGCAGGTTTAGTGTTCTCCCTTTTGAACTTAAGAAGTAGATCCTTAATGTATCTTCTCTAAGTAAAATACATTCCTTCATCTGTGTATATCACTTGCATACCTAGGAAATATGTGAGCTCACCTAAGTCACTGATTTTGAATTCCTCTTGCATGTGTCTCTTGATCCTTTGCATGCCATTCAGATCATCACCTATCACAATAATATCATCTACATATACACATAGATAGATAACCTCATTGTGATTCCTTTTGATGAATAGAGAAGGATCTAAGCTAGTCGGTATGAACCCTTGATCTTGAAGGTATGTAACCAAACTATTATTCCAAGATCTAGGAGCTTGTTTCAATCCATACAGTGCTTTCTTAGGTCTAAAAACCTTGTTGATCTTCTAGGTGCTTGCTTGGAGATTTCTCTAGACTCTTGCATCTTTGCTTTGCCTCTTGACTTCCATAGCTTCTAATCCTTTTCCTTTTCATCTTGTTCATCATCTGTATCACTTCTTGGATCCTAGACTTGTGTATCATGCTTGCTTCCTAAATGACGAGAATCAAAATCAAGATCATTGGTAGAGTTACCTTTTGTTTGTCTTCATCATACCATGACTTGTGTTCTTCAAACATAACATCTCTACTTGTAGTGAATTGCTTGGTTGAAGGATTATAGAACCTGTAACCCATCTCAGTTGAGTCATACCCAATAAACACTACCTTTGTTGCCCTTTCATCCAGCTTACCTCTTATTTGTGATGGTACATGAACATAAGTTAAACAACAAACACCTTGCAATGTCCAAGACTAGGTTTTCTTCTATGCCATGCTTTATAAGGAGTCATACCTTGGAGTGATTTGGATGGTAGTCTAATCACAAGGTACACATCACTTGAAATAGCCTCTATCCATAGATAATGTGGCAACCTCTTCTCTTCAAACATTGTTCACACTGATCCAATCAATGTCTTGTTTTTCCTTCTAAGGAGAGTTGAGGAGAGTATCTGGTAGTCACGTTCCTTTTGATACATTTATCCAGAAAGAACTCATCAAAATCTTTGGAGAAGTATTCTCCCTCTCCATCAGATCTGAGCTTCTTCAGTGATCCACCTATATGATTATGCACATGTGTTAGATACTTTTTGAAGCAATGAAACACTTAATTCTTATTCTTGATAAAGTATAGAATAGTCCATCTACTATGGTCATCGATAAATGAGACATAATACCTTGATTCTGCCAATGAAGGTTCTTGACTTGGTCCCCATACATTTGTATGTACTAAGTCCAACAAGTTGTTGTGGATATAGCCTTTGTGGCTAAATGGTTGTCTTTGTGTCTTCCCAATCTAACATGCATCACATCTATTGATCATGTGCTACTTTGATATGTTTGGAATTCCTAGAACGTTTCGATCCCTGCATATATCCTTCAAGGTTCTTTCATTCACATGAGAACGTCTCTTATGCCACACTTCAAGTTCACGTAGGGTTTGAGACCCAAAAGTGAATAGAGCTATGTTCCTGGTTTCTTGTACTTCAAAATTAAAGAGCCTACCCTGCTTCTCACCTTTGGCTATCTTCTTGAAGCCTTGATATGGATCTTCCACAAAAGCTCCATGTTGGTTGAACCTAACTTGCAAGCCTTTTTCAACTATTTTGCTTATAGTTATTAGGTTTTTAGTGATAGTGGGTACATAAAGAACCTTACTTAGAATGTATGTCCTACCATTGGAAGCTTTGTCATTACCAATTGTCTCCACATTGTGCTTTGTTTCATCCCTTGTTTGAACTTCATGTCTATGCTTTGCACTTTCGAAGTTAGATAGAAGAGCAATGTTGCCTACAACATGACTTGAGCATCCTCAATCTATGTAGAACAAGTGATCATCTTCTTTACCTTCTTTGTGGCTTAGATTCATAAGAAGAAATGATTCTTCATGTGCTTGATCTTTTGAATAATTGTTGAAGTCCCTTCTATTATAGCCTCTATTGTTATTGTTGAAGTTTTGTCCACCTCTAGTGGGTCTTCCCATTGAAGCAAAAATTTTGAGTGGTGTGGTTGGTCTTATCGCAGATGGCACAAGGTTGATCATTCTAACCTTTGGCTTTGACATGCTTCGGTCTTTCTTGTTCCCTTTCCACTTTCTCTTGCTTGCAAAGTTGGTTTGGGAAGTATCCTTCGTCTTCTTTCTTTTCTTGACTTTGAGCCTCTTATTCTTCTTATCTGCATATAGATCAATAGTTGAATTACCATGATAAGAAATACCTTCATTTATGCTATTACTGACCTCTTGATTTAAGCATTGTCAAAGAAAGATGTTGAAGACTGGAGTTTGCACATCCATGATATCATAACCCATGGTGAAGGATTGCCATTGCTTATCACTTCGAACCCCATTGAGAATTTGCTTCATGATAGCCTCTTCTTCAATGAGCTCTCCACTGGATGCTAACTGATCTACAACCTCCTTGATCTTTGTAACAAACTCTATGATGGTTTGTTTAGGTGTCTTCTTCATTTGGTTGAACTCATTCCAAAGATGATTCTTTCTTGCTTTGATACTAGCAGAAAAGAAATTCTCGAGGGCATCCCAAGTCCATTGAGATGTCTTGCATCCTATAATGTGTGGTAATAGAAAGTGAGAGATAGATTTTAGTATGTATGACCTTTCTTGAGCATCCCTTGCACACCAAAGTGTGAGCTTGTTTGTCTCCTCTTGTGTAGGTGCTCCGTTGGATCTTGGAATAGGCATAGCTTCATCACCTACTACAATTCCATGAAGATTTCTACCTTGCAAATAGGCCTCCATTCTGATTTGCCAAGCTGCCTAGTTGTGTTGATCAAGCTTCTCAATCATTGAGGGAAAGTCAACATCCATCTTGATCTAGCTTTGATATCACTGAAAGAACTTGGAGAAGCTTGTAGGAGGTAGAAAGCTAAGTTGCAAAGTGACGAAGTTTGATCTAGTCAACCAGAATAAGACTAGCCCTTGAGCTTATGGAGCCTCAAATAGACCTTATAGGCATGGGATAAGTGAAATAAGATGCACTATGTACTTTGGAGCATCAACAAGAAAGAGTCGATACAAAACAGATAGGTTTGTGCATTCACCAACTCAAAAAACTTACTATCTTTAATTCAGACAATGAAGTTCAAATGCTCATAGCGACCAGCATGATTACAATTAGAAAGAAAATCCTTTTATGGGAGTGATAAACATAGGGTTGAGTGTATAGAATGCACAAGTCTATAAGGAATAAGAAAAATATGCTCTTGGAATGAACTAGACACTCAATAGTGGTACCTCCTATTTTTCAGGAGTGCGTAGAGATTGATTTTGAGATAAAAAAACTGCAATTTCTCCCAATCTACTAAGCCAAATGCTTTGAACGTTTACAAGCATAAACTAGAAACTAATACCTTTCCAATGAATTTCCTCTCTCATCCAATTTGGAGCTATATAAACCTCTACAAGCTTACTGTTGTTGAAGAAGATCACGTAGAAAAATGAAGGAGCAAGACAATGATGGCCACAAGTGTATGTATATTGCTTCCATGTAACGTACAAGTAATTTGAAGTTTGTATATAGACTTGTCAAGTGCTCCACAACCTCTACAAGTGGATTTTGAATTCAAATCAAGGCAGTAAAGGTTGTTGGAGGGAATCAATTCACATTCCTACAATCTAGGAAATGTGAAGATCTAGTTTGATCTATTTTTAGGTGATTGATTGCAACTCAAACACAACAAATTCGTGGAAGATTATTTCTCTTTTCCTACTTTTACATGTGTAAAGACTAGGATTTTGCAATGGCAAAAGATCCATGAAAAATCTTTAAAAAAAATACAATAAGTGAGCATACGTAAAAAAAACTCTCCAATGGATATTCTTTCGACATAATCCAAGCAATAGCTTTTGATGTAGATCAAATCCACCTCAAGCATAGTGTCAGATTGATGTTCCAATATTTATTATATGTAAAACCTTCTTATTTACCTAGTGCTAAGTTGCTTCCTATGGCCAGAGTTTTGGGAAGAACAACAAAATGACACTATTAATAAGTAGTGGCTCCATTTTCCCTTAATATCAAGCCCTCCTCACATTTACTTGCCCACCGAAGATTATATCATTAGCAAAATTAAATTTAGGCTATTCATACATGATCATGTCCCAAATCTCAGTATTAATCTCACAAATGAAATACTTAGCATGATATTAATGGTATTGAAAGTTTTCATGCATATAGAGTATACAGTTTTGAACTTCATCTAAATCAATCAAGGCATGAATTCCTTGATTTTTGATCTTTCTGTCATGCCAAGTGGACTTACTATCATGGTATATTACTCACACCTAATGTTTTTGTCGATGACTTACTTACAAATGTTTAAAAAAGCTTTTTTAGAGGATTCATTGCAATTGACTTTGAAATCTTTCTGAAAATGTCATCAAGTTTAAATGCCACACTTGTAGCTCATGAGCTTAAATGTTTTACCAACCATCATCAAGCACCAAATGATGGTGTGAAGTCAGAACAATGGAAGCTATTCATGCTTAGAGAGGCCAACCTGATCAACCAAACAGAAAAGCAAGTATTCCAAACCTAAATGCATCACCATCAAAAGCCTATTTAGGAGGAAAAAGTTCAGGAGGAGGAGTGCGTGGAGGAAAAAACTAGTTAGAGAAAAAGAAGAAGAAAATAAAAAAAGAAAGAATTTTACTAAACACTACTCTCTAGCCAGGTCCTTGGAAGGGCACGAATCAGGCTAAAATGAGACACACAATGAAGGAATGCATCAAGTCCCAAAAGATGTAAACAAAGAACTACAAACAGGACCTTTGAAGTACCACCATGAAGACTAAAAGTCAGAAAGAGGTAAAGAGTAACAAATAGCCTTGCCTCACAACAGGAGATATTATTAATGTTGGATGTGTGCGAGACAAAACAATGCTAATGCAACAACCCCAATGTATGAATGTAAGGAATATTAAGGGCAAAACAAAAGCATCAAACTGAGGCTCGGATAAGGTAAGAAATAGTTTTTAAGTTTTGAAGGCTTCCTCTACCATTGGTAGTGTACAGTTAAAAGAAATATACATAGGGAAAATATAGCATCAGGTCAAAGAAGAATAAGTGCACAAGAGGTGAGACAATTGGTCCATCTCAAGCCACTAATTATGCATAAAGAAAATCCCCGTGCTATGTGTTAGGGAAACCCGATCGAAGCCTATCAAGGGATGATAGAGAATAAGAGGGGGAGAGTGTTGGAGAGGGATAAGAGTACTAAAGACAATAGGAAGCAAAAAGAAGAAGAAAGAAGAGAAGAAAATCATGCCCCCAAAATTTTCAAGAAATGGATAATATTCTTTGCCTAAAATCCATTGTAAAATAGTAAGAAGCATTGTAAACGCTCTAGAGGAATCCTCTAGATGCATGGTCCCTAAAAATGTAACATTACCCCTGTAAAATATTAGGAGTTTAGTGATTTATAGAGAAAGTGCCGGTCTCTTATGTGAAAGGACCAAATTTAGGGCACATGTATATAAATCACTTGTGACTCTTTTATAGAGATTTTTCGACCATTTTGAAGAGCTAACTCACAGAATTTTGAATTTGCTTATTCTTGATTGTGTATGCCCTTCTTTATGAGATTGTGTGTGTGTGTGTGTGTTTGAGGTGTGGAATGTGTGTCTAGAGATGTTGTCTACTCCTTTCCCATCTCTTTTTGCTATTTTAGTGTATGTGTGAAGCGTAGGAAGTCTAGACGTGAGAGTTGGTGTTTCTTGCCACTCTATCTTTTTGTCATAGCACGAAGCATAGAGGTCCAATCGAGCTAAAAGTATTAGCATTGGATTTGTTTCTTTAGAGCTTTAAACTGAAGAATTTATTGATTATATTTGGGTATCCCAGCTGAGAGATATTGCTCAATTTGTATCTACTATTGCACGAAGTATTGCACTAGACATCACTGAGTAAGAAGCTTCATGTGAGGTAGATTCTCCTAATTTTCATGCATTACTTGTCCCATTAATACATTAGCTAGCACATGTGCACATGTCTTCATACACTTGATTGGGTTAGACTCACATATTGATGATTAAATGATTGTATCTATGACGCCACTATATGCACTCGCTTGATGATAGAGATTTAGTCTCATTCATCACAAGTCTCTAAGAGCTTTTAAGATTGGGTACCATTTTAGAGATCAATTTGAAGATAAGAATTACAGGGATTTTGAATATTATTGGTGGCACAAAATATAGAGGATATTTAACAAAGAATAAAGTGTCTAAGACATGCACAATTATGCAATAGGATACAAAGTGATGATCTACAATGACTAAGACCACAAGCAATGAGAGAGGCGCATTGGGTTTTATTATCTAGTTTAGATATTCATAATTTGGCTTGATGTTTAAGACTTAAAAAGTCAATAAGTTACATCCATATTTCACATGTTCCATTACTGAACTTAAAAAGAAGTTCATCAACTATTTCTCAGTAAGAAGATCAAAATTTTCATTAGAAGAGGTAATACACAACCACATATAAAGGAGCTATTATCAAAGTAAGTACTGTAAAATAAATTTCATGAATAGCTTGATGAGATCTTCACTTAGAATAACCTTGCATAAGCACGCTTGTACATCCTAGGGAGTAGAGACTACCTATTTCTTGGCAATACCTTACTATGCATTTCAACTCTGGAACAAAGGACTCTGATACACTTGAGGGTGGGAAAAGATTGGGGGGAGGGGGTGATGTCATGAAATATATATCTCAAGAACTTCAAATTCATAAAATATGAGCTTAAATAGAAAAACCCTCAAAGAATCCTCAATATTCTATAAGGGACTCCATTTGTGATCCTATAAATTAAATAAATATTATGGTCATTAAGAAATCGGAGTGTGAGGAGGGAGATCTCGAGTTTAATCCCTACGTGAATAATTTTGTCAAGAACCATGGAAAAGGTTTCTAGACACTCCATAGGAGCTTACCAAGAAACATGGAGATATTTTACCAAAACTTTAATTAAGTAAACGAGCCTCAAACATGTATAAACTGAACCTTGGTTCCTCATCTAGAGCGTCTAAGACTCATGCAAATGACATAGAAGCAAAACAAGAGAGTCATGAAGAGTTCATGCTACCTAAAGAAAAGAGCTCATCTTCCAAACCCTATCTTCAATCTCAAAAATCCTTTCTAAAGCTTTTTTGTTGAGGAAGCTTTATCTTCAAGCGTGGTTTTACATCCTAGTTTTTGAATCATTTGCATCTCTTATTTCCAATTTTACGTTATTTTATTACCATCAAGTCTAGATCTTCATGGTGCTTTGCAAAGCTTTTATCATCTCACTTACTAAGGCCATAAATTTATGAGGAGATTTCAAAATTGCGAAATTTATGTTACATATGATCACATGTAGTCTTATTCAATGCTAGAAACTCCACGCCATTTGCATTTTTGGTTTGCAAGTTATTGATCGCTGAGCACCATTAGGTCTGATCCTTCACTCTAGTATGCTTAATTTCTATGGGCTCACTTGCCAAGGCAATAATTGTTGAAATGAAAGAAGCTACTCCTACTCTACAATTAATCACAAAATAAATTAACTATGGAAGAAGGAACAAAAGATACGAAAACATGATGAATAGATTAAAATGGAAAGAACTTACGTCACTCCATGTGATGACCCTTTTGTTTTTTAATATGGGGACTAGTGACATATGGGATCACTTAGTCCATTGACTTTTAGGATCTAAGGACATATGGGATCCTTAGACATAACTTGGACATATGGGATTCAAGTTTGGGACATATGGCATCCGTGAGATCTTGGGACATATGGGATTCCAAGACATATACTTGGACATTCGGGATCTAAGTGGGTTTTAATGGGATCTAGGGACATATGGGATCCCTAGACATTTAGGGTTTACATCATGGGGTAGGTAGTGTCTTTGGAACCATTTGCCTTCTCCTTCTTTGAGCTTTGTTGTGTCATGGACACAAAGGAAACCATCCTAAATCTCAGATTCCATGTGACTTTACAGATCTCATGATTGCTTTATATTTTGGAGACACTAATGCTTCCATTGCGTCCGGAACCTGCCAAAACCCCAAGATCGACTGTCTATTTGCTAAATTCCCACATCCGAAGGTCCTGTTAGAAGTTGATGACATCATGATGACATCATCAATTCGCAACCGCCTTGGGAACTGCCCTTGAAAACCTATATAAGGAAGGGTTGGCCACATTCATTTCTCAGTCTTGCCAACGCCAGTCTTGGGAGCTCAAGGAGTCATGATCACCAAGTAAGTACTTTCAAGTTCTAGTTCAAGTTTTAGTCTTGTCTCTTGTTCTAGTCTTGTCTAGTCTTGTTTCCTGGACATCTAGCCTTGTCCTATTGTAATCTCATAGTAGGAGATTCTTTCTAGTTATTTCTTGTATCTAGTCCATATCCTTGAAGGGAAGTATTGTAATCAAGGTATCTTGTTCCATACCTACGGTCCCGAGTTGTGGGATCTCCTATATCATCTCTAGTCCAGTTTTCCATACCTATCGGTCCCGGGTTGTGGGACGTCTTGTATCGAATCCGTTTTCTTGTATTATTTTCCCTATGTGGGGGTTCTTGTAGTAATAAGTGTATTTCTGAAATCTTATCTAGTGAAGTCAGAGAGCACAATCTAGTGCTCCCTTGACATTTTGGCAAGACTATCTTCATCAAGACCAAGCACCATGGATTCCCTATGCAAGGGGATTCAATCTACCATAAAGGACTTGATCGAACATGTCCAAGAGATGAAAAGATTGCTACAACAAGATGATCGATCAATTTCAAGTTATGCCTTGAATATCAAGATGTTGTTTCGTGGAACTACATATCAAGAAGACTACATGGTTAACCAGTTTCGAAGTGGCCTCAATCCTAAATTCAAATATCTTTGCTATCCATTCCTCAAGCACATACCTTGGAGGACGTTATCAATCAAGCAATTCAATGTGAGAATCAATTGTTAAAAGAAAGCCAAGTCCAAGAGTCAGAAATCTTGAATAATGAAGGCACTATTCCTCAAGAATTTGAATCAAGAATCTTTGAAGCCCCAACAGTCATTACAAGCGATATCCAGTATACATGTTATGAAGATATCAAGAAGATAAAGGACGAGGAGTTTAAGTTCAACCAAGGAGGTGCGCTTACTCAACGCTCTCCATTAAAGATATTGGAAACACAACATTCCACTAGAAGCTCAAAACATGTATCGCGTGAAGAACCCAAGGAAGCTCAAGAGACACCTAATCCTTCACCATCTTTCAAGATTAAGAACCATGAAGAATTCAAGGTTGATCATGTCTTAGATTCAAGAATCTCTCGAGGAAGATTGGAATGCCTTATTCATTGCAAAGCATATGACACGAGTTATCGTACTTTGGAACTTACAGAAAATCTTTTGAGAGCAAAAATCAAGGTTCGAGAATTCCATAAGAAGAATCCAATGAAACCCAAGTTAGAGAACATGGCCGCTCCTCATGGAACTTGTCACTTGAGGGGGAGGTGATGTCATGGACACAAAGGAAACCATCCTAAATCTCAGATTCCATGTGACTTTACATATCTCATGATTGGTTTATATTTTGGAGAAACTTATGCTTCCATTGCGTCCGGAACCTGCCAAAACCCCAAGATCGACTGTCTATTTGCTGAATTCTGACATCCGAAGGTCCTGTTAGAAGTTGATGACATCATGATGATATCATCAATTCGCAACCGCCTTGGGAACCGCCCTTGAAAACCTATATAAGGAAGGGTTGGCCACATTCATTTCTCAGTCTTGCCAATGCCAGTCTTGGGAGCTCAAGGAGTCATGATCACCAAGTAAGTACTTTCAAGTTCCAGTTCAAGTTTTAGTCTTGTCTCTTGCTCTAGTCTTGTCTAGTCTTGTTTCCTGGACATCTAGCCTTGTCCTATTGTAATCTCATAGTAGGAGATTCTTTCTAGTTATTTCTTGTATCTAGTCCTATCCTTGAAGGGAATTCTTATAATCGAGATATCTTGTTCCATACCTACGGTCCCGGGTTGTGGGATCTCTTGTATCATCTCTAGTCCAATTTTCCATACCTATTGGTCCCGGGTTGTGGGACGTCTTGTATCAAATCCGTTTTCTTGTATTATTTTCCCTACGTGGGGGTTCTTGTAATCATAAGTGTATTTCCGAAATCTTTTCTAGTGAAGTCATAGAGCACAATCTAGTGCTCCCCTGACATGTTGTATTCTTCATGGGATCCATTGATGGGATCTTTGGTAGGGTCCTCCTTTTGGTTTTGGTGAAGCCTTTGTCTTGTGAGCTACATGGCCTTGTAGTGAGCTTTGAGTGTCATTTGTTCAAGCCATAGGGAAGGTCTTACTCTTTTAAAGAGCAGTGTCTACTCCCTTTACATGGGGCTTGAGAGCTAAAATGTGTTGATATATCTTCACTTTAGTGAGAGCTCTTTGATATGTAGAGAGTATACATGACTTCAAGACTTGATGGCTTTGGGAAGGTCCTACCATGCTTGCACATGGTGGTGTCTAATCCCATTACAAAGAGCCTTATGCATGTACACACAGATTTTGGATTGAAATATAAAAATGATTCATATGGCATGTGATCAAATCACTTTCTTTCATTCCTCTGTGAGAGAATGATCGTATCATTCAATGGCATAGTGTTGAGACTCACAAAAATTGAAGCTTTATACATCTAATCTTCCATGTATCCATGTTAGAAACATATTAGATTTCACCATTGAGTGGGGAGAGATCTAGTCCTACAACACCTATCGAGATTGTTAATCATTAAGAGTTCAAAGTTGAGCATGTCCTAGATTCCAAAATATCTTGAGGAAGCTTGGAGTACTTTGTTCATTGGAAATTGTATGACATCCCTGACTGTACTTGGGAACCTATAGAAAACCATAAGAGAGCACCAACCAAGGTTGGAGAATTTCATAAGAATCATCCAATGAAGCCAAGATGACACAATATGAATGCTCCTCTTAAACCTTAGATTCCATGTGACTTTCTATATCTCATAATTCATTTACAATTTGGAGAAGCTAATGCTTCCATCACATGTGAATGTGCAAACCCCTAAGATTTGATGGAGAGTGTTAATCTCCAAAAGAACAAGTTACGCTTGTAATGAAGAGCCGCTTTCTCTTGAAGATGCATGTGATGATCCTCAATGGATGAGTGCTATGCAATTAGAAATGGATTCCATACATGGGAATGGTACTTGGGAGTTATGTGAATTTCCAAAAGGAAAGAATGACATTGGTACAAAGTGGGTTTACAAGATTAAGAGAAAATGTGATGGTAGCATTGATCACTGCAAAGCTAGATTGGTTGCAAAAGGATATGCACAACAATATGGCATTGACTATGAGGAAATTTTTGCACCTACTTCACGCATGACTACCATTCGTACCATGGTTGCATTGGCTTCCCATCGAGTTTGGAAAGTGCATCAGTTGGACATAAAAATAACCTTATTGAATGGTGATTTGCAAGAAGAGGTTTATGTGAAGCAACCTCTTGGATTTTCTATGAAAGGGATAGAGCATATGGTTTGTCACTTGCATAAAGCCTTGTATGGTCTCAAGAAAGCTCTAGGTGCATGGTATGATAAAATACATAAGCACTTGATTGCTCTTGGCTTCACATGTAGTCTGATTGAAAGAAAAATCTATGTACACAAAAGTGGGGCTGATCTTATAGTGCTTGTTCTTTATGTCGATGACATACTCTTGACTAGGTCATGTGATGCAAAACTTGACATTCTTATGGCTGATTTGCAGCATACTTTTGATGTCACTTATCTTGGTCTTTTGAACTACTATCTTGCATATTCTAGTTTGTATCCATTGAGGGGGGAATTGTTATGCATCAAGCAAAGTATGTTGAAAAACTAGTTGAATGTTTCGACTTTGAGAATTGCAAGCTAGTTTCCACACGAGTTGAGATAGGATTTAGATTCTTAGTTGAGGATTCCAGTGATGCATTTGACACTTCTCTTTATCAGCAAGTTGTGGGATGTCTTAGAAATGCATGCAACACAAGGCCGGATATACAATATGCAGTGTCCCATTTGAGTCGATTCATGCATAGCCCTGGCACTAAGCATTGGCAAGCGGTAAAACATGTGTTTAGATATCTCAGAGGCACTTTGAGCTAAGGTATCTTTTATGGAAGAGATATTTAGCCATGCTTGCATGCTTTTACAGATAGTGATTGGCTGATTGTTATGATATTCGTGTGTCCACTACTAGTAATTGCTTTTTCCTTGGAGACTCATGCATATCTTGGTTGAGTAAGAAGAAACCTACAGTGGCGACTTCGAGTTGTGAAGCTGAGTACAGGGCAGTTCTCACAGCTACAGTGGAGTGTATATGGCTGAGACGCCTATTGATGGATCTTTGCATGTATTCAGAGAAGCTTGAGTTGGTACACACAGATGTGTGGGAACCATCAAAGGATTTCAATATCAATGTCAAGGTACTATGTGATTTATGTTGATGATGCTACCAGATGGATCACTATCTATGTGATCAAAGATAAGTCAGAGGTATTCAATACAATCAAACATTATCATGTGTATGCAGAAAGAATTACAAGCCATAAATTGAAGAGACTAAGGTTAGATGGAGGGGGAGAGTATTTCTCTAATGAGTTCAGTGATTACTTGTGGAATGCAGGTATAAAAAGGGAAATTACTTGCAGGTACTCTCCTCAACAAAATGGTGTAGCAGAGAGAAGAAATAGAACTCTTGTTGAGTTTGCAAGGTCAATGATGAAGGAGAAAAATTGCCCAAATTAGTTGTGGGCTGAGGCTGTAAATACATCTACTTATTTGGTCAATAGGCTACCATGTAAAGCTTTGAAGGATATGACACCATATGAGGCATGGTGGGGTAAGAGACCTAGCTTGGATCATTGCAAAGTATTTGGATGTTTGGCATATGCATATGTGCCATCACAATTAAGACACAAGTTAGAACCTAAAGCAGAAAAGTATGTATTCATTGGTTATGATGATAAGCAGATGGGACGTAGGTTGTGGAGTCCATCCACAAAACAATTTCTTGTATCAGAAGATGTTACATTTGATGAGCAAGGTACTTGCTATGCAAGTACAATCAATATTAATTCAGGTGATGAAGAAGTTGTGAGTCAAAAGAAAGGTAAATCAAAGGTTCAAATATTTGATGAAGAGGAGAATAATGAAGTGCAGGTTAAAGTTGAAGAAATGCCAAGATTTGATCCTAAGTGTGAAGAACCAGAAACCTCAAGGAGTGGAGAACTGAGAAGGTCATCTAGACACAAGTGGCAACCTACAAGGTATAGCTATGACACTTCTTTTTTGGCTACCAAAGATTATGCTTACATGGTAAAGGTAGATGAAGACCCTTCCACATATGAATAGGCAAAAGGTAAGGAAAATTGGGAGAAAGCTATGTAGGAAGAATATGATGCATTAATGGAGAATCAGACATGGGATTTGGTTCCTAAACCAAATAGTCAGAAGATCATTGGATGCAAATGGGTCTACAAGACTAAGAGGTTTGCAGATGGAAGTGTGTCTAGGTATAAAGCTAGACTTGTTGTGAAAGGGTTTGCTCAAACATATGGTATTGATTATGATGAGACCTATAGTCATGTGGCAAAGATGACAACCATCAAGACACTCATAGCCATTGCTGCATGTAAAGGTTGGAAATTATGTCAATTAGATGTGAAGAATGCTTTTTTAAATGGTTACATTTCAGATGATGTTTTCATGGAGCAACCTCAAGGATTCAAAGATGGAAGGTATCCAAATCATGTATGTAAGCTCAAGAGAGCTTTGTATGGTTTGAAGCAGGCCCCAAGGGCATGGAATTATAGACTTGTGAAGTTCTTGAAAGAACTTGGATTTCAAGTATCTAAGGCAGATAGTAGCTTGCTTGTTAAAGCAAGTGATGATGGGTTCATTTACATGAGAAAGGCATTCAAAGCCTAAAGAAGCAAATGGAGAAAGAGTTCAAAATCAGTGACTTGGGAGACTTGTCATATTTCTTGGGTATGGAGATTTCATACACTCAACATGGAGTGTATGTGACTCAAGAAAGGTATTTGAGAAACTTGTTAATCAAGTTTAAAATGAATGATTGCAGGGTAGCACCTACTCCAATGGAGGTAAATCACAAATTGAGCACATATGGTGGAGAAGAATTCAAGGATATAAAGCTATATCAGAGTTTGGTTGGTAGTCTTATCTATGCTACATTAACTAGGCCTGACTTATCATATGCAGTTGGAGTTTTGTCTCAATTCATGCATTGTCCTAGGAAAGAACATTGGATTGCAAGTCAAAGAGTGTTGAGGTACATAAAGGGTACACTCAAAGAGGGTTTGTATTATCGTTTTACATCAGATACAAACATCAAAATATATAGTGATGCAGATTGGGCAGGTAATCCTAATGATAGAAGATCAACATATGGATACTTGTGTTATGTGGGAGATAAGTTAATCTCTTGGTGTTCAAAGAAGCAACACACAGTTGCTTTATCATCTACAGAAGCTGAGTACAAAGGTATGGTTGAAGCTGCAAAGGAAGTGATATGGCTTAAGACTCTCATGAAGAGTTTTGACACCATACAGAGTACACCTATCATTTATGGAGATAACATGAGTTCATTGTATTTAGCTGCTAATCCTGTGTTTCATGCAAGGACTAAACACATTGAGATTCAGTATCACTTTCTGAGAGAGAAGGTGATGGATAAAGAGATTGAATTCATACATACTTCAACAAAAGATCAGATAGCTGATATGCTTACCAAAAGCTTGGATGGACCAAAGCTACAGAGATTCAAAGACATGGCAGGCATAAAGAAGATAGAGAAAACCTCAATTGATGATTGAGGGGGAGCTGTTGGTGCAGGAAAATCAACAATTGATGTTTTGATGAAGAGTTGAAGTCAAGGTTTGAAGGAAAGATTCAAATTGTGAAGCATGGAAGAAGAATACATTCAGAAGAGGAAGATGTGTACACATATGTACAGATAGTTCACTTATATCTTTAAGAAGTCATAAGGTTGTAAATTTTTTGTATATACATACTATGAAAATGTCGGGGCAAGCATGAGAGAGTATGAGAATAGACTAATCAGAAGTTGTATGTGTCATTAGACATCTTAGAAGTGAGTTAAGACTCTCTCATCACTCAGTTGTAAAATTCTCAAAAATGAAGAAAATGTTGCACCCAATATTTCTGAGTTTTCTCCTTCTGTGTTAGATCTTTTGTCAAATGCTTTTGTACAAGTCTAATTCTATAGGAGATCGATCTTTGTACAAATTTTTAGCTTCCAATTGTGATCAGGCTTAGAGAATTAAGTGTAGGAACATTTGCATATGTGAATGAGAAGAAGTGAAGTTACAGGAGGCGCAAAATTCGATACGAATGTTTTGATCAATTCTCCTTCCATAGTTTAAATTTTTGAGCAAGCAAGTACTTAATCTTTAATTTGGAAGGTAAGCTACTTGTGGCTAAAAGCATTTATAGAAATGTGTTCTAGATTGAGAGAACCAAAGGTTTAAAGTCATAGGTGTCTAAATCGACTTCTTAGAAGAACAATTTTAGACATAGGTGAGTTGTTGAGATCATTTCTCAAGCTCTACTGAATCTTTTGGAATGATTCAACTTGGAGAAGGTGCACAATCTATAGGTGACACTTCATACAAAGTTTTATAAAAAAAGTTACATATTTGATAAGGCAATGAGTGAATTATGTGCAACAGACTTTTTGTGTAATCTCCTTCTTCACAGTTTGTTCAGAAAACTTGACAATTGAGTATTGATCTTCTAAAATTGGTGAAGATCCAAGTTATTCTTGTTATATTAAAGCACCACTATCAAAGAACCAATCCGAATTAGCCTCACTCACAACCATAAATTTAGAATGCAAAGAAGCATCATAATGACATGTAGAAAGACATGCCCAAAAATCTTGAGCCATGTTATCTTCATCATGTTAGTATATGATCAATGTCTACCCCTCATGATTGTATGCACATTTTGTAAGGCCCCCTTTATGAGGAGAAGCCAAGCGTGCATTACCCAATTGATGGGAATCCCAACTTGAATGTTGGATGAAGGTCATATTGGACCATGTAAGATATTATAAGGAAAGGGAGTTACCAGGGTCCCCAATTGTGGGGTCCGGGGCAGCGGTGAGCAGCCCCGGCTGGGGGGTCCAAGGGGGCCAGCGGGTACTAAATGGATTTGGAAAGCTAAGTATAAAGATGATGGAACATTAGAAAAGTATAAGGCACGATTAGTTGCACAGGGTTTTTCACAGATTGAAGGATTTGATGTTCAAGAAACTTTTGCACCAACAGCACGCATGACAACTATTCGGACGGTACTTGCAGTAGCTGCACAAAAGTCTTGGCCTATTTTCCAGATGGATGTCAAATCTGCATTTTTGAATGGTCACCTCAAGGAGGAGGTATATGTATCTCAACCACCAGGTTTTGAGGTGCCCAATTCAGAAAATAAAGTTTGCAGGTTGAAGAAAGCTTTGTATGGACTTAAGCAAGCTCCACGGGCTTGGTACCAACGAATAGATCATTTTTTCAAAAATATGGGTTTTGAAAGAAGTACTTCTGATGCTAACCTGTATGTAACGAAAAGGGATAGCAAGCTAGTTGTTGTCATTGTATATGTAGATGATTTGATCATTACAGGAGATCATCAGGAACTCATCAATCAAACTCGGATCAGCTTGGGAACTGAGTTTGAAATGACAGACTTAGGTCTACTCCATTTTTGTCTGGGAATTGAAGTATGGCAAAGGAAGGATGGCATTTTCATCTCACAACAAAAATATTCCAAAGAAATTCTCAAGGCATTTGGAATGATGGACTGCAAACCAACTAGCACACCTATGGAGGTAAATCATAAGCTATCTATGGATGATAACATGCCTGATGTAGATGCTAAGAAGTATAGGAAGCTCGTTGGAAGTCTTATTTTTTTGTGCAACACTAGACCAGACATTTGCTATGCTATTGGAGTGTTAAGCAGGTTTTCCAACAAACCTAAGGAGAGTCACTGGAATGCTGGAATGCGAATTCTAAGGTACATTGCAGGAACCTTGGATTTTGGTATTTTGTATACCATAGGTGATACACTCCAAGGATATTGTGATTCAGATTGGGCTGGAGATTGTGATTCTAGAAAATCAGTTTCTGGATATTGTTTCTCACTTGGTTCAGGAATATTTTCTTGGGTAAGTAGGAAGCAACCAACTCTTGCACTCTCCTCCACTGAAGCAGAGTACAAAGCAGCTTGTTTTGCTTCTTGTGAGGCAGTCTGGTTAAGGAGAATTCTTGCAGATATAGGCTTTCCATCAAATATGCCAATTGTACTCAAGTGTGATAATCAAAGTTGTATGGCTATTGCAAAGAACCCAGTATTTCATGCTCGCACCAAGCACATAGAAGTACAGTACCATTACATTCGTGAGCTAATTGAAGATGAAATTGTGGAGCTAGAATATTGCCCAACAGAGGCAAATTGTGCTGACATATTCACTAAAGCACTTGGAAGAGAGCAGCTCAACAAGCATCTTCAACAGATGGGCATAGGACCGAGACCTACTTGATTTATCATCGGTAAACATTGAGGGGGGGTGTTAGTATATGATCAATGTCTACCCCTCATGATTGTATGCACATTTTGTAAGGCCCCCTTTATGAGGAGAAGCCAAGCGTGCATTACCCAATTGATGGGAATCCCAACTTGAATGTTGGATGAAGGTCATATTGGACCATGTAAGATATTATAAGGAAAGGGAGTTACTAGGGTCCCCAATTGTGGGGTCCGGGGCAGCGGTGAGCAGCCCCGGCTGGGGGGTCCAAGGGGGCCAGCGGGCCCCCTGGCTGGGGGGTCCCAGGGGGCCAGCGGGCCCCTTGGTGGGGGTCCGGGGGCAGCGCCCCCGGCGCGACGGTAAAGGGAATATTCCATGGAATATTCCCTGTCGGAGTCAGAAATCATTTATATTTGTTAGGTCGGTTCAACCAGTCTAAGCCGTGTATGGCAATTACGCGGGCGGTGGCCGCCCACGCTCTACCGCCCATGTATAGCCGTCCATGGCAGACCACCCATGATCCTATATATACATGACTTCTGCACTTCCTAAGATACCGAGTTGAGCCAGCATACCTCTACCTTGTATCTCCCTATCTAGAGTTGTCTAGATCACCATTTAAGCTCTACCTTGAGAGCGCACGGGTGGACAACGCCATCATCTTTGTACTTGCTGCTAGTAGAAAATTGTTGAGATTCTCCTATATCTGTTATCTTCTCTGCTATTGCTCCTGTGTTATATTGCGTAACTATTGTCTTTCACATCATTCTTTGCATTTGCTGAATTTTCAGCAATAGACATGTCGGATTCCTTCTTCTTTTCATTGCGTTTAGAAAGCTTTCTACACCCATCAATAGTATGACCAGCCTTTCAACAATATTTGCATCTCTTCTTCTTTTGCAAATCACCTTCATTAGAGAAATGAGTGGAAGAGGATGGTTGAGGCTTTGGTTTTGATGAACCCAAAGCTGAACCATACTTGTTTTTTCCCTTTTGTGACATAGCAAGTGCTTGTGTTCCCTCAATCAAACCACTCCTATTCACTCTAGATTGCTCTTCTTGCAAAAGAAGAGACATAACCTCATCAAATACATACATATTAGGATTTCCTTTTGCAACCAAATAGAGCGTAGTAGAAAAGCTTTGAAAAGATTCTGGTAATCCTTTCAACAATGTAGAAATGAGTAATGCATCTAGAATAATCTCATCTATGTTTGCCAATTGCTCTTTCAAGTCCTTGATTCCTGTCACATACACATCTGCCAACTCATTTTCAGCCATACATACATCCTCAAGTTTCTTCGTCAAGTACGCAACATGTGCTTCATTACACACGACATACAAAGAAGCAAGAGTGTCCCATGCTTGTCTCGATGTAGAACATGATCGAATGTGTAAAGCTATATGACGCTTCACTAAAAGAGCAATCAAAGCATGAGCTTGAGCATCTTTTCCATCCCATCTAAGCTGCTCCTGTGTAGGTGGAGAAGGAGAAACCATTGTACTGGAACAAGAAGCTCCATTTGTGATGGTGGACTATAAAGTAGAAGAACCTACGGGTCTTCGATCTACATCTGCCACTATGTTGTAAAGTTGTTTAGCAACAAGAACATGCTTCATCATGTAAGAACACATCGGATAGTTGGTCCCATCAAGCTTATCTTCAGCTTGAAGCATGCCAAACAAGTCATTGTTCTCTGCCATTTCACAAAAAAACAAGAATGTGATAAAATCTTCACTTCGACGAAAGCTGAAATGAATGCTGAAGTTTCAGCTCAAAACCATCAGTCTAATGGTGATTCTTAGTGTAGGAATGGCTTTGAAATGGGGGTGAAACTCCAACGCACCTAGTGGAAATGTTTCTTCATTGCGGAGATTCACTCTTCTATGCTCTGAAGTTGATTTGCACTGTTAAAAGTACACGTGCACTGCTGCACAAAAAATCAAAACCTTAGAAGGAGCTGAACCTGCTCTGATACCACCATTAGGTGTGTATAGAAGTGCGAGAGACACACGAGAAGCACACAGAAGGATCACAAACGTAGCAAGACATACAAAAAAGACAATGGTTGGAATAGCTCTGTCTATTGACGATGAACTGAATTGAAGTAAGAGGTGAATAATATCCCTAAGTACAAAGTACCACCACATATGAGAGTATCAAGTTTGTGGTAGCATGGGAAAAAACCTATAGCCATCACTAGAGTAAAAAGTGCCCATGTATAGGGAAAAGGTTCACATCAAAGCTAAGTGTGACAAATATCTAGATTAGACGAACTCCCTTGAGGGAGATGAGCTAGATACACAAAATACTTGATAAGATCTCATACTACTAGGTTACAATAGGACATGGCAGGATGTCCAAGATACTAGCCTAGATAAGACTAAAACAAAGAAAAATACTAGAACTCCAATTAGAACTTGCAAAGTACTTACTTGAAGATCATAACTCCTTGATCTCCCAAGATTAGCATTGAAAAGACTGAGGATGTATGTGGGCAAGCCCTTCTAATATAGATATTCAAGGTTGGTGGACGATTACAAATCGATGATGTTAGCAATATGAAATACGACCTCTGGATATCAAAATCAAGTAAGTAAACTCTTGATCTTAGGGTTTTGGCACGTTTTGCATGCGATTGAAGCATTCACTTCTTGGCACTTTGATTTTGAGTCTCTTTTATGGAAGAGATGTTCGGCTATGGTAGCATGCTTTATGCTTTGATCTCCTTCTTTTCTCTTATGTGTAGTTCTACTCATGATTCACCACTCACTCATACACCCAAAAGTCTTGACTTTTCAATATCTAGTAATCCATTAAGAGAGTATGCAATAAAATCTTCACCATCCATCAGCTGTCTACGTGAACAAGGAATTTACTAAGTGCTCCTTAAAAATAAAATAAAAAGAAAAACAACTTTCTTCTCATTGGGAAAACTCATTGGCTTCTTCCTTGAGACGGGAAATCATTCATCTTCATGTAGATTTAATCATTTTTAGGGAATTGATATTCTCTTTCTTGTGTATCGATCGTGATGTGTGCCAAACGGCTAAGTACTACCCTTCTGTACCTATCATTGGACTATTGATCAAAGCTTTTCATTTATAAAATTCTCTTCCATATTAAAGTTAATAATTTCCTCTTGTAGAAAATGCTTGTTGTTGGAGTTAGACGTCTGCGGAAGCATGCAAACAGCACAACAAAGAAGAAGAAGCTTGGAGCACAACACACAATACTGAATGTATTACTAGAGAATGTACAAAGATAAGTAGCCCATTAGGGAAATGAACGTATATACAAGCCGAGGGAAAAAAACCTCCTAAAGAGGGAAAAAAGTGCCCCAGTGGTCCTAGTGTGTTCACACATGTCACTACCTAAATATATCAACAAATCCCCCCTGGAAGTGATGCAGTGAACAAGGAGCTGGCACTCATGTATAAGGACGTGCCAATCTATGTGGAATCAAACCACAAAAGGAAGTAAGCCCAAAGCTTTGCGGTAAGCTTCAAACTTCTCCCTAGGCAGAGCCTTCGTGAAAAGGTCTAGAATGTTCTCCTACATGCGAACATATGCCAAGCTGATCTCCCCAGTTGAGGGCCTCTCCCTGACATAATGATAATGCACCTCAATGTGCTTAGTGTAAGCATGGAACACAGGGTTGCTCGCAACTGCAAATGCACTCTGACTGTCAGTGAAGATGGTGGTGGCAAAAGATTGAGCAACACCCAAATCAGTCGTAAGGCATTTGAGCCACACACACACACTCAACAATAGCTATGAAAGCTGCCCTATACTCAACCTCACAGCCTGAAGTGTCCTGGCCATAATAGGCTGCTTCTTGCTCAACCAAGATATACATGAGCTACCAAGCATGAAGCAAAAACCACTAGTGGACACACGAGTGTCATAGCAACTAAGCCAATCACAATCAGAAAAAGCATGCAAATGTGGTGGTAGTGATCCCCCTTGGGATAAAAGAACCCAAGTGGCCGAGTACCACTCAAATAGCAAAAGATGCGCTTAATCGCTTGCCAATGCTTGACACTTGGGCAATGCATAAACTTGCTCATCTGTGAGATAGCAAAGTGAATATCTGGACGAGTAATGCATAAGTAAATCAAGCATCCAAAAGCTTGTTGATAGAGAACAACATCAAATGCATCTCCAGCATCGTAAAGACTCAATCATAAACCTGTCTCCATAGGAGTGGCTATAGGCTTACAGTCTTCAAGGCCGAAATGCTACAATAATATGTCAATATATTTCCTTTGGCACAAAGCCATTCCACCATCAACGTGCATAAACTAAATGCCCAAATAGTGATGCAAATGCCCCAAATCAGACATCTCAAATGAGGCATGTAAATCAGCCTTAAAATAAGCAATATGCTTCTCATGAGCACCAATGAGCAGCATGTCATCAACATAAACCATAATGATCAGAAGTACATCATTAGCACGCTTAACATATAAGGTGCTTTCAGTTGGACTATTCTCAAAACCATGTGCAATCACATAGGCATGTATCTTTCATACCAAGCATGTGGTGCTTGCTTTGAGCCATATAATGCTTTCTTTAACCTACACACCAGGTTCTCATTCCCTTTCTGCACAAAGCCACAAACTCAAAAACATACACTTCTTCATGCAATTTATGATTGAGAAATACTCTTTTGATATCCAACTGATTTACATTCCAACCATGATGAGCTGCAAGTGCACAGATGCTACGAACAGTAGTCATTCCGCAAGTGGGTGCAAAGGTCTAATCAAAATCAATGCCTCTTTCCTGTGCATAACCCTTTGCAACAAGCCTAACCTTACACCTCTCAATTGTACCATCAGGCTTATGCTTCAGCTTGAATACCCACTTAGTCCCAATGGCCTTCTTGCCAGGAGACAAATCACATAAAGACCAAGTACCATTATTCATTATAGCATCATATTCAAATTGCATAGCAACCATCTAGTTTTCTGAATTCTATGCTTCATCAAATGAAACAGGCTCATTCTCATCACAGACACTACATGCAGGCATAGCATAGCAATGTGATGCAAAAGAGGAACTATGAGAGCCTGAACGAGTACGATATGACAAAGGCGCATCTAATTTGCTATCACACAAAGTCTGCATCAACCATTTTGGCATAGTTTTTTCCTTCTCAATATGAGCTCTCTCATCAACAAGTGCATCATGTAGATCTGCATTAGAAATGGAATGATCTGCATCATCACATGAAACCTGCAAAGGTTGAGAAATTGGCTCATTAGGACTTGCACTAGACTGTCCACCTATAAAAAGAGGTAGCAAGGTATCATACATGTCTTTGGAGCTAAGAGAAGTCTCTGTTAGCCGTCGGATTGGATCTCTATGTAATTTTATTTTTCCATATTTGCACGCACCGAAAAGGCATGGCAAAAAGATGTAACCCTCTTTTGAGTAATGAAAAGGCAAGCACGACATTCTTCGGGCAAGAGGAGTCGCCAGACTGTTTGTCTTGGCAATAGCACTGGAGATGCTATGTTGTAGATTTTAAATAACTCTGGGTACTGTGTTTGATTATTAATTTTCAATAATTAATTGTTTATTATGATAACAAGGTGGTGATTAATCTTAACAGTTCTGTGCGAATTCGTAAATACTTCATACGCATGGTAGACACATTGCGTAGTGATAAGTGTTGAATCGAAAAGTAGTTAATTGTTAATTGAATGATTGAATTGGGAAAATTAAAAAGGGCCTATGTACTATCAGACCCCTATCCATCCCAAGAACCCTGAAACGAGATTAAAAGGGCTTAACCGAAAGCACTTTTAACACTAGTGCCGTCTGTGGGAAATGGAGTAGTTGGTTGCATAGAAGATTAAAGATTGACAAAGAATTCTTTGATATATGTCGGTAACATGCTTCGATGAATCATACCCCAAATAACCGCAGAGATCAACATCCCTGGGCAGTTCCAAACTTATTAGAAACACCCCCTGGTGGTAGAAGTACAGGACAATTAAGTCCAGTTGTAGAAGGTTTGGTACAGCCAGTCAGTAGTGATTCCAGTGCTAGTTCGGTAGCACATGATGAGATTCCGATGAATTCCGATGTGAGTCCGGTACCTTTTGGAGAAAGTATGATGATTTTTGGTTGTACAAAGATGTAGTGCAAAGTCAGTTCCGCACCATCTGGTCAGAATTCGGCCATTTTCGGTGACAGGTTCTCGTTACCAGGTGAGAATGTTTTCGGTGATAGTGTAGGCTGGTCTAGTGAGACTTCGTAGGGTTTCGGTGGAAGTTCAGTATCACTTGTTGGTAATTTGAAGTTTTTCGGTGACACTGCGGTGCTGCTTGGTGGAAATTTACTGCGTTCACCACTTTTCAATGCAAGTCTACCGAATTTCGACACTAAAGTTGAGGAAAGGCTGCTAGACTTGGAGTTAAGAAAACCGTTCAACGACATTTTAGGACCGAAAAGTGAGCAAGTTGACCATACAGTTCAGGAAGATCAAGAGATATCCCCCCAAAATTCAAGTAACAAAAACACCACCAACAACAGCACCATGAGTGGTTCACAGCAATAGCAACAAACACCACCATAGCCGCAATTGCAATTTCAGCAGCAACAAGTTATCCCACCGCGTCCGGCACCAGTAGGGGTCACGTATGGGAAATTCGGTGGATTTCCGGGGGATGATCCTGACGCATATGTTCGCACATTTGAAATCAGTTATGCAGTGTTCAATCACCCACCAGATCCGACGTATGTAGTGTTCAATCACCCACCAGATTCGGCGTATAAGGCCATAGTGTTTCAGGCCACATTGGTTAATTAAGCAGCAAGGTGGCTGATAGAATACAATATTAATCATTTTGGTAATTATGAAGATGTGAAGGATGCGTTCCGGTAGAGTTTTCGCTTGAAGAAGAACCCTGCAGAAATTTTTGACTATTTGCAAAACAATCGGCAAAAACCACACCAGATTGTCCAAGAGTATGCGACACTGTTCAGAACTCACTTGCGATAGCTGCCACTGGCGCATGCCAACCTACCAAGACGATTTGGTGCAACTCCTGCACGAATTCTTAGATGTCTTCTCTTGGGATTACAGAGACATGAAGGGTCTTGACCCACGAATTTGTCAACACAGGGTGGTGCTCAAGCCAGATGCGCGACCCTTCAAGCAATCTAGCTACCGGATGAACCCGCATTATGTAGCCCGGGTAAAAGCAGAACTAGATTGCTTGCTAAAGATTGGATTCATTGTTCCTATTGAACATGCAGAGTGGATCTCGCCAATAGTGAAAGTGCCTAAGAAAAATAAACAGTTACATATTTGTGTCGACTACCAAAAGCTTAACGCAGCCACTACACCGGATCCGTTCCCTCTTCCTTTTCTAGATAAGATGCTCGATGAGGTAGCAAGTCACGAAATGTATTCTTTCATGGATGGCTACAGTCGATACAATCAAGTGAGGATGGCGGAACAGGATATACCGAAGACGGCATTCATCACCAACTAGGGCATCTATGTATGCACCATAATGTGGTTTGATTTGCGGAATGCCCTGAGTACATTCCGAAGATGTATGCAAGAAGTGTTCTCACCTCACCTGACAACGTTTATGCAAGTCTATTTGGATGATTTTTCATTATTTGGCGATACTTTGGCACACCTATATCATTTACAGTGCTGTTTTGAAAAGTGTCGGGAGTATTGATTATGTTTGAATCCTACCAAATTGGTCTTCACAGTTTCCTATGGGAAGCTGCTCGATCATATCATCTCCAAACAAAGAATACAGGTTGGTGTAGCTCAGTGATGAGTAGCACCTCCTTTAATGTCAATCCGGGAAGACGTGAGGATGGTATGAAGACCTCGAGCAAGTGGCGGCACAAGTGCATGAGTGAGAAGCACACAAGCATGCACACACATACACACACACGCACACACACGGCAAGACAAAGAGAGAGAATCAATGGAGTTCTTTAGATTACTTTCAATAGCTCTTACAAGTTCGTTTCAATTACAATCTAACCTCAAAAATGAGCTCTCTAGCTCCTTTTATAGTTTTTGACTAGCTTTGGCCCTGTCCAGACCTAGTGTCCGGCCTAGTTAAAAATTAGGTTCCAGGGCTTAGTTGGGGGCTCAAACGAGATCTAAAAAATACGAAAATTGGTACGCAACTACTTCTAAGGCTCCTCAAGCTCAAGGACTCCTTGGCTTGCACAAAATGGAGCTACAAAAATGTGAAATGATATTTACAATGATTGTTAGTGATAAAAATCACTGTTGTTGTAGGGGTTTCTTCTAGTGATCTGCCATACATATCTTCAAGCTCCCTACTTGCTCTTCCTCCCTGCATGTCCATCTCTTTGATCTGCATTAGTGTCTTGAAAAAATATTGGCCTACTTGCCAGATCTTCTTTGACTGCCCTGTTTGCTTGTGCTGTCCCTTCGCTCTGACTCCCTTCTTTGACTTTCACGTCTTGTAAGTCCTGGTGTACCAAGACTACTGCCAACACCCCCCCCCCCCCACTCTCGCGTCTGTCGCCCCTGACAGACCCTTGTCTAGCTGCTTTTTGGACGTAATATTGGACAACATCGGCGGCGAGGTGGTGTTCTTCTAACCTGAGTCCCCTTGCTAGATCTGTCAGCAATGCATCCCAATTGACTGGCCCTGGGACATCTGGATGTGGCACCCGTAATTGTTCTGAGTGAATGGTTCGCTCCACAGCAAATAAATGGAGGAGATGTGAGGGTCTGGGTACAAATATTTCTGAGTGGTATTCCCAGAACCCTGTTATGAACATCTCCTCGAATGTTTGTTTAAAGCAGGCTGGGAGGTATTTTATTCTGGCGTGCCAAGCATATACCACCTCTATGGAAGGAGTGGTACTCATGTCATAAACTAAATCCTGGTTTCCTGTAAGGAATCCGACACCTGAGAAGTGTGGGTCCTTGATATTCTTGAATGTCCTGAATGTAATAAGCATTAATTCAAAAATTTTCATGCACATCTGGGCCATCACATCAGGGGTATTCCTTAATCGGATGCTCCAGTGCCGTATGGTGGAAATCATGTAATTGACGGTGGGAGGTCCTTGAGGGGGTGCTAGATAGACGTAGTTTAACCATTTGGCGCAGCCTTTGATATTCTTGACTGCAAGGGTAAACTCTGGCCATGTGCGTCTGCGGAAGACAGGAACGTAACAAGGGTTATATTTAATAAAAAGAGGCATATTCGTCCAGTGCGAACCATCTCCGGGTAGGTTTCAAGGAGTCGGATCCTCCAGGTGGGTTGATGAATGGATCCTTTTTGAGCGCTCTCTGGGATGTCATCTGGCCCGAACTGTGTAGCAAACGTTGGAGGTTTGCCACATCTTTGTTGGATATCTGCATTGTAGTCCGCCAGGAGTACACAATATGGCACGTATTGATCATCATTGGTTCCGATCCATCTATGGTGGGACATGCTGCGGAAGTATTCTGATTTAATAATAGTGTCCTCTATCTTTGCCATAGATTGGATTTGAACTGCCACTCGATCTTCATGAGTTGATGCTGTTTTCTCTAGTGTCTGGAGCCACTCAGGTACTTCAATTTCTAACGTATCCATTCCTTCTACGGTTTGCTCACCACCTGGCATTGGCATAGGAACGTATGGTTCCTCATACGTCTCATCTACCTCGATGGGTACCAAATCCTCGGGTTCTGGTTCGACAACTGGAGAGGGCTGCCTTTCGTGTGTGAGTAATCTTTCCTGTAATTCGGCCACCTGCTCTTTCAATGTCTTGACTTCCTCTGAAGTCGTGGTCGTTTCTGTGACTCTGGGTGCTGTCTGTTGCTCTTGGAGCTGATTGCGCAGCTCATCACGTTCCCTTTCCAAGTGATCATGAGCATCTAATAGATCTGCATAGCTTTCCAAGATGGTCTTCATTGTCTCTGAGGGTACGGCTTTAAACTGCTCTGGATCAATTTCGTGGGGAGAGCTTTCCATTGCTGCTTCTAGATTTGCTTCATTTTGCTGCTGTAGTCTCTTGTTCTCTTCAAGGGCGGCCGCCATGTGTTTTCTGAGGAGTGCCAGGTTACGTCTGACTCGCAGGTTATCGGTCTGGTATACTTCGAGCAAAGCTTCTAGTTGTTTGACACCTGATTCTGTCGATGGTTGGGGTGCCTCCAATAATGTTTGGTGAGCCTGCTCAAGCGTTGTGTAGCGTTGATTCAGTTCTGCATTTTCTGTTTGTAGAATGTGAAATTGTCTTTGTAAGTTCTGATGGTGCGTTGTCAGTTGTTGATACCGGTCGTCCAGAGCTCTGTACTCATTCTGGAGCTGGTATACACATTGATTTAATGCTAAAAATATGTTATTTACATTAAATAATGCTGGGAGGGGTGAAGATGCACGGGGAATGGGGGCGGGAATGGGAGATGTGAATGATGTGGATGCAAGCGGTGATGTGGGTGGAGGGGGTATGGGAGATGAAGGTGGCATGGGGGGAGGGAGCGGTGCTGTGGCAGGTGATGTTTCCATCGTGTCAATTGTTTGAGTGACAGTGTAGATGGGGATCGTGGGTGGAGTGGATGTGACGTCAGTGAACAGAGTGGTGAAAGTGGGCATGGTGACTCCCCCGAATTGGATTCCCGGAGAGAGTGGGATGCCCATGACAATGGTAGTGGTAGTGGACGTGGTAGTGCTAGTGTCATGTGGTGGAGTGAATTGTGTAGTGCGAGGTGGGGATGGTGGTGACAGTGGTGCTTCCTGATGTTCTTCTTCTTGCGTTGTCTCTCCTGGTGCCGATACATTGATGTGAATTTGTTTCCCGGACCTCCTGGGACGAACGGGAACCCTTTTCTCAAATCTGTGAATGTAGGCCATTGCCTCATGTATGGCCTCATCCAATCCTACCGCGTCGGCATGAAGGTTTATGGACTCAATGAACAACTCGTCCACACCTTCCTCAGCTAGCAAGTCGTTCATGAGTCTCTTGCCTGCTTCAAGTGACATTTTATGATGTTCTTGAACTAGCTTCATGGTTCGATATAGTCTTTTTATTTGTGCCGAATACGCTGGGGCACTTGCTAACTCGGAGAGTTCGTCATATTCTTGATGTTGTTCTTCGTCGGCTTCTTCTTCGTCTCCTCCTGCCTCTTGTTCATCTACATCGACTTCTGCAACTTGTGGTTGGGTGGGGGCCGATGTTGTTGTTTGGGGTTGTTGTTCCTGAGCTCGCTCTGCTTCAGTTTCGAGATTAGAGTCATAGATCAACCTGGCAATTTCTTCATCCGTGAGGTCCTCAAGAGTAAATCCCTGTGGAAATTCCAAATCTGATGGAATGGGTGGAAACACCAGATTGGGTCCCTCTGTACTTGGTCTTGGTAGCCGGATAGTGAATGGCCTAACGCGTCGTGTCTGGGGAGGGGTAATTTCTGGTGTAGTGGTGGCTCCCCTTGGTTGAGCGCAAGGTAGTTGGACTCCCCCCCTCATCTTCTTTGATGGGGGACCTGCTGCTGATAGTCTTCTCTGGAATTCTTGGACTCGGGACCATATGAGTGCCCGCTGAACAGGCACGTCATAAGCCAAGCATCTATAGATTATTCTGGTCAGAGCACAACACCCGTGGAGCACATTTTTCTGCTTCTTGTTCCACCTTTGATGGGCTAGGTGGATCTGATCTATGATCCAGTGTGGCACATTGATGGGAAGGCTTTCTGTCTCTACTAGATACAAGCTGAACCATATTTTCTTCGGGGGCATTGTGAATCGTTCCTGGGCGGGGAAAGCAAAATGTTGCATGAGGGTCCGCAGGTGAAGCGCAATGGTAGGTGTCATCGCTACCATATCCTTCAACTTATTAAGATCTTTGTGTTTCATTCGGCCTGGAACCATGGTTTCCTTTTCTATTGGGATGTGCATGCCATACATACCCAATGCTTCTCTTACCAGATTGAGGGTCAACTTGAATCTTTTAAGCTCATGACCCGGCAGCAGTGATGGCAACACAAAGGTGTTGTCGCCTCCCTTGGCCCTGCTTGGCGTGATGGTACTGATCAGATATGAACATCGTAAAAAATCCGGCTTTGGTAAGTGGGCCCTGAAATAACTGTCCACACCTGCTTTGATCCAAACTGATCTCATGACTTCGGCGTTTTGATAGCTTTCAAACTCGCGCGTGAAAAAGTGGTATCGACCCCATTTGCCATTAAATTCCAATTCTGCTTCCCAGAAATAGGTTCCATCGCCCAGTGGTCCAGCAACATCACTAAACCAATGCGCATGCTTACCTACTTGAGAAGTGTGCCCTTGAGGAGGATCCTGAATGGGGAGCACATGCACGGCTTGAAGTTCTTGCGGCCTTGCGGTGAGATGTGGCTCGAGGAGAAGTGTTTCTATGTCCACAATCTGGACACCAGATCCGGCTTGAGAACTGGCACCTGCTTCTGCCATGGCCCTGTTTGCTGGTTGGTTCTGTGAGAATATAGAACCAAGTGTTAACATCGTAATGGACAGAATAAATCCGTTGTTGTCCCCGTTACAACATTAACATGAGGTAGATGGTGAGTTAGTGGTTAGTAAGTGCACGAAGACAGTGTGTGTAGTTAGTGCTTGGGTTGTCCTAGGAGACTAATGCAGTTAGTGAGTGGGTATGAATTTACAAATTGGGGTCGGGGGGTTTATTACACGTCCTAGGCTGCCAAATGTAGTGGATGGGCTTTGTTTTCGGTTTCGGAGAGACTCTAGAGAGCTTTCTCGGTGTCGCGGTTTGAAAATGAGGCCTTTTAGGGACCCATTTACAATTGATTACATGCACGCTCTTGGGTCTTGGTGTGTTCTTGAGCGTTGAGAACGAGTGAATACTGGCAGTATGCGTAGCTGCGTTATGCTGTTTAGGTTGTGGCCTCGGCGTAGCTACTTGTGCCCTCAAGCAAGCCTTAGGCACCCAAATTTGTCTTGATTGTGGGCTAGCCTTCATCGACTTCTTGGGCACCCAAATAGATTTCACATTAGCAGGAGAATTTCTGCAATACTTCTTATTAATGTCATGTTGTCGGTTATTAATAAGAAACTTCGACCGTGTAGTTGACGGTGGTGCAACCGGTTGTTCGCCTTTCCGCACCCACACATGGTTTATTTTCTGAGACATTCTGCTGAGCAGGTACTTTTGATCACGAACATAGGTAGTACTCTTCTTCTTCTGCCTTTGATCCACCTTGGGTTGCTGCCTCCTTCTGGCCTTTGGAAAAGAAAGGAGTTCCGTTGCATTCCTGACTCCTTTTTTGCGAATATCATTCCTCTGCAACACATAGTTTTGGACAAGAACAGCATGGTCATCTTCATGTGCACCCCTGGAAGGACCAGGAGTCTGTGCCTTTCCTAGTTCCTTGAGTGCTCCATTGTCTAATTCTACTGTAACTCGACTATGATTGATCCAAACCTGGAGAAGTCCACTTCTTAGGTTTAAATTGACTGCTTGGTCATAGATCCAATCTTGACCCAAGACAAGAGGTTCAGTGAGATCCTCATCCTGACACACCAGTACTTTAACTGTCATTGCCTCATCATGAATGTAGAGGGGAAGTTCCACCTCGCCCATGCAAGGGGTTTCCACTCCTCCCAATCCTATAAGATATGCTTCCACAGGATTGACAGTCAACTGTAATTCTTGGCAGTAAGACACTCTAACAGCACTAGTGGCGGCACCTGAGTCAATCAAGGCTCTTACGGTCCTTGCACTCTTTTTTTGTCCTATGTCTAGGGTTACGAAAGGACGTCTATCAATTATCCTATGCGAGCTTGTTCCTGCAACTTCACACATGGCCATAGGAAATCCTTGATCTGCGTAGTCATTTGCTCTAGGCTGATCTCTACCTTGCCTTCGTAATTTCATCCTTCTGATGCGTTCTAAAGCTTCTGCTTGAGCTTCTTCTCGAACTCGCTTTTCTTCCTCTTTGCGTTTCTTAGCAGTGTTGAGTCGGCTAAGCATTTCCTCTGTGAGGGGTTCCTGATACAACTTGACTCTGCAACCGCTGATATAGTTAGGGAGAACATCACCCTCTAATGTGGCCAATTGTACTGCTCCACTCGTGGAGATCCTATTGATGATCATTGGTCCGTAGCCTCTCTTTTCTAGCTTCCTCGCGTGTTGTTTCAATGTATAGACTAAGACTAGATCTCCTGCTTTCAAGCCTTTATCCTTCACATGGGCATCGAAATATGCCTTCTGTCTCTTCTTGGCTGCATATATTCCTGCAGCTGCTCTCAGTCTTGTTTCCCCTAATCGTTCAAGGTCAAAGATCCTAGAGGAGAGCTCATGACCTGTCCATTCGTGCTCTTGTGCTACTCTCAATGTAGGGATCAAGAAGTCCAAGGGTAACACGGCGTTTTGGCCGAATACCATCTGAAAGGGGGTGGCTTGGAGTACCGTTTTGTAGGCAACTCGGTATGCCCAAACAGCATGGTGTAGCTGTTTGTCCCAATCAGAGCATTTAGTGTTCACTAATTTTGTCAGTACATTGCATAAGATTTTATTAGTGCTCTCAGCTTGTCCGTTAGCTTGAGGGTGATAAGGGGCAGACTTCTTGTGTATTACCAAGAATTCCTGGAGTAGATTTTCAATTACTTCATTCAAGAAATGAGTGCCTCTATCACTTATGAGCTCTATAGGTAGTCCGTATCTTGTGAATACATTTTCAAACAAGAATTTAGCAGTTGTTTGAGCATCGTTCTTTGTCGTAGCCTTTACCTCTACCCAGTTGGTGAGATAATCTGTTGCAACAATGATGTATTCCGCATGAGAACCTTTAGCTGGGGGATTAATAGGACCTACGAAGTCTATTCCCCACTTAGAGAATGCACGTCCACCCATCATAGGTTTCAGTGGCATCTCATCTTTGCGTATAGGATACTGAGTCCTCTGACAGACATCACAACGTTTCACATAGGTATGTGCATCCATGTGAAGGGTAGGCCACCAAAAGCCCGCAAATAGGACTGCCTTGATCACCCGATCCGGTCCAAAGTGTCC
Organism: Ceratopteris richardii; assembly: GCA_020310875.1. Taxonomy (NCBI): domain Eukaryota; kingdom Viridiplantae; phylum Streptophyta; class Polypodiopsida; order Polypodiales; family Pteridaceae; genus Ceratopteris; species Ceratopteris richardii. The sequence continues at coordinate 91,250,873 of CM035427.1, read as the reverse complement.
TCCTGCTACACCTTGGTGAGCAGTTTCCAAGATCTTCAGATATTCACTTTCGTGGACACATAGTCTCAGGTAACCATCTTTACCACGCTTATATAGATTATCACCAATGAGTGAGTAATCCAGGGCTTCTTGTTCTAAACTCCTTTTCCTAGCCAGAGTCATGTCTGGAGGGAATGTGCTTGTCCTCAGGAATGATACTAGTGGCTCGCTCCAATCTGGTACAATGGATACTTGATAAAGAGTGGCGTGTTCCACTGGTGGTTTAGTGCAACAGATTGGGCATTCCTTGCAGAACTTTTGGACATCCGCTTCCATAGTTGGCCAATGCACTCCGAATCTCTTTAGAGTCTGTAAAGTTCCTTGCTTTGAATGGTGTTGCTCTAATGCACCTACATGTGCTAATTGCAACCATTTAGCGTACTCATCCTCTTCTACGCAACAAGCCAAGATCCCTTGATCTGTGTGCTTGTACATACTTCCTGCCATGATGTGGTACTTTTGGGCTTTTACAACCTCTCTATTCCGTGTGTTTACCACTGGATGGTTAGGCCCGTATGTCAAGACTGGTACCAATGGCTTAGCCCACTGCGGCACCACCTCCAAATTAAACAGGTAAGCATCAGGAAGGTCATCTGATACTCCTTGTGGGGCTTCTCCCGATGTGAGCCTAGAGAGGTGATCTGCTCTCAAATGAGTCCTCCCTTTTCTTACCACAACCTCAAAGTCATATTCCATGAGCAAGAGAAACCATCTCACTAACCTTCCTGTATTGCATGGCTTGTTTACGAGATATAGCAATGCCTGATGATCAGTAAAAAATTTAAACTTATTTGCAAGCAAATAGTGTCTAAATTTCTTAACTGCATATACCATGCCTAATCCTTCTCGCTCTGTAGTGGTGTAATTCCGTTCAGCCGCATTCAATTGTCTACTGGCATAGGCAATTGGAAGATCCATATTACCTTCACCAGTAGGTTGTGCAAGCACACATCCAATAGCATAATTGGATGCATCCACGTGAACATGGAATGGCTTATTCCAATCTGGTGTGGTCAAGATTGGTGCTGAACATAATCTTCGTTTAAGCTCCTGGAAGGAATTCTCACATTCATCCGTCCACTCAAAGTTTGTCAGAAGTCCGTACATGGGCCTTGCAATGACAGCATACATGTGTATAAATCGTCGATAATAACCACAGTGCCCCATGAAAGCTTGTACTTCTTTGACATTCTTTGGCCTAGGTAGCTCTGCTATGGCTCTCACTTTTTCTTCGTCGGTAGATATGCCATTCTTTGACACTATGTGTCCTAGAATCTTGCCTTGCCTGACCATAAAAACGCATTTTTCTGGGTTCAGGCAGACTTGATATTCTCTACATTTGTCAAAGATTTGTCTGAGTTCAGGAATATGGGTTTGTCTAACATTGGAATGAGCACAAAGGTCATCAACATAGACTTCTAAACTCTTCCTCAGGAACTCCTTAAACACATGGCACATCAACCTCTGGAAGGTAGCTGGTGCATTGGTAAGCCCAAATGGCATTACTCTAAAAGCAAAAATGCCCCATTCTGTGGCAAAGGCCGTCTTATGCTGATCCTCTGGTGCTATGGCTACTTGATTGTAGCCCGAAAATCCATCAAGGAAGCTGTACACTTCCTTGCCAGCCACTCTTTCTAAGAGATGTTCTGTGATGGGAAGCGGATAGTTATCTCGAATAGTGGCTGCATTAACCTTCTTCAAGTTAATGCACACGCGCAGTTTGCCATTCTTCTTGGGCACCACTACGATGGGGGATACCCACTCAGTGTGCTCAATTTCATAAATAAATCCAGCTTCAACCAATCTATCTATCTCTTCCTTTATCTTAGCAGCATAATTATCGTTATATGTATAAGGCTTCTGCTTAGAGGGTTTGGCATCTGAAGTCATGGGGATGGTGTGTGAGCATATATCGGGGTCAACACCTTTCAAATCCTTGTAACTCCAAGCGAATACATCTCTGTATTCTCTTAGCAAGGCAATCAATTCGTGCTCTTCTTCTTCTGTCAGGTCATGGCCTATATACGTGCATCTCTCCTCTCCTTCTTCCATGGCCACTACTATTTTCTTGGTAGTTTCTTTGTTATCATAGGCCTTTCCTACTTGTGCCTCTCGTTTAGGCATTCTTATCATGACTCTCCTGTCGTCTATCTCATACTTCTTAAAATTTTCCGGGACCTCAAACAAAGATTCTTCCTCTTCTGGTAAGGCTTCTCTCTTCTTTCGTTTCTTTCCTTCTTCCTTCGGGGTCATGTGTGTTGCTAATCTTACCTCATTTGTAAGCTCTCCATGCCTCTGGGGTTGAAATTCTACTTCATGGAAGTATTCTTCATCTGATGCAAATGGTGGGTCCATAATGATTGACTCTAGATCGGAGTCACTTGCATCCTCAAATGCATCAGGGCTAGGTTCGCATTCTTCTAAAACTGCCTCTCCCATGATTGGCTCTATGGAGAAGACTGAAATGTCATAGCCATCCTCATCACAGTGAGGTGTCCATTGTTCTTCATTGATGGCTACGTCCATGGTTGCTAAAAATTCCGCCCAGCCATGGGGTTCGAATTCCTCGTCTGGGAAAACTACAGGTGCATAGGCTGGGTCTTGAATGGGTCTATGAGTTTCTTTCGCACCTACCTCTCTGGCTTTCTCTCTCTTCTCTTCTTCTACTGCTACCTTGCACATCCATAAGTGAGTGTCTTCATGCATCCATGAGGATCCAGACCCTATGGAATGCACCGATTCTGTATCCTCTTTGGCTCTATGGATGGGATTCCATTGGATAGGAGGGACATCTCTATGAGAATAATCCTTGAGATTGACTTTGGTCGTGACACCTAAGTGTTGCAGGTACAAAGAATTGGTCCCCCAATCCTGCACCACTTGCAACTGTCGCATAAATGGTCTTCCCAAAATCATCTCATAGGCATGATTTTTGCTGAAGTCACATATAGCAAAACTATGTTCAAACTCAACACCACAAGTGGTGAGAGTTATTCCTTCTAGCAATCCTAAGGGTCTCTCTATGTGACCATCGGCCATCTGCAATTTCATTCTCGTCGGCCTGAGTGCCGGCTTGCCCCAACGCTTCCATAAGGAGGTGGTGGCAATAGCAACTCCTGCACCTGAGTCCAAAATTGCCTTGGTGGTGTACTCCTGGTAGGTGATGGGCAGATAGGTGTTCCCTTCTTCACCTTCACACATATCTCCTATCTTATCCAAGGGAATTTCTGGCACTGTCCTATGGGATCCTGCCTGGGAACGGGGTTTTGCTATCTCTGGTACTTGTTTGGCTACATGTTTCCATAATTCAGGTCTAACCTTGAGTAGCTCTTCTAACTTGAGATTACACTGCACGTTAGTGTTCTTCACTACCTCTGTGTTCCTAGGTATGACTGAGTCGTCGTTCCTTACCATGATTGTGGGAGCTCTCATACATGTGGATTTTGCTTCCCATGGGCCTGTGAAGTGGGGTAGCTCTTGTATGGAATTAGACTCAAAGTCCAATCTCTCGTGAGACTGAGCACTCTCATGTTCCCCGTAAATAGATGGGATGTCTTGTGGGAATTGGTCGTGTGCATCGTCCACAAGTTCAAAAGGAGGGGCGACCTCGCTTTCGTTATCCCATTTGTCTTCTTGAATCTCTCGTAGGAAGTCTGGTGCAAACCGATTCATAGAAGAAGATGTGTCTGGCTCCGTAGAATTAGGCACATAAGCAACCTGGGAAGGAGGGCTTATTCTATCGTTGGCTCTTTCCTCGTTCTCATAGATAGCTGGAGCACAAGCTTCCTGGGGAGGGTCACTTATTCTATTACTTTTCCGAACAGGCTCATACGCTCCCTGAGAAGGAATGTAGGCAACCTGTGGAGGTACACAAGCTTCCGAGAGAGGCTCTTGTGCCTGTTGGGGGGGAAGATAAGCTTCTTGAGGAGGCACATGGGCTTCCTGAAGAGGCTTGCTTATCCGTTCTCTTGCCCTTTCCTTTCTTTGAGGGGCAGGTTCCTTTTCTGATTGTGCCATTAACCTCTCTATTCGCTCTAGGGAGGGGGAATTGTCTGGTTCCATGGAATTTGGCACATAAGCTTCCGGTGGGGAATGGGTCATGGTTTTACTTACATTCTCCCTTCCTTGATTTTTTTCTTCCTTGGCAGCTCTAGCGATTATTCCCTCTAATTTCTCTAGAAGTCCATCCAAGTGTAATTGCGTCCTGGCTGAGCCCGAGCAATTGAAAAGGCGACTGGCTTCAAACATAGTCTGAGCCAATGCGACCATTTTCGCGCACAGTTTGGTTCTTTCTATCTCTAGGTCAGCTCTAGGGTAACACTTGTCATGATCTGTGACATTTGGCCCTTCTTGAATTCTGGCCTGATATGCTTTAAGCATCATGTCTATGTCTTCCGGAATGGGATCAGCCAATACTGATCCTACTCTAGGGGGTGGTGGAATCGTATGACGTGGGTTGGAAGGTGGCGGGTCGGAGGGCGATGGGAGTGGTGGTGATGGGATAGTGTGAGAGGGGGTTTGAGAGGTGATTTCAGTTATCCTAGCTTTGGTTTCTCTTATGCTTTCCTCAAGTTCACTCATATTTTTAGCCCATTGTCTTTTCATTCTTTCCCGACTATCTTTCCATGCTCTAGTCCTTTTCTTTGTTACGCTCTCTGTTTCACTAACCTCTGAATTCTTATCCTGGTTTACTCCTTGATTCTGCTGCAAGGCTTGAGCGCGAGTGACTACCTGTACGGGAGCAGTGGAGGTGACACTTCCTGTGGAATCTACCACTAACCCAATAACGTTGATTGGAGTGATTTTTGGCATATTATTAGGATTCTTAGGGCAATCTCGTAAGAGATGTTCTTTTCCACAATCTTGGCAAAAACCTTGGATCGTTACTGACTGGGGTTGTGTAGGTGGAGGCAAGGGGCAATCACGAATGAGGTGATCTCCTTGGCATCTGTAGCACGGTCCTCTTGGGAATGGAGGTCTTACTTGCCTAGATTGAGGCCTAGGGTTGGGGTTTGCATACATGACGTTCGTGTAATCTGACTCCCAACTCGGTTCGTTTGTCTCTTCGCTATAATAGGACTCACCATGCTCAGGAGACTGCATGTAGTAGGCCTGGGGGCTATCAACATGTGTAGAATCAAAGCTATGGTCACTCGGGTCACTTTCAGAAAGCAAGGATGTTACAGGAACTATAGCTCTATTCAGGTTCTCTTCTGCAGCAGTATACTTTACCGGAATCACATTAGCTGGGGCTGGGGGTTGTTGTGCTAGCACAGGCTGAGGCCTTTGTTGGTTTTGATATTGAGGTTGGAAATTTTGTTGTGGCCTGCCATATGGTTGTGGAGGGTACGGGTTCTGGTATCTTCCTTGCTGTGGGTATGGCTGAGGGTAGGGTTGCCTAACTGCCTGCTTGTTGCATGGGCAATCTTGTGCGGTGTGATTGGTGTATCTTCGTTCTATGGTGCAATATTGGCTATTTGGATTGACCTGGGGTTGAGCCATAATGGGACACACGTTTGCCATGTGGTCACCACCGCATGTATAGCACCTCTTCGCTGGGGCAAACCTTGGGATTTGTTTGCTAGTTACACCTAATTTCTGAGCTACTTTTTCGACAAGTTCCTCAATTGATGTGGACTGCGTGGAAGAGTGACTAGATGCACTATCTGAATCTTTCTAGATTTTGGAAAGCTCTAGTTCTTCTCCTAGGTTATCTTCAATGTCAATGCACATTCGTACACACTCTTCTATAGTCCTAGGGTCTTTCAGATACACATAGGATCTCAATTTCATACTCAGCAATCTGTCGAGGAATAACGCTACTTGTTTGGCAGATGTGGGTAGCTCCGAAATAGGGCACCTTTCAAGATATTGTCTAAATCTTCTTCCGGCCAACCTGACAGTCTCTTGGGGGGTCTGTTTGAAGCTGTGAATCAATGAGGAGGTGTTGTGTCTTATGCCGCTCTTAGAGAACTCTACAATGAATGCCTCTAGGAGTTGGTCTATGCTCCTGAACTGCAGCTCATCCAATGGCTGAAACCATGTAAGTGCCGTATTCCTAAGGGTTAGACCGAAGGCATTGTACTGTGTGAACAGATCCTCCACTTGTTCAGCTCTCAAGACTTGCTTGAACTCTACCACATGATCATAGGGATCTCCTGTGCCGTCAAAGTAATTCTTCATGGACTTAACTAGCTGGGTGGGTCTCAAAGTTCTTGTGTGCTCTCTAGGCCTCGGCAGAGGGAATCCATCTACATTTCTTTGGTTCCTGTGGGCTCTAAGCATCTCAGGTTCTACCCTATTCGTCCCCATCCTCGTTCTTTCTCTGCCTACTGGGTTGGCAAAACTTACTTCTGGTCTATCTCTGCTTCTGTCTCTTTGCGTACCATGAGCTTGGGATGTTCCAGCTCCAGGGTGACCATAGGATACATTCGATCTTGGTTGGGGGAAAATGAATTCACCCTTCCAAGTGTAAGCATGCCTATCATTTTCTGTCACCACAAAGATCCTCTCAGAAGTGTGATCTAAGTAGGTCACTCTGCCTGGGCTATCAGGATCCTTAAACTCATAGATCATGATTGTTCCTATATCAGTTGGCTGATTGGATTTATACCTCCAAAAGGCTTCATCAGTTTCTCGATTGAGGAGCAACTCTATGCTCTTGTTGTCTTGGGGTACCCACTCAGGTGTGATAATCCTAGTGAGAACTGATTTACCTCGAGGGGTTCTAGGTTCCGCACCCATGTTTCCTTGCTCTAAGTCACCTAAGTCCGCCTCTAAGATTACATTTCCAAATTCATCCATCCTATCTGGGTGACTGGTGACCACGTATATGGTTCCTTCTTTGCCCAGGTATGCACCATTTTCAAACTTGACAGCTGGGTGCTCTAGTCCTATGGATTGATCAGGGTTTTTAATCTGGACCACGGATCTTCCTAGGCCGTCCTCATAGATGCTAGCACCTAATCGGTTGGTCCTAAGGTACTCTAGCTGCGTTTTGTAAGGGCCTTCTACCCTGTACAGGTAAGGCACACCTGAACTTCCCGTAGGTCTGTCCATACCTTGAGACATCCCTGATTCACTGGTATCAGAGCTAGGGTAATGAGAGTGGTGACTCAACTACTGGGTCCAAGACCTTGCAGTGTGATTGACACTAGCCTCTGAAGACCTAAGGCTTTGTCTCTCTCTTACCAGGTGTCGTCCTGATCTAAGGTTCATATGCATAACTGATTAGCCCAATTTTTGCCCAGAGTACAACCTCGTTGCCGATCAATTGGTACCAGTCACTTGATTCTTTTTTTGTTATTCCTCGTGTTTAAGGTCTTGTTTGCTATTACGTTGTCAGGAATACTTGAATGTTCTTCGTACTTTCAGGTGGATCGTTCCACGTTGGGTTCTTTTCCTTTATGTTATCGACAGTACAGAGATTAGGTTTTTAGCTTGAACTAGAGTTTTTAGGTAGTCTTCAACTTGATGCCTGCCTATCGTCCCTCTGACTTACTCCTACCTCTCGTCGTTCTTAGCCTAAGCTATGAATTGACAGAGGGGGTTAAAAGTGTCCAACCTTTTGTTTCCTGCTCGGTCGCCCTTGAGTGCCCAGGAAATGTGTTCCCAAGCTCGCACTTACACTTGCTTAGAACGCCTCTCGATGCTCTGTAAGAGTTTCAAAGTTAGCTTTGAAATTTACATTCCAAAGACAGAACCAATTATTTTCATTCATGTAGCACAAACACAAACTTGCATAGTGATTTTCAAGAAAACAATCCTAAGGACCCCTGACTTTGATCCCCCTGGGTATGGTCAACTTCAAAATTCCCTAGCAAATATTCCTGATCTTAATTTAACTATAACCAGTCGATGTTTTTGTTGTACTCCCTGTGAGCTTTCCCACAAAACAAAAATCACGGCAAACGGATTTCGTATGAGGAAGTTATGCCGGTTCAGGGTTTTGGGGCTAAAACAGGATTGCGCTCGGTTATCAGGCAAACAGAAATTCTAAAGTTACTTGGGTCGTGTCCTCGTAATGCAATGCTACACCCTTATGTTTGTCCCACACTTGGCCAAAATTTAGACCACTACTTTTGCCTTGAAAATTTGACCTAAATTGCCCTTCTAACGTGTTCGCAAAGTCTGTCGGTCGCGATTGACAGGTCCGTCGTGGCTGTCAGTCGCGATTGACTGGTCAGTCGCGATTGACAGGGGTCACGAAAAGTCAATCAGTCGTGGTCAAAGGGTCGTTGACTCTGTCGGTCGCGATCAATGAGTCGATCGCGATTGACAGGTCGATCGGAAGGGTCTGTCGATCGTGGTCAATCAGTCGTTGACTGTGTCAATCGCGATTGACAGAGCCGTCGTGGTCTGTCCGTCGTGGTCAAACAGTCGTTGACTGCGTCGGTCGCGATTGATGAGTCGATCGCGATTGACACGTGTCGTGCGTATGATCCGTCAGTCGTGGTCAATCGGTCGTTGACTCTGTCGGTCGCGATTGACAGAGCCGTCGTGGGCTGTCGGTCGCGATTGACGTGTCGATCGCGATTGACGTGTCGATCGCGATTGACAGGTCTGTCCGTCGTGGTTTGTCGATCGCGATTGACAGAGCGATCGCGATTGACAGAAATCTGTGGAATTTCAAAAAACTAAACACATTTTTGGGAAGCTCTAGGCCTGTAGGTCATGGATATGCACTTTGTTTAGCAATTAGAGCAATTTTTCTATCGGTCGCGATTGACAGAGCTCGGCGACACACAGACAATTACTCAGATTTTCGTACCTGCACGGAGTGCTGGGGATGATGATGCAGCCTGTACCTGCAAGATAGCTCAGAAAACATGCAAAAACAGCACATGCAAATTCGCTCTCTCGCTCTCTCTCACAAGTGAAATGAGGGAAATGAGGTGGAGATGGGGATATAGTCAAAAAACTGAAATTTTCGCGATGATGGAGATGGAGGTGGGATATGGTGATGATGATGATGGAAATGAAGATGGTAAAGAAAGTAAAAGAAAATCGATGAGAGTGAAGAAAATACCTACAAATCCAACGCGTCAACTCTACGTCTTACCATCACACGCTCGTCCTCAAAGCTCGATCCCCGGCAACGACGCCAAAATTTGGTGTAGCTCAGTGATGAGTAGCACCTCCTTTAATGTCAATCCGGGAAGACGTGAGGATGGTATGAAGACCTCGAGCAAGTGGCGGCACAAGTGCGTGAGTGAGAAGCACACAAGCATGCACACACATACACACACACGCACACACACGGCAAGACAAAGAGAGAGAATCAATGGAGTTCTTTAGATTACTTTCAATAGCTCTTACAAGTTCGTTTCAATTACAATCTAACCTCAAAAATGAGCTCTCTAGCTCCTTTTATAGTTTTTGACTAGCTTTGGCCCTGTCCAGACCTAGTGTCCGGCCTAGTTAAAAATTAGGTTCCAGGGCTTATTTGGGGGCTCAAACGAGATCTAAAAAATACGAAAATTGGTACGCAACTACTTCTAAGGCTCCTCAAGCTCAAGGACTCCTTGGCTTGCACAAAATGGAGCTACAAAAATGTGAAATGATATTTACAATGATTGTTAGTGATAAAGATCACTGTTGTTGTAGGGGTTTCTTCTAGTGATCTGCCATACATATCTTCAAGCTCCCTACTTGCTCTTCCTCCCTGCATGTCCATCTCTTTGATCTGCATTAGTGTCTTGAAAAAATATTGGCCTACTTGCCAGATCTTCTTTGACTGCCCTGTTTGCTTGTGCTGTCCCTTCGCTCTGACTCCCTTCTTTGACTTTCACGTCTTGTAAGTCCTGGTGTACCAAGACTACTGCCAACACAGGTAGACCCTGATAAGGTAGTAGAAGTGTTGGAGGCACCAGTCCCAATGACACCCAAAGAAGTTATGCAGTTTCTTGGCCAGATCAGGTGGCATGCCAGACACTTACGGTGGCTGGATCACCTGGCAATACGATTGGGAACATCCATTCCATGTATTTGTGGATGTGTCAGACATCGCGATTGGCAGTGTGCTGATGCAACAAACCGACAAATGGTTTCGACCAGTGTACTTTGATAGCCGTAGATTAGCTCCTACAGAGAGAAATTACTCCGTGATAGAACGAGAGTGTCTTGGTTTGGTATACTCTGTTAAGAAGTTCTGGCATTACTTGCTGGGACGAAGATTCACTTTCCATGTGGATCATGCTGCATTGGTGTATTTGGTTCACCAACAACACTTAGGCGACAAACTGGCAATGTGGGTTTTACTATTATAGGAGTTTGATTATGAAGTTATTCACCGACCAGGTATGACACATATTTTGGCAGACTTTTTATCTCGTCTGGATTCTTTGTGAGACTCCGACAGGTGTCGATGACACGAGACCAGCTATTTACGTAACCGAGGTAGCTCCTGAGGACTCTACATAACTTCTTGTTGCCCCTGCATACTATGATACATTAATGTCTTTTCTTATTGATGGTTGTCTCCCTCCTAATACCTCCGCTACTCTGCGCTGGAAAATTATAGTCTACAGTCCACGATTCCAGTTGATTATGGATCAACTGTATTACATAGATCAAACTGGTGTCTTGCTCAGATGTATCCATTTGCATGAATCGGCATTAGTTATTGCCATGGCTCACTCATCACCCACTGTAGGACACTTTGCAGCTGATCTCACTCATCAAAAAATCTTGCAAAGTGGGCTATGGTGGTCTACAATGTACAGCGATGTTGTTAAATTTTTGCAGCAGTGTGATGTCTGTCAACGATCTAGACAGCCCTTGCAGTAACATTTCTTTCCTCTCCAACCTATCGTACCTCTTGAACCCTTTCAAAAGTGGGGTTTAGATTTCATTGGCCCAATTACATCCCCATCCACCCTCACCAACAAGTGATATATTTTGACTTGTATAGACTATGCCACTAGGTGGGCAGAAGCTTGGGCCCTACATTTTGCCACAGCGGTCTCGGTGGCCAAATGTTTGATGAAGGATGTCTTCCATCGATATGGATTACCTTTGGAGATAGTGACGGACCAAGGTACACACTTTACAAATACCTTAATGCAAGTGCTGACTCAGACTTTCCAGATTGTGCATAAGTTGAGCTCACCTTACTATGCACGAGCGAATGGTCTTGCTAAGAGCACTAATAAGACTCTGCTAAATATTCTCCGAAAATTTATCTTGGAGTGTCCGGAATGATGGGACTAGCTCTTACCTATCGTTTTGTGGGCTTACCGGACCACGTATAAAGTGGCTACCAGAAGGAATCCGTTTAAACTTGCTTATGGACTCGAAGCTATTGCGCGAATGGAAGTGGTGGTGCCGAGTGTGCGAGTTGCATTATCACAAAAATTGATGCCGGAAGAATCTTTTCCATTCCGGTTGGATGTTCTCAGATCATTGGATGCCCAATGCTTGGAAAGATTCATGATTCTTCAAGAAGTTCAGCTATGTCAAGCCCGTACTCATGATTGCTTTTTAAAAATCCCTGTATTTACGATTGACCAACTCGTTTTATTCTATAATGCTAAAGTCAATAGATCAGCCGAAAAATTTAAGCTACGGTGGTTCGGCCCATACCGGATTGCTGAACAAGTGGGACCAACAACATTTCGGTTGGCAAGCTTAATCGGTGTCCTTCTTCCAAAAGTGATAAATGGCTCCAAGTTGCGCCCCTATCACCCGCCATCTATGAACTCATGAGGTGTACTCGGTATTTTCCTCTCTTTCGCTTGTCACTTGATTTTCTTTTCTACCCCCTGTTTTCGGTTCACCAACTACCGTAATCCTTCCATTTTGTTGATCTAATCATGATTAATAGCTGCCTCTGTGTTGGTGCTTCTGTTAATGCATGCATATCACCATTATGTCAGTCTGTTTCCAATACTCTGTTATGATTCAAGTCTTGCCGCCTGATTTTTCCCGTGCTCTTACTTAGTTTTGTGTCTTTCACTGATAATCGCTATTGTGTTTTTGTGTGCTTGTGCCCTGTGTGTGTTCTGTGTCTTTCTTGCTCTTTGTGTGCGCCATGCAAGCTCTAGCTAACATAGCAACCTTCCGTGCGGGTCTCACTCTAGATGTGAGTGAGTACTTGCGTGCTCGGGAATTGTTGGCCTTCACTGAATTGCCTTGGCATTCACTAGAGTGTCACCCCTTCCATGCGCAACTCATCTATGCCATTGCCGCTGCACCTGCTACGGAGCAGTGATGGCCGATAACATGTTTAAACCCCCGTGTCGTCGTTACGCTCACACGGTCACTGAGGGACTTCGTCTTCCTCAGGAAGGATAGAGAATGGACCGCTCCTTCCTCTCGCCACCATGAAGGAATTGTTTTTCCGGCACTCATCCAATGAGTTTGCCATCCTTTTCCGACCTGAACCAGAGCGTACCGCTCTGCAATTCCTTGTTGCAGCGTTAAACCGGCAAAAATGCACATATGGTATTTCCCGACCTTTTTACTGAATGATCGATATTGCCTCCCGCGAACCCGTCAATTTCACCTCCTTTTTCTTTAGGCACATTCACCGTGAATGCATAGCGGTTACAAAACAATTAGCCAAGCATGACATTCCTCGCACCATTTACCCCATCTCCTTACCCTTCTTCTTCCGGTGATACAAGCAGTGCAACCCCCACCCAATACTATTTTGTTACATGAAGAATCCACACGGATGGTCGAAGACGATGATGATGAAGACCTGCTTCATTTTTTTCACCACAAACACAGACGCGTTAGTCCATCCGAAAGCCAGGTACATGACTCCAATGCGGGCCAAGAAGTTGAAGTCTTCCATGACACCGCCACCTCGTTACAGGTAGAGTTCGTCCCATCTTCTTCTCTCAAGCAGCTGGATCAAGATGCTATCATGGAAGATGTAGCTAAAGTCTCATCGCGCGAGGAATCTCATCAACCGGATGCTGAGGCTGTGAAGGACATAGTAGAAGCTATTGGGGTATGGACTGTCAATCTCCTTGATCACCAACCGTTGAGGTCCAAGCAGATGCAGTCATGGTCCAAGCAGATGCAGTCATGCATTTGACTGGAAATGCCAAGACCGTTTCCGAAGCTGCTATGGAGGCAACCCAGATTGAGAACGAAATAGTTTTGGCATCAACCGCTGTCGGAGAAGGAGGAGGTCGAGCAAGAATCCGGCACTGGGGTTGGATCAAGCCCCTCTGGTGTGCGCCGTTCCCGCTGTCCTGCGAGCGGCGTCTGCGCGCTAGGCGCCTCGCTTGTACTCTCTGGAGTGAGTGCGATCCTCGTAGGGCCCCTGCCCCTCGGAAGTGATAAGACGTGCGTGCGTACGCGTGGGACCGTGGGCGTCAGAAAAAGAGACAATTGGATACCGCAGTGAAACACGCGATGCAGATGAAGCTCAATGATACAACGGAGATGAAACTGAAGTCCACCAATAAAAATGAATGATACAATTATGTCCGCTGCAGTGCGGGTCGGTGGTACAATAAAACCGCTACAGTGCGGTGTGATGATACAATATAAATGTCGCCGCTACAGTGCGGATCGGCCAATGTAAACTAGATCCCTCACTACAATGCGAGAAATCAACCACAGGATTGCGCTTCGATCTTCATGTCCAAGCTTCTCTTCCAACTTTACTTCGGTCCGTTCTTTTCTTGAAGTATCCTCCGCAATGGCCTTCCTTCTCTTTACTTCAGATAATCAGAAACCGCATAAACCTGGAGGAGACGATCCACAAAGGCAATCCACGGGATGGGGGTACTCTTTATCTTCAGTCTTCAATGCTTTCACTTCTCTTCATATAATCAGAAACCTACATGAACCTGGAAGAGACGATCAACAAAGGCAATCCACAGGATGGGGTTCTTTATTTTGCTCTTTAAATCTTCAACTTCTCTTCATATAATATCTCGAAAGGTACTCCAAATCATGAGAAACCACCTAGACCTGGTAGGAAGATCCAAAAGCAAGACCCACGGGAAGGAACAAATGAGGCTAGGGCACCTATTTATAGGCCTTCCCCTATGTAGGACTTCTCTAGAATCTTCTAACCTCCTTGTCTAATTTTCTATTTCCAGAATCATCTTGCATATTCTTCTGCTATTTTGGAAAAATCCCATCTCTTATTTCTATTTTTGGTTTTTTCTCTTTTTATTTTTCTAATTTTTCTTTTTGTATTTTTTATTCTTTTTCTTTTTCTCTTTTTATTTTCTTAAATTAAGGTTTACTTTCACACTGTATGTACAGGGTTAATTAATCTAAGGGTTTGGACTAGGATAAACGTCAATTCCAAGGGTCTAAGTTAGGGATTTTAGTCGAGAAAATTAGGGTTCTGATCACAATCAAGTCAAACACATTAATCCAAGGGTTTATTTACAGTTTGGACCTAAACTCCAAGGATTTCCAAGGGTTCAAGTCCAGCTTTTCTAGGGTAAACCTGCATGTTTTTAGGGCTTTCTAAGGGTCAAACCTACGGGTTTATGGATCCAAAAGCTAGCATCATGGGTATTTACAAATATACAAGCCTAATCAACAAGAATCATATGGTTCTGCATCTCCCAGTCAATCAAATCGTTCAAAACATGTACAATTTTTGCCACTTCCTCAGTGAAAACACCACACAAAACTCGTAAAATCAATCAACTTTGAAAAAAAACAATGCACACTCCCTGCGGGATTTCATCCCGACATTCGGCTCCGCTAAACCTGCACATCGTCCCGATGGGCCAACCTCCAAAATCCAACAGGAGCATATCAAGGTTCTTTTTAAACTCTTTTTACTTTTTATGTTTTTCTTCTCAAAATCAAAGCGTGACTTCATGCAATACATGCAATTTTTATAAAGATTAGTATAAATTTTTGAAAATAAGGTAGATTCAAGCTTCGCAAACATCATACTGTGTTTCTCCGTCTGCAATCTGACAAGTAATCACATGAATAAACCGTTGGCTTTCTAGATCTTGTGTTCGCTCAAATGGTTCACATCCAACTGCTCATTCTAAGTACTAGCATATACTTATGTCTCTACTAGCTCTGTTTGTAGAATATACCTTGATTTCCCACTATTTATCTCCTACTGTCTAACTCTCCATTAGATCTCTTTCTTTTCCTTTTTCTTTCTCATTTTATTTTTCTTTTTCTCTTCATCTCAGCTCAGCATTTCTTTTTATCTTTCATTTTCACAAATCGGCCTATGTCCAAATCGGGTGCAACTCATGGACTTGTCCGCCTGGCCAAGTTTACCCCACCTGTCTGCCGACCCGACATAGCACACGACATACACAACATCAGCCCTGCATGAGATCGACGTCAGCTCGTGGCTCTGACCACCCGGCCAGAGTGACTCCACCTGCCTACCGATCCATGCAGGCGCATGACAACAAATAGGTCAGGCCTACGACGAAAATAGCTACGGCTCGTGGTCTTGATTGCCCGACCAAGGTGGTTCCACCTGCCTACTAGACCATCGCAATGCACTAACAACATACACACACATATAAGCTGGCTTGAGTATGAATGTTTTTCATAAATCATGATACATATGGAGGTAAGATCTCACAAGAAACAAATACTAGGATCCAAAGTTTCCCACTCACTAAGTGTTCAAATCAATCAGTATATACATGCACTCGGTTTAAGCACGCCATCACATTCCCAAGCTTTCACTCTCAAAAGTCTCTAGTATGCTAACTGATTCCATTCATATCATTCCTAGTCATTCATGCTTCATGCAAACCCATAATAGATATTCGCTATCTTCATTCTTGATGATTTTCATAATTCCATACATATCTTTATCATACACATAAATGCAATGCATATGCTCTATCAGAAAGAAAACCAAACTCAAATTGGAAACATTTCACCTGATCATTTTATCCATCTTTATCATTGATTGATCCAGCTTTTCTTCATCTTCATGATCTATCATTCTTCATCAGCATCAACATTAGTGTCATCAGTATCCTCCAACATCATCATAATCATCATCAACAATGACCATCATCAGTCATCAACATCACAATCATTATCATTCACTTATCAATCATTAATGATCATTCATTTTCATCAACCATTCATCATTCATCATCTTTCATTAATCATCAATCATCATTAACCATCATCAGTCATCATCATTCGTCATCATCATCACTCATCAATCATAATCATTCATCAATCATAATCATTCATCAATCATAATCATTCATCATCATCAGTCATCAATAATCATCATCAATCATCAATCACTAATCAACTTCATCATCTTCCACATCATTCATCATCATTAATCATCATAAACAATCAATCATAAATCATCATCAATCATCATAGACCATCAATCATAAATCATCATCAATCAATCATTAATTGTTGTTCATCATCATTCATTAATCATCAACCATCATCATTCATAATCATAAACCATCATCATCAATCATTTTTAATACCAATCATTATCTTTCATCATCATCATTCATCAATAATCATCCACCATCATAATCCATCAATCAAGATCATTTTCATCATCAATCATTATCATCATCATCATCAATCATCTTCATTATCAATCACTAATCATCTTCATCATCATTCATCAGCATTCATCATCATAAACCATCATCATCATCAATCATCAATCATTTTCATCATCATAAATGTTCATCATCTTCTATCTTTCATCATCATTCATTAATCATCAATCATTAATCATTATCATTCATTGATCATCAATCATCATAAATCATCATCATCATACCATCATCTTTCATCATCATAATCATCATACATCAATCATCATTAATCATCATTGTTAATCTTTTTCAACATCAATCATTATCTTTCCATCTTTCATCATCATCAATCATCATAAACATCATCATGCATTTTCATCAATCTTTATTATTCAACAACTCTTGATCAGTTCCATACATTTTCATTATGATTCTTCTTCAATCATCCTTCAATATTTGCAAATATATCTTGAAAGCTTAGATTTTTACTTCTCTTATTCTTTTTCAAAGTCTTAGAAGTCGTCTTTACACTCCCCTCGATTTGTCCAATAATATTATCAAGCAATTGTTTTTCTACTTTGTTAATTCGTTTATCAGATTTTACATCTTCTTGAGTTTTTTCTTTATTCTTTTCTTGTTCAATTTGTGTATCAAAGTTTAATTGAGATTGTAATTTTGCAACTTTCTCTTGATCAAATAGATTCTCATTAGTTAAAATTTTCGGATCAAATGAAACATACACCTCCTGGTCTTTCTTTGATTTCTGTTGCATTTCTCTATCACATTCTCTTTTATGATCAATTTCCATTTGTTCTCTTAGTATCTGTTCAATATTTTGCTTCTCGGCCTTTATTTGTCTACCTTTGGTTTCTTCAATTGGTTTCTCTTGACTCTCAATAGATAGCAGGCTCTTTTGTTCATCTAATCTATTATCTTCATGAATCTTTGGTTCACATATCTTTTGAAATGACTTTGATCTAGTCATGGTCTCTTCGAAATATTCTTTCATTCCACCTCTTCCTACATTCAAATGCAAAGGGGATTCATCTTGAAACTTACAAATTCTACCTTCATGTTCCCTCACAAGCTTATGTTTGCATGCACTTTCATATGCCAAACAATCCCAAAACATATGTCCATAGTGATCACACCAAAAGCAACGTATAGGTCACTTCTCAACCGGACTTGATTTCCTAGGTATCACTCTAGGTATGGGTCTTCTAACACCTAATGGTTGTTTGTGTGTAGATATGCCTGGGACTTTTACCTCGTGCTCATTATCACATTTCAACACTTGTAGGTCATTAACTTGGTTTGTCAACAGGTCAACCTTATTTCTCAATTAAGAAATCTCAGAATCCATTTCATTTTTTAGGTCTTTAATACTTATGCCCATTAATTGAATAGTATCTCATATTGCATTTATAGTTTGCATTAGGTTCATAACAATACTAAATTTTGATTTTATAGATTCGTTTGCGTTAATTTCTATTTCTTTGATTCTCTCTTCATATCTTCAAACTGTTGATCAATCATTTCCTTCATTTTTGTTTTCCTCTTCTTACGATCTAAGCTGAGAAGTAGATTCTTAATCTATGCGTCAATAGAAAAGTGCACACTGATATGATCGAAACTGATGCAAGAAGTGGATGATCAAAGTCAAACAGTCAAAAGCAATCTTTCTATTCAAGTGTGTGGCACAATGCAATAATTCAAATAACTTAAAATGCTGGTACCTCGAGTCTCTATCCGATGCCGAGGTTCCCGTCTGTCTTCTCAAGGAGTGGGTGACATGTCGAGGATCACCGGGCAATCGCCTCGCTTCACGTCGGGTTCAATGTGTCGGGAAGAAGGAGGTCGGTCAGGAAGCCGACGCTGGGGTTGGATCAGGCCCCTCTTTGGTGCACCGTTCCCGCTGTCCTGCGAGTGGCGTCTGCGCGCTGGGTGCCTCGCCTGTACTCTCTGGAGTGTTCGCGATCCTCGTAGGGCCCCTTGCCCCTCGGAAGTGACGAGACATGTGTGGGTACACGTGGGACTGTGGGCGTCAAAAATAGACAATCGAAAATGGCAGTGATACACGGGATGGAGACGAAGCTCAATGATACAACCGAAATGAAACTCAAGTCCTCCAATAAAAATGAATGATACAAATATGCCGCTACAATGCGGGCCGCTAGTACAATGAAACCGCTACAGTGGGGTGTGATGATACAAGATAAATGCTGCCGCTATAGTGCAGATCGGCCAATGTAAACTAGACCCCTCGCTACAATGCGAGAAATCACCCACGGGATTCTGCTTCGGTCTTCACAGTCCAGGCTTTTCTTCCAACTTTACTTCAGTCCATTCTTTTCTTCAAGTATCCTCCACAATGGCCTTCCTTCTCTTTACTTCAGATAATCAGAAACCGCATAAACCTGGAGGAGACGATCCACAAAGGAAATCCACAGGATGGGGAAGAAACAAATGAATTTGGACTTATTTATAGGCCCCTCCATAGGACTTCTTTCTAGAACGTTCTAACCTCCTCAATGAACTTTTTATTTTTGGCATATTTTAATTTTTTTTTCCTTCACTAAGGTTTTGATTTCACATTGACTGTTCATAATTTAATTGGTTTTTAGGGTTTGACCTAGGATAACCGCCAATGTCAAGGGTCCGACCTGGGTTTTTGGTCAAGAAATTTAGGTTTTTGCTCACAATTATCTCAAGCTCGTCAATTTAACGGTTTATTTATAATTTCGGCTTAAACTCCAAGGGTTCAAGTCCAGGTTTCATGGGGTAAACTCGTTTTCCAGTCAGTTTCAAGGTTCAAACCTAAGGTTTTTATGGATCTAATGTCAGTTGTTTGTACACACGGGTCTAACATACATCTCAAACATGTTTCCGCATCACACAATCAATCAATTCTGCCAAATTATGCATGAAATATACCCCTCTTTAGTCAAAACATCACACAAAAACTCAAAAACAATGAACTTTTGAAAAAAACTAGTGCACACTCCCTATGGGATTTCATCCCGACACCGCTCTTATCCTCCTTTCTCCGCCAACTACCATTCCTGCTCCTATTGAAGTTCTTCTTGGTGCACCTTCCACTGCCATTCGTGAGGCATCAACTCATCTGTTATCCTCTCCCGATTACTCTCCACCATCCTTCCCTCATCTGCTTTCTGCCTAGTCATCACAACCTCCTTCTTCTCTTCCCCTCCCCCCCAGCAGTAATGTTCACAGAATTGGCATCCATGGGCCAACTTCTTATCCAATTTTCCAAGCAATTGCCCCTCCAGATGAAGATAGCAACTCAGAACATTCAGCAAGAGTTGCAGAGTAAGGTGGACTTCCTCGAAGCAGATATTGCCCCGCTCTAGGAAGAAGCAATTGCGATCAAAGCCAAGAATCACACATTGTAGATTCAGCTCCAGCAACTTCAAGAACAATTAGCGGAAAGAGATAATTTGATTGCCCAATGGGACATCACGCTTGCTAAATTGAAGGAAAAGAACGTTCTTCTTGTTGTTCGGGAGGAAGAAATATCTCAATTCGAACAAATGGTACAAGATAAAGAAGATGCTCGAGTTGCGATTGGAAATCTGCTGGAGGAAACACACGCAGACCTTGCTCTGGTGGAACACAAAGGACAAGAAATGGCAGACCTGGCTATGTAGAATACTGAAGATTTAAAGAAAGTGTCCACAGACCTTTTTTAGAAGAGTCATGAATTAGAAGCGCGAATTGGCCGAACTATTCAGTTACAGAAAGAGACGGAAGCTATTAAGAAAGAGCGAAATGCTTATTACAAAACTATCCTGTATCAAGCTGAGGAGCTAGAAAGACGAGAAAAGCAGTTGGGATTTCAGGCAGGCAGGCTATCTCGCATTGATGCAGAGATCGCTGAAATGAAGAGTCGGTGTTAGAAACTGCTTGAATGATGTGTGTGACTCTCCTCCCATCCATATATACCCTCTTGTACTCTAAAAATAGCAATGATCTGGAATAGTCTAGTGTGAACATGTGGCCATCATGCAACACTTATTCCCATTACTACCAAAGTACCTTAGGATATCCCCCGAGCTTGGGACCTTGGCTAGCTGGCCCTTGTCCCTCACACACATGGATTGATCCCTATGGATCAAATAGACTGATCCCTGTGGATCAATGTCTGACACTCTCTCCCCCTTCTAAAGATCATTGTCCTCAATGATCCATGAGGGAAAGTACTTGCGAACCAGAGCTTCTGATTCCAAAGTAGAGTCAGTAAGTGGTAATCTTCTCCAGGCTACTAAATACTTTGGGACGACATGATTCCTCAATCATTTCTATCTCCGATCTAGTATCCTGTCTGGAGAATGATCCGTGCTTTTACTTTCTTGCAAAGAAACAATACCTTCTATTAGATTATCCTCTCTAGAAACATGAAACAGTGGATGAAAGTTGCAATCTAGAGGAAGATCTAATTGGTATGCAACTTCACCTAGCTTTTTAACTATCTTCCAAGGTCCACAAAACTGTGGTGATAGCTTACTACACTTCCCTGTGGACAGTGAAGTAGATCTAGCTGGTACCTGAAGAAAGACTCTGTCTCCTGCCTCTAAGGATCTATGAGAGCTTTTCCTATCAATGTACTCTTTAGCCCTATCAGCTTCTTGCTGCATCTTGGCTTTAGCTACTTCTAAATTTACTTGGATGTTTGCTAAGAACTCCAAAGCACTAGGACATTTATGTGACATACCTATGGTACTGAGAACATTGGGATTCATGCCATAGTTCATCTCAAAAGGATATGCAACTATTGCCAAATACTATCCCAATCTGTTTATCTCTCAGACATATATGCCCTCAATATGTCCTCTAAAAACTGGTTGACCCGCTTGATCTTGTAAATGTGACATCCCTATCTGAAACTATGGATGTCGACAACCCATGCAATCTGAAGACATGCTGGATAAACAACTCCGCTACCTGTGGATCAAATGGATTGATCCCTGTGGATCAAATAGACTGATCCCTGTGGATCAATGTCTGAAACTATGGATGTCGACAACCCATGCAATCTGAAGACATGCTGGATAAACAACTCCGCTACCAGTGGATCAAATGGATTGATCCCTGTGGATCAAATAGACTGACCCCTGTGGATCAATGTCTGACACTCTAATCCCTGTGTGGAGTTTCTATCGTCTCCTACTTGGGAATGAACTGATCCCTATGGACCAAAGTCATGATCCCTATGGATCATCAATCTGTCTACCACAACTATGATAGTATCCCACTTCCTTTGGGTCCACGGTACCCGACTATGAAGTCCATGGATACAATATCCTAGTTGTGATCTAGAATCGGTAGAGGATACAAAAGACAGGAAGTCTTTATCCTTTCTTCTTTGTTGACTTGACACATAAAGCCTGTTAAACATAACTGTGGACATCTCTGCCTATCCAGACCACCAAAATGTTCTTCTAACAAGCTGTATTGTCTTGTCAAGACCTGGATGTCCGATACAAGGCACATCATAACGATCATGCATGACTTTTCTTCTCAAATCCCGGGAATCTGGTGTGCAAACTTTTCCTTTCCGTCTAACGATTCCATTCTCCTATGAGAAATTGGAAGACGGAATGGACCTGTTTGCTCTGCTAGGGGAAGAAACAGTTGAAAATGTCCCGTCTCCTATAGTAGAGTCATCACTGATGGCTTGAATGTGGATCTTCCACCTTTGCTTCCTTTATCTCTTGAAGCAATGAGCTTTCTAGAACTGTAAAGCTCAGTTGATACATTATCTGTGATAATGCATCATCAACTATATTCTCTTTGCTCTTCTATACAAGATTTCCAAGTGAAACTCCTATATGAGCTCAGCCCAACGAGCCTGATTGCCTCAAAGATCTAGCTGACTACAAAAATACTTAAGTGTATGGTGATCTGTGTATACCTTAAAGTCTATGCCATAAAGATAGTGTCTCTAGATGTTGTGTATACACCACTGCATACAACTCCTATTCATGCACTGGCTTGCCATCTTGGCTCAAAGCTGTCCTTATGGCTTAGGCCACTAGCATCTGTCTCTAACTCAAAGGGTTTCTGTGGATCGACCACTTTGAGTATAGGAGCCTCTGAAACAATGTGTTTCAGAGTATCTAAAACTATCTTGCTACTCTTGCTTTCATGCAAAGAAACCTTGCCTTGAAGCAAGTTCATCATAGGCATTGCTATTAACGAATAAAAAATAAAAAATAAATTTTCGATCAAAACTGGAACGTCCTAGAAATGATCATAATTGCCCCTCATCTTGGGATGTAGGCCAAAATAACATAACTGAAACCTTCTTGGGATCCATTTGAATCCCATCAGTAGATACTCTCATAATCTCTTACTCTAATCTCATGGTAGCCACTTATGAAATCTATTTTACTAAATACAACGGCTCCACCTAGAGTGTCTAAAAGATCATTAATCATGGGCATAGGATATCTGTGTCTGATAGCAATCTTATTGAGTGCTCAATAGTCAACGCACATCCTATAAGATCTGTCTTTCTTCTTCACTAGGATAACTGATGCTACAAAGGATGAATAGCTGGGTCTAATCAATCCTTTTTTGAAATTCTTTCAAGAACAACTCTTGGAATTCTACTCTCACTTTTGTTGAAAGTGCTGAAGCATTCCAACTAGAGTCTCCATGACTATATGAATCCATCATACTACACAATGAATACATACAATATAGAAAATAAATAAACTCACAATCAATTTTAAGCAACTTAGTAGCATTTACTAATCACATCTCTTGGAGATCTGGTTCTCCACGGATCAGTAGTCGTCTCCCCTCATGCTCAAATTTGATCACTTTACTTAGGCACTATTTATGATGCACTATACATAGAAATATCAAACTTGCTTTTCAACTTGTCTTCCATTTGGAACTCACTTTCTTACTTGTAGACCTGGCATTATTATATAAGCACTCCTTGTTGGAGACAACCTTGCCTTGTCTAATAAATGCAAACCATGCCTTGCTATATAATTTTGTCTCACTCCCTGCTAGGGAACTATAGCCTTGCATTTTTTTTATTCTTTGTAAACCTTGCTTTTTGGTATATCTTGGCCACTCTTGAATATCTGACCCACAGACTTTCTTTGCTTGTTTGCTACAAACCTTGCCTTGCTCTGTATCTTGGCCATTCAAGAGTTCTTGGCCTACAAACTTGCCTTATTTGCTTAATAAAAATGAGTCTACCGAGGATCTCTATCCTTCACTCTAGGTAGATAGATAGATGAAACTACTCCATCTGCCCATATTAAACTGTTAGAGAATCAAGATATGATTCCTTTTATAGAACTAGAAACTCTAAAGTCTATATCTCAACCTCCAAATCTAGGAAGTTCTTAGATAACTTTTCTTTTACTATTTCTAACTATGGCATTATAATCAAACTTGATTTACCCTTTTAATTCCACAAATCTGAAGTCTATACTTCTTGTGAAATAAACTTCTTTGTTCTATACACATAGAAACGTGCATTAGAACTCATAACTATGTAATTATAATAAGTACATAAGAACTAGATACTTAATTTATAAGCATCCTAAACTTATAGGTGTTCTTCGAGTTCTCTTCTAAGGTGTCAACTTACCTTGAGACCTCTTACCTCTAACTTTCTAACCCATGAGACCTTGGTAAAAAAATAACCCGTGTCTCACTTTGTTCTTTGTACAAAAGAGAAAGTATTTTTACTTGAAAATTCTCATCTCTTTCTAAATATATTGCTTAGATATTTTCCCTTTTAAAGCTTGACTTTAAATGTATTTCTTGGTCATTAAATCTTTGAGGATTAAGTATCCTCTATTCTAGGTTCTAACTAGATATCTTAGAATTCTAACTTGTGAACTACTAAGTTCTTTGACTTAAAACCACCCTTGGGCTTATCTTTAAATTCATTTTTCCCAACTAGTGATATCTACTAGATATCCACAAACTTATAGGATGCTTTGATCAGAATGCTACTAACAATTCATCTTTATATAGTTTGAACATTTTATGAATATTCAAAACAAGTAAGTGGCAGCGGAAAAGAAACAATTACAAGCCTTTGCTCAATGAAACATGCAGAAATAAGAAACTTTTAGTATGTTCTATATGCTCCCATGCATATGCATACTAATTTTCTAAAATTTTGATAGCATAACGGCATAATTTTGAGATCCGAAAAAATTATGACAAGCAATTTCTATGATAATGGTGCCGGCAGGCACAATCTATCTACAAATAGACCGCAAGGGGATACACACCCTGAAAAATTTATCTTTCTCCTCGCTAACATGCAAGAAAAGTACTTACCTTTCCCTGCAAGAAGAATACATGCACCGCACAATACGAACTCGCTTCTAAACTATGTATATAGACTAGATGCTATGCAAAATTGTGTAATCTATATGCAATTTAATGCAAAACGAGAGAAACAATGCATAGAAATGGACAAGAGACTTATCTGGAGGTTCCAAAAAATAATTTGCAGGTGTGTGTATGTACTGAAGATGGTCCAACCTTCGTCGAAAGAGCTTTCCAAGTCGCTCCAAGTAGTTTATGCTTCTTTGTCCATGGCTTCACAAACTCAGTTGATGGGTTCTATCTCTGAATGCTTCGTTGCTGAGAAGAGCGCGTCTGCAAGAAGGAAAGTCCCATATATCTCGTTAAGCACTCCTACACTATATGAAGGAGAGCTCTGTTCAATGTTCCTAGCGGCTCAAAAGCCACAGAGAGGCGGACAATGCTTTTGCAGAAACTCAATTAGGCGTTGATGTGCGCGCGTACTGTTGAGGCGAAGGATTATATGTAGAATCCCTGAGCAGCTCAATTGAAAGCAAAACACCATAAATATAGAGCTTGTTGCATTCGACTGTGCATGAGGGTGGCTGAACATGGCTAACGCCGGAAAATTCGGGCGTATGCTCAATAATCAGAGAATCAAACCACAAAATCAATCTACAAAATCAAAGCGCCTCTTATCGGATGGAAAACCCACTTCTCTCTACGCCTGGGCAACGTCTGTGATAGGCGGGCAACTCTTGCGGCGCTCCTCCGTGGATATGCCTACAGCGGGGTTAACGTGGGCAGCCTGGTACCCTTTTGCGCCAATTTTGTTTTCTTTGCAGAACGACGAAGACCAACGAACAAGAAACACCAAACACAGGCCAAGAAGAAGAACTCCCAAAAAAAACGCAGGCAAAGAAAAACGAGGATCGTGTAAGCTCTGATACCAATTGTTAGAAATTGCTTGAATGATGTGTGTGAATCTCCTCCCATCCATATATACCCTCTTGTACTCTAAAAATAGCAATGATCTGGAATAGTCTAGTGTGAACATGTGGCCATCATGCAACACTTATTCCCATTACTACCAAAGTACCTTAGGATATCCCCCGAGCTTGGGACCTTGGCTAGCTGGCCCTTGTCCCTCACACACATGGATTGATCCCTATGGATCAAATAGACTGATCCCTGTGGATCAATGTCTGACAGTCAGAGAGATGCTGCCATCGCCAATGAGTTCTACCTTCAAGAACCATTTTTGCAGACACAAACAGAATCGGTAATCAGTCAAGTTATCGCTGGTAGCTCGGTTCAAACTGATGCCCAACTGATCGAGCCTACCATTTTGAAAGATATGCTAGATTTCTTAAAACAGAAGATTACCCAAACCTTTAAGTTAGCTCGAACTCTATATATCCAAGGCATTATTGATGAACCTTATTTCTAATTTTCATTTTTGGGTTTGATTCCACCATGCATTCCAGTGTTAGCCGCCCGATTGGATCTCTATGTAATTTTATTTTTCCATATTCGCACGCACCGAAAAGGCATGGCAAAAAGATGTAACCTTCTTTTGAGTAATGAAAAGGCAACCACGACATTCTTTGGGCAAGAGGAATTGCCAGATTGTGTGTCTAGGCGATAGCGCTAGAGATGCTGTGTTGCAGATTTTAAATAACTATGAGTATTATGTTTGATTATTAATTTTCAGTAATTAATCATTAATTACGGTAATAAGGCGGTGATTAATCTTAACAATTCTATGGGAATTCGTAAATACTTCATGCGCATGGTAGATGCATTGCGTAGTGATAAGTGTTGAATCGGAAAGTAGTTAGTTGTTAATTGAATGATTGGATTGAGAAAATTAAAAAGGGCCTCTATACTATCAGACCCCTATCCATCCCAAGAACCCCGAAACGAAATTAAAAGGGCTTAACGGAAAGCACTTTTAACAGTCTCCTTAGTACATGAAAGCAATGGCTGAATAGCATCTTCTACAAAAACATCACAACTAACCAGAATGAAGTTAGTCTGTGGATTATACACACGATAGCCTTTACTTTCAGAACTGTACCCAACAAAAATACATTTTACAGCTTTTTCATCCAATTTTTTCCGATGTTGTTTAGGCACTAATGTATATGCCAAACAACCAAAAACACGCACATGAGCAACAGATGGCTTGGGATCATGTCAAGCCTCATATGGAGTGATAGACTGCAGTGCTTTAGTGGGACACTTGTTAAGTACATATGTTGCACACATGACATCCTCAAGCTAGAAACTATGTGGTAAAGCCTGACTCTTGACCATACACCTCGCTATCTCCATGAGTGACATGTTCTTCCATTTAGCAAATCCATTCTGTTGAGGTGTATATGGCACTCTACACTAGTGTTTTATCCCATGTTTAGCTAGAAATGCATTAAAATTAGAAGACATATATTTCCTCCCTTGATAAGAACGGAGGGTCCCCATTTTACATGTTGATAGATTTTTAGCCAAAACCAAAAACGTTTTGAAGCACATGAACACTTCAGACTTTGCTTTCAATGGATATAACCATGGATGCCTGGAAAAATCATCAATGAAAGTCACGAAGTAAAGATAATTTCAGAAGAAGGTGTCTGCATAGGACCACAGACATCACTATGTACAAGCTACAGTTTTTTAGTAGCCCGAATTGAACCATCTTTTGGAAAGGAGGAACGCTGCATTTTGCCCAAAATACAGCCTTCACAGACATGTTTTCTAGGTGCCTCAAGTTTGGGCAAAGAGGACACCATTTTAGATTTTTGCAGGCGTAGCAAACTAGCGAAATTCACATGACCAAAGCGTGCATGCCAAAGCTTTGCATCTGACATAGCCTGAGAGTCATGTACTGCACATGCTAAATCATTTATAGATCTTTCATAGTCTATGAGCTTATATAGCCCATGACATACAATGCTAGAATCAATAATCACGTCACCATTTGAGAGATCATGAACTATACATCTGTCATCAACAAATTTGACAACCAAGCCAACCTTGGCTAATGGAGAAATTGATAACAGATTTTTCTTAATCCTTGGCACAATCAAAGCATCCGACAAAGTGAAAGAACTACCATTAGCAGTAGTCAAAATGATCTTACCAACTCCCATAACAGAGTAAGAGGAGTTGTTGGCGCATGTAACAATATTCCCTATAGGGGCAGGCTCGAGTTAAGAGAAGAAACTACGCTGCGAGGTAATATGTTTGGTCACCCCATGTAGCTCAGCGATGAGTAGCACCTCCTTTAATGTCAATCCGGGGAGACGTGAGGATGGTATGAAGACCACGAGCAAGTGGAAGCACAAGTGCGTGAGTGAGAAGCACACAAGCATGCACACACATACACGCACACGTGCACACACGGCAAGAACAAAGAGGGCAAGACAATGGAATTACTTCTATTGCAACAAAGTTCTCATACAAGCTCAAACTACAAGAAGCTCCCCCAAAAATGAGCTCTCTAGCTCTATTTATAGTTTTTTACTAGCTTTTGGCCCTGTCCAGACCTAGTGTCCGGCCTAGTTAAAAATTAGGTTCCAGGGCTTATTTGAGGACTCGAACGAGATCTAAAAATTATGAAAATTGGCAGGCAACTACTTCTAAGGCTCCCCAAGCTTGAGGACTCCTCGGCTTGTACAAAATGGAGCTACAAAAAGGTGAAATGATATTTACAAGGGTTTTTAGTGATGAGAATCACTTAAAAATGATGTAAGGGTTTTGAAAAAAAATGAAGGGTTGCCTTAGTGCTAGATCTGCATGTGTGTCCGTACTTGCTTCTTCCCGTATACTGTCAACACTCTCCCCCCCTAGGGTCTGTCGCCTCTGACAGACCTCTCTTCCACAGTTTGATCAATGTATTTCTGCAGGAGGTCGGTTGCCAATTCTTGTTCTTTGATTCTTAAACCTCTGACCAGGTCTCGTTGCAAAGCCTCCCAATCAACTGTACCAGGCATGTCAGGTTGTGGCATCGTGTAAAGCTCGGAATGCATTGTTTGCTCGCATGCGAAGAGATGGAGTAAATGCGTAGGCCGTGGCGCGAATACCTCTGAATGTGCTTCCCAAAACCCCGTGGTGAACATATCGTCGAATGTTTGCTTGAGCAGGCAGGGAGATATCTTATGCGTGCATGCCATGCGTAAGCCACTCGTATGCTCGGGGTTGTGCTCATATCATATAGCAGGTCGTAGTTACCATTAATAAACCCGAGAATAGGAGGTTGAATACGGCATACATTGCGAAAAGTTTTGAGTACGACCTGCATCATATCGAAGATCTTGAGCATCATCTGGGCAGCGACATCTGGCATGGGGTGGAGACGTGGTATCCAATGTCTGATGGTTGCAATCATGTATGACACTGTGGGAGTACCGGTTGGGGGGGCGATGGCGGGGTAATTGAGCCATTCTTTACAGTTCGCGTTATTCTGAACCTTGATTGCAAAAGCTTTCCATGATCTTCGTCTTTGCACTGGCCCAAAACACGGATTGTACTTCAAATGCATGGGGGCGTGATCCCATGTTCGAAGCATTTCTGGGTAAGTTTCGAGTAACTTCTGCCTCTAAGTTGGTTGGAATATGGCCCCTTTTCGTGCCGCTTCTGGTATATCTTCTGGTTCGAACTGTGTAGCAAATGTTGGGCACTTGTTGGTGACTCTTTTGATTTCTGCGTTGTAGTCGGCCAACAATACAAAATAGGGCTTGTATTGTAATTATGAGCTAGTGATAAGGCGTCTAGAGGCCATGTGCGTGAAGTACTCTGAGTGAAGGATGGTGTCCTCAATGGCCTTCATTGCCAGCATCTGAGTGGATATCCGTTCCTGATGAGTTTTCCCCATTTCCTCTACCTGTTTCATCCATGTTGATGGGGGTTCCTCATAGGTATCTTGACCTTCTTCTGTGACGCGTCCTCCTGGGAATGGTTGAGGCTCGTAGGTGTCGTCGAATGCTTCCTCCACTGGAATAATAACTGCTTCTTCTTCTAACGGCTGCTCTGGTGGGGAAGGAGGTCGCTCGTACTGCATCAACTTCAATTTTAATTCTGCAATTTTTTGCCGTAACTCCAGTACGTCATTGGTCGTTGAATGTTCAGGTTCAGGTGAAGTAGCAGCGTCGGTCATCTCTTTAGGTTCCCGTTGGTGTGGTGTAGACTCTTGGGGTCTCTGTAGGTCCTTCAGCTGGTTGGCAAGCTGATCATGTGCTTCTAAAAGATTGGCATAGGTTTCCAAGATCTGTTGTATGCTTTCTGAGGGAACAACTTGAAATTTAGCCGGGTCTATGGGTGCTCCCGGGGTGTTCTCCATGGCAGCCTCGAGGTTCTCTTGGTTTTGTTGTTGAAGCCGTCTGTTCTCTTCTTGAGCTGCCGCCAGATGTCGTCGTAGCAAGGCCATGTTTCGTTGAAGCCTTGCATTGCGGCCCATTTGATCTCGCAGCTGTTCCTCTATGGTTTTGCTCTCTTCCATATGCCTCGCTTCGAGTTGCGCATTTGCATGTTCGAGGGCGGATATTTTGCTTTGTGACTCCGTATGACTGGACTCCAAAGCATTGACACGCTCTTGGAGTGTTGCTGAGAGGGTGCAAAGCTCTTTGTTATTTTCTTCCAATAATGTATATTTCTGCTTAAGCTGAGTGGCAGCTTCGAGCATGGTGTCGAGTGCAAGACTAAATGAGGTGGATGCAGGGGTAAGGATGGAAGATGCAGGGGGTTGGGAAGTGGGAATGGGAAAAGTGGATGTTGTGCCTACAGTGCTTGGGAATGGCGACGTGAGTGAAATGATATGTGGTAATGTTGGGATAACAGTGGTGGTGGGTGCTCCTGTGGATGGTGAGATGTCCATGGGATCGGACGTGAGAGTGTGTGATTCGTGCACTGTGAATACAGGAATGGTGGGTGGTGTGATAGTGGTGGCAGTGAATGTGGGGGAGTGGGTTTGGGAAAGGGACTTTTTATTATAAGTATCCACCTGTTGGAGTATATTTACAAGGTTTGTCCAGAATGAGGGTTGTGTGACTTGGGTTGAGTGTGAGTCAGTTGCTAGGGGAGTGGCGGATAGGGTTTGGGTGTGAGTGAATGGAAAAGGATGGGATGAGGTCTGGCTATTGGCAAGTGGTTGTCCAAGGGCGGGGAGATAGGAAGGGTGACCTATTATGGTTTGATCGGTGGCCGGATGACCGGTGTGAGGTTCCAAAATTTGGGTGGAAGTGTGGGACGTGGGTAAAGGGAAGGATGTAAAAACGGAGGTGTGTACAATGGTTTCGTGATGGGTGGATGTCGGTTGTTCAGGAGGAATAGTGGAGAGGGGTTCTGAAAGGTGGAGGGAAGGTGACTGTGGAGATGGTACGTGTGTAATTACCTCATGTTCGTCGGTGGGACTCGGGCTCGTCATGTGAACATCTTCTGAAATTATAGTAGGCAAGGCGGTAGAGGTTTCCATTTGAATCATTTTCCCGCGTCGTGGTCGTGTATCAATCCTTCGTTGATCGTAGACAGGGTTTTCCTGATATACCATTGTCCTCAATGCCTCCCCGATCCCACATGTCTCTGCCAATAAATTCAATGATTCCACAAAGTTGGAGTCAACATTCTCGGCTTGAAGCATCTGGTTCACTAGAGCTCTATTCGCCGCTTCTGTCATCTTATGTCTTCTCTGTACCTGCTTGATTGTCTTGTACAGCCGTTTGAGTTGTGCTGTGTAGGCAGGGGCCTCCTCTTCACTGTCTTCCGGGTCATTTCTGTGTGCGCCTTCCTGCACTTGTGTGTTTTGGTCATGAGGATGTTGTGCCACTCCTTCCCCATGTACTCTGCTCGTCTCGCCCCGTGGCTGTTCTCTTTGGGCAGATGCACCCGGACCCACATTGTCAAGGGAATCTTCACTGTCGGATAGGGGGACCGTCTGCAGAAATCTTTCAAAATCGAAATTTGGATCTTCTGTGAAGGTGGCCATAGATGCAAACTCTGCATCGGTAGGTAGTGGAGGGGCGGATGGAACGGGTTGTACCACCTCTCTTGGTTGAGACTCTTGGAGATGGATCGTGAAAGATGCCACTTGGGTTTCTTCTCTAGTGGAGACTTCGGCGGTGGCTTCTGGAGGGATCAGGACCTGTGAAAGGGATCCACGCATTCTTTTTGCCGGTTGATTCCCTGACTTTCGCCCTTTGAACAGCTCCAGGTGTGCATACTTTAGGGCTCGAGCAACTGGCACATCATATGCCAGACATCTGTAGATGATTCTTGTCAGCGCACAACAACCATGTAAAGTGGGCTTCCTCGCCCCCCGCTTGCCAGCCTCATATACCTGATCTAAGATCCACACCGGCATCTTAATGGGCAAGCTTCCGGTCTCTGCTAAATACAACCCGTACCATATCTTCTTGTGAGGCTGAGTGAAACGGTCCTGAGCGGGAAATGCGAAGTGCTGGAGGCACATCCGCAGAGGTATGGCGATGTTGGGGGTGAGGGCGCACATTTCTTTGAGCTTCTTGACTCTATTGCTTTTCATTGATTCTGGTATCAAGGGGTCGCGATCTGAAGGCACATGAGTGCCATACATTTGAAGGGCTTCCCTGATTAACGTTACATTTAATTCAAACTTCCTCATCTCCTCCAGATTGGATAAGGAGGGCACCCAGAATGTGCCTGAATGATCTTTATCCCCGGTAGGTTTCAACGTAGCAATCAAGTAGTAGCACCTGAGGAAGTCGGGTTTAGGTAGAGCTGCACTGAAGTAAGCTTGTAGTCCTGCCTTTTGCCAGATATCCTGAAGTGGAGCTGCATTCTGTAAGGTCTCAAATTCTCTTGAAAAGAATTGGAAGGTCCACCAAACCCCTCCACACTCCATCTTGGACTCCCAGATGTGATCTGCGTCTCCCAAATCCCCTGGCATTTCATTGAACCAATGGGAGTGCCCTTTTACTCTTTCGGTTAGTCCATTGGGTGGATCTGGAATAGGAATCCTTCGCACATTCAAGAATTCTTCAGGCCGAGCTGTTGGTGGAGCTTCCACTGGCATGGCATCCCAATTGATAGGAGCACCAGATCCTGCCTGAGAGCTTGTGCCTGCCGCGGTAGCCATGAGAGTAGGTTGCTTATCTGTTGGAAGACGAAAGGCACATTAGTGTTGCATAGGAAACAAGATGTAATGGTGTTCCCTTCACAATACTAACATGACAATCCCGGAGGTCAGTGGTGAAGTGTTTATGATAGGTGTGAGTGGTGATTAAAGGTCAGTGTCATCCTAGATGCATACTTTGGTTATGCAATGGGTTCGGAATGCTCCTGTGTTAGTGTGGACGGATTTACAGAATAGGGTCAGGGGGTTTAGTACACAGTTTAATTCTCCACACTTTGATAGAGGAGTCGTAGCTCTTAGAGCTAAGGACAGGTGAAGATTTCGGTATGAGAGTGTGATGTATTTGGGACCTTTTGGGTACCCATTTCCAGACATTCCTGGGGTTGATGGGAGTGGGGACAGTGAGAGGTGTAGGTATCTTGTCACTTTTTGAGTTGTTGGCCAAGAGTGCTTGTGAAAGCTGCTTCATCCTAGTGCCTGAAGGTGAAGTACTTTGGGCTTGTAAGCAAGCCTTGGGCACCCATATCTGTCTAGCATTAGGGGTGGCCTTCATTGACCGCTTAGGAACCCAAATAGAAATGGTATGCCTAGGGGTTATCCTAGGGGGCTTCTTAACTTTGTTCCTTGACGGTGAGGCTCGTTTCTTGTCTCCTTGAGCGTCTGCTATGAGAGTGGTGGGTTTCCCATCCTTGCGTATCCAGATTTGCTTCGCGCCCCGAGGTGCTCTATGTTGCACGGGTTGGCGCTCCTGCCTCTTGATCAGCGGCCTCTTCCGTGTAGAGTGATGTTCGGTCTGCTCGTTTAGAATCTTCTTTGGATCAGTTAGGAACTCCATCTTGGCTCCTGGACCTTCAGTAAGATTGACATTCCTCTGCACCATAGAAGTTTGGACAAGCACATCATTGTTATCTTCATGTGGATTCATGGAGGGACCAGGAGTTGGTGCCTGTTCTATTGGTTTGAGTGCTTGATTTTCTAATTCAATCGTGAGACGGCTTTGGCCTACCCAAGCCTGAAGAAGTCCACTTCTTAGGTTCAGGTTGACTGCGTGATCATAGATCCAGTCTTGGCCTAAGATAAGAGGTTCGGTCAGATCCTCGTCTTCACACACTAGCACTTTTACTGGCATGAGGACCTCTTGTATGTAGAGGGGAAGATCCACCTCTCCCATGCAAGGGGTTTCAACACCTCCTAATCCTATCAGATATGCTTCTATGGGTTTTACCTCCAATTGCAGCTGCTGGCAATAAGAAAGCCGAACTGCACTTGTGGCTGCTCCTGAATCAATTAAAGCCCTCACGCTTGTTGTACTGTCTCTTTGTCCTATTTCTAGGGTCACAAAAGGTCGTCGGTCCACTATCTTATGGGTACGTTCACCTGAAGCCTCACACATGGCCATGTGATAGCCTGGAGACATTTGAGTGTCAGTCACAGGCTGGTCCCTCCCTTGTCTCCTCAGCTTCATTCGTCTCATACGCTCTAAGGCCTCTTGGGAATGAGCGCATAAATCATCCACATATACTTCTAAGCTCTTTCGCAAGAACTCTTTGAAGACATGACACATGAGTCTTTGGAATGTTGCAGGTGCATTGGTGAGCCCAAATGGCATCACACGAAATGCAAAGATTCCCCATTCTGTGGCAAAGGCCGTTTTGTGCTGATCTTCGGGGGCAATGGCTACTTGGTTGTAACCTGAAAATCCATCAAGGAAGCTGTAAACTTCCTTGCCTGCAACACGCTCCAATAGATGTTCGGTGATTGGAAGAGGATAACTATCTCGGATCGTAGCGGCATTGACTTTTTTAAGGTTAAAGCACACTCGCAATTTCCCATTCTTCTTGGGCACCACTACAATGGGGGACACCCATTCAGTGTGCTCAATCTCATAGATGAATCCGGCTTCAATCAGCCTGTCAATTTCCTCTTTTATTTTGGCTGCATAATTGTCATTATATGCGTAGGGTTTTTGTTTGGTGGGCTTGGCATCAGCGGTCATCGGAATCGTATGAGAGCAAATCTTTGGATCTACTCCTTTCAAGTCTCTATAGTGCCATGCGAACACATCCCTATATTCCCTTAATAGAGCTACAAGCTCTGCTTCTTCCTCTGCACTTAGGTCGTCTCCTATGTACGTACATCGCTCTTCGTTCCCTTCAATGGTCACTACAATTTTTTTGGTCTTTTCTTTATTGTCATATGCTTCTCCTATAATGGCCTCTCTCTTAGGCATTCGTACCAAAATTTTCTGGTCTTCCACTTCATATTTCTTGAAATTTTCTGGTACTTCAAACAATGATTCTTCCTCTTCTTGTCTTACTGCTTTTCTTTTCTTTTTCTTTTGACCTCCTTCACTTCCTTTCTTTGAACTTATCGTTTTAATACTTGCAAGAGGTTCTTCTTCTTTTTGGGTTAACACTCCTATGTCTTCTAAGTAGTGTTCCTCTGAGTCAAAGTAAGTATCCATCACAATGGATTCTAGATCATCATCACTCTCTTCTTCTTCTATGAACTCACTAGGATCACACTCTTCCAACAAGGGCTGACACATGAACACTGAAATATCATAACCCTCCTCATCACAATGGGGTGTCCATTGTTCCTCATTGACTGCAATGTCCATGGTAGCTAAGATTTCTACCCAACCATGAGGCTCAAATTCCTCATCTGGAAATATCATCGGTGTATAGGCTAGGTCTTTTATTGGTCTATCTCCTGGGGGAGTTCCTTCTTCTCTCGCTTTTAGGCGCTTTTCCTCTTCCTCCGCGACCTTGCACATCCACAAGTGAGTATCTTCATGCAGCCAGGATGGTTCAGGTGAACTTCCAGAATGCACGGAGATAGAGTCCTCTTTCACTTTGTGGATAGGATTCCACTGTAGGGGTGGTACATCTCTGAAGGTGTGATCCTTCAGATTGACCTTGGTGGTGACCCCTAAGTGCTGTAAGTACAAGGAGTTGGTTCCCCAATCCTGTACTATTTGCAATTGTCGTAGGAAAGGTCTTCCTAGGATCATCTCGTAAACATTATTCTTCTCAAAGTCACATATAGCAAACGTATGTTCAAACTCTACACCACAAGTGGTTAGAGTTATCCCTTCAAGCAATCCGAGAGGTCTTTCAAAATGACCATCTGCCATTTGAAGTTTCATTCTCGTTGGTCTTAAGGTGGGTTTGCCCCATCGCTTCCACAAGGAAGTGGTCGCAATAGCAACACCAGCACCCGAATCCACAATTGCTTTGGTTGTGTAACCTTGATAGGTGATCGGAAGATAAGTGTTACCTTCTTCACCTTCGCTCATGTCTCCTATCTTGTCGAGAGGTATCTCTGGTACTTTTTTCTTAGAGCCTACTTTTGGTGTATTGGATTCAAGTTCTGGAACCTGATCCTTCACATGATTCCAGAGCTCCGGTTTTGCCTTGAGCAGCTCCTCTACAGTGAGATGACATTGAACCTTAGTGTTCTTCACAACATCAGTGTTTCTTGGAATCACTGAGTCTTCATTTCTTACCAATATTGTGGGGGCTCTGATCTGGAGAGATTCAGATTCCCATGGGCCTGTGAAATGAGGCAACTCCTGTAAAGAATTAGATTCAAAATCTAATCTCTCATCCTCTTGTTGCTCTGTTTGATCTCCATAGATAGACGGAATGTCTTGGGGAAATTGATCATGAAGATCATCAATCTCAGGAATAGGAGGGGAATTACCCTTCTCCTTGGCCCATTTCTCTTCTTGTATTTCCCGCAAGAACTCTTGAGAGTACTGTTGAATTGAAGGAGGTATTCCAGCATCCGTGGAATTAGGAACATAAGCTCCCTTTGGTGGTGAGCTTCCTCTTTCAACAACTGGTTGAGCCTGTGGAGGTAAAGAAACTTGTGATTTGTTTACCAACTGCTCTAATCTTTCTAGTAAGCCTTGGAAATGCAAATCCGGCTTGACAAAGTTTGTCTGATTGAACTTTTGACTAGTCTCAAGTATAGCTTGAGCTTGTTCTACCATTTTCATGCACATTTTCATCCGTTCAATCTCTAAATCTGCTCTAGGGTAACTCTTGTCTAGGTTTGCAGCTGTTGGCCCTTCTTGAAGTCGAGCCTGGTAGGCCTTGAACATCATGTCCAAGCCTTCAGGAGTGGGGTCAGCTAATACTGATCCTACTCGGGGTGGTGGGTGGGTTACGAGGGGTGTATTAGAGGGTGGAGAAATGGAGGGTGATGGGGATGGTAGTGGTGGAAGTGTGTGGGAGTGCGGTTGAGATGTGATCTCTGTGATTTTTGCCTTGGTTTCTCTCACGCTTTCTTCAAGTTCGTTTATCTTTTTTGCCCATTACCTCTTCATTCTTTCACGACTATCCTTCCAGGCGCTAGTTCTCTTTTTGGGTATGCTCTCTGTTTCACTCACCTCGGGGCTCTTTTCGGGACCAACACCTTGGTGTTGTTGAAGTGCCTGGGCTCTTGTGATCACCTGCACAGGTGCAGTGGAAGTCACACTCCCTGTGGAGTCTACAACTAACCCAACAACATTGATAGGAGTGATTTTAGGCATGTTATTAGGGTTCTTCGGGCAATCTCGTAGGAGATGCTCTTTCCCGCAATCTTGACAGAAGCCCTGAATGGTTACTGGTTGAGGCTGTGTAGGGGTAGGCAGTGGACAATCACGTATAAGGTGATCTCCCTGACATCTGAAGCATGGTCCTCTAGGAAATGGAGGTCGTACCTGTCTAGGTTGAGGTCTAGGGTTGGGGTTTGTGTACATAACATTAGAATACTCAGGTTCCCCGCTATTTTCACTTGGGTCCTCATAATAGTATGACTCGTTATGCTCGGGTGACTGCATGTAGTAAGCATGTGGGCTATCAATATGTGTGGAGTCAAAACTATGGTCACTTGGATCACTGTCTGATAGCAATGGGGTGACTGGAACTATGGCTCTATTCGGATTTTCTTCAGTAGATGCATATTTCACTGGGATCACATTGGTTGGAGCAGGGGGTTGCTGCACTAGGACTGGTTGAGGTCTCTGCTGCCCTTGATAAGGTGGCTGATAAGTTTGTTGTGGTCTGTTGTATTGTGGCGATGGGTACTGATTCTGGTACCTACCATGTTGTGGATATGGCTGAGGATAATTTTGCCTAACAATTTGTTTGTTATATGGGCAGTCTTGTGCCGTGTGATTGGTGTACCTGCGCTCTATGGTGCAGTACTGGCTACTAGGATTCACCTGAGGTTGGGCCATAATGGGGCATACACTTGCTATATGTTCACCGCCACAATTGTAACACCGCTTAACTGGGGCAAATCTTGGAATTTTCTTGCTAGAGACACCTAGTTTTTGGGCTACCTTCTCTGCAAGTTCCTCGATGGATGTGGATTGACCAGATGTCATGTTACTAGAGCTATCAGAATCCTTATAGATTTTTGATAGTTCTAATTCCTCACCTAGATTGTCCTCAATGTCTATGCACATGCGCACGCACTCCTCTATCGTTCTAGGGTCCTTCAGGTACACATATGACCTGAGCTTAGTGCTCAACAATCCGTCTAGGAACAAGGCCACTTGTTTGGCTGGTGTGGGTAACTCCGGCATAGGGCATCTCTCCAGGTACTGTCTAAATCTTCTTCCAGCTAGTCTGACCGTCTCTTGAGGTGTTTGTTTGAAGCTATGAATTAGTGAGGAGGTGTTATGCCTGATTCCACTCTTAGAAAACTCAACAATAAATGCCTCTAAGAGTTGGTCTATGTTTCTGAAATGCCTCTCATTCAGTGGTTGGAACCACGTAAGGGCAGTGTTCCTAAGGGTTAGACCAAAAGCATTATATTGTGTGAATAGGTCCTCCACCTGTTCAGCTTTCAACACTTGTCGAAATTCTGCCACATGGTCATAAGGGTCTCCCGTGCCATCGAAATAATTCTTCATGGACTTCACCAGTTGAGTTGGTCGCAGGGTCCTAGTGTGTTCTCTCGGCCTTGGCAAAGGAAAATCATCAATGTCCCTGTGATTCCATGGGGTTCTATGTCTCTCAGGTTCCACTCTATTCCTTTCTGTTCCCGTTCTTTCTCTTCCCGGGGAGTTGGCGAAACTTACCTCAGGTTTGTCTCTACTTCTATCTCTCTGAGCCCCATGAGCTTGGGAGGTCCCAGCTCCTTGGTGACCAAAGGACACAGTAGACCTTGGTTGGGGAAAAACAAATTCTCCCTTCCATGTGTAGGCATGTCTGCCAAGCTCAGTGACCACGAAGATTCTCTCTGATGCATTGTCTAGGTAGGTTACTTGACCTGGGCTATCAGGGTCTTTAAACTCATAGATTGTGAGGGCACTCACTTCCTGAGATTGAGGAGATTTATATCTCCAAAAAACCTCATCGGTTTCTCGGTTTAAAAGCAGATCTATGCTTTTATTATCCTGTGGAATCCACTCTGGAGTCATGATTCTGGTCAAGACAGATTTACCACGGGGAGTTCTTGGCTCTCTCTCTAAGTTCCCTTGCTCTATATCACCCATGTCGGTCTCCGCAATCACATTTCCAAACTCATCAGTTCTATCAGGGAGAGTGGTGACTACATATATAGTCCCCTCTTTATCTAGGTATGCTCCATTCTCAAACTTGACTACCGGGTGGGCTAATCCATGGGGTTGATCGGGGTTCTTAATCTGGACCATCGATCTTCTCAGTCCGTCTTCGTAGATGCGAGCACCTAGACGATTCGTCTTGATGTATTCCAGCTGAGTCTTGTAAGGTCCCTCTGGCTTTTCTAGATAAGCCAACCCTGAACTACCTACTGGTCTCTCCATGTGATAGGACATCTCAGAATCACTTGTTTCTGATCTGGGAATGTATGGATAATCACTCAACTGCTTGGCCCAAGACCTGGCAGTGTGATTGACACTAGCTTCAGAAGATCTGAGGCTCTGTCTGTCTCGGCCTAAGTGTCTGCCTGATCTAAGGTTCATAAGCCTGATTTATTTATCCCCTGGAACCCAAGCACACTCTCGTTGCAGGTTGATTTTGCACCAATCACTTTGTTCTTTTTAGTTGAATATTATGTTTATGGTCTTGTCTGAAATCGCGTCGTCAGGAGTACTTAAGTGAATTTCCGCACTTGATAAGTGATCGACTCCAGTTTACCTTTTGTCCTTTAGGGTTTTCGCACTTAAGACCTATTTACTTCTTGCACTTTGTTGATTAATATTCTTGGACTTGATTCGTGCCTAACGTTGCCCTAATTAATTACCACACCTAAGTCGTACTTAGCCTAGGCTAGGAATTGACAAAGGAGGGTTGAGAGATCTTCCAACCTCAATTAGCTGGTTGACCAGACTGCTACACAAGCCCAGGAAGCCTTCTCCCAAGCTTGGTACTCACCCTTGCTAGCTTGCTTTGGATTGCCTTGAGCGCGCACAAAGTTCCTGCAAAAGCACACCTGTTAGTATAGCTCTATTGCCACAAGTAATTGAAAGACACACTTCAATAATTTCAGCCCCCTTGGAGTAGTTCATTGTACCCCCTGAATCTGAGAACCACTTAGTTCCACCTAAAGGTCAACTTAAAAATGCATGTTCTAAAACTCCACGTATGATTCTTACAAAAACCAGTCGAGGTCCACGTGGGATTCTCAACGAGCTTTCCAACGAGACCAAAATCTCATCAATCGGAGTTCGTATGGTCAAGTTATGACCATTCAGGCACTAAAGGGTCAAAACAGGCACTCAGGGTTCAAGAGATCCCTCTCTGGTTTCTAGGCCTTTTGCCCACCTCCAAGGTTCTAAAGTTATACCAAGGTGCCTAAAATTAAGCTCACTACCCTTCCAATCACTAAAAAAAATTAACCCTAAATTTTCATGCGTTAAAAGCCGTGTATCGCGATAGGTCGGGTCGAGGTGTCGCGATAGGTCGAAGTGTCGCGATAGGTCGGGGTGTCGCGATAGCTCGTGAAGTGTCGTGATAGGTCGGGGTGTCGCGATAGCTCGTGAGGTGTCGAGATAGGTCGAAGTGTCGCGATAGGTCGGGGTGTCGCGATAGCTCGTGAGGTGTCGCGATAGGTCGGGGTGTCGCGATAGCTCGTGAGGTGTCGCGATAGGTCGGGGTGTCGCGATAGCTCGTGAGGTGTCGCGATAGCTCGGGATATGGTGAATTTTTCTGTTCTATCTAGTGATCCTGGGAGCTCTAGGCCTGCGCAGTGTCGTGGTGTACTCAGAATCGTGATTGGGTGAAATTTTCGGAGTGTCGCGATAGCTCGAGCTCAACGCCTCGGGGACTGTGCAGACAATTTCTGTACCTGCTGAGCTTGTTGGAGATGATGATGGAGCTGCCACCTGCAAGAAACATGCAAAAAACACACAAAGACAAGCACGCACAATCGCTCTCTCTCAAACTCGCACACAACAAATGAGGGAATGATAGGGAAGAGGGGATATGTAGTGGAGAAGGAGGTGGAGGTGGAAATGGAGAATGAGGTGAAGATGAAGATGGAGATGGAAAAAAATCAGAAATTTACCTACTACTTACCATTCCAACGCGTCCTCTCTACGTCTTACCATCACACGCTCGTCCTCAAAGCTCGATCCCCGGCAACGGCGCCAAAATTTGGTGTAGCTCAGCGATGAGTAGCACCTCCTTTAATGTCAATCCGGGGAGACGTGAGGATGGTATGAAGACCACGAGCAAGTGGAAGCACAAGTGCGTGAGTGAGAAGCACACAAGCATGCACACACATATACGCACACGCGCACACACGGCAAGAACAAAGAGGGCAAGACAATGGAATTACTTCTATTGCAACAAAGTTCTCATACAAGCTCAAACTACAAGAAGCTCCCCCAAAAATGAGCTCTCTAGCTCTATTTATAGTTTTTGACTAGCTTTTGGCCCTGTCCAGACCTAGTGTCCGGCCTAGTTAAAAATTAGGTTCCAGGGCTTATTTGAGGGCTCGAACGAGATCTAAAAATTATGAAAATTGGCAGGCAACTACTTCTAAGGCTCCCCAAGCTCGAGGACTCCTCGGCTTGTACAAAATGGAGCTACAAAAAGGTGAAATGATATTTACAAGGGTTTTTAGTGATGAGAATCACTTAAAAATGATGTAAGGGTTTTGAAAAAAAATGAAGGGTTGCCTTAGTGCTAGATCTGCATGTGTGTCCGTACTTGCTTCTTCCCGTATACTGTCAACACCCCACTTCAAAGTACCAAACATCTGAGTCTACTATAGACATGCACTGCTCATGACAAGATGGCTCAAAACTGCAAACAATAGTAAATGCCCATTCTTCTTCTTGCACAAGATTAGCAGACTTTGTTTTTGATGTAGAGGCCTCTGCAACAACCATTCCAACCTCTTTCTTCTTTGCCTCTTTAGCACCTAGTTTTGGACAGTTCTTTATGATATGATCGTTTCCTTTACAATACTTGCAAAATAATTTCTGCTTTTCTGATTTCTTTTCGTCTTTGTCTTCCCTCTTCGATTGTGCAGAATTAGCAGATTTCTGCTTACTAGTTGAAGATCTCCATTTTCCTTTGCCTTTCTGACTAGCCAGGAAAGCTTGATCTACAACATGCATAATGGACCTATTCTGCCTAGACTCGTCTTCTTACAACAAAATAGAGACTAACTCCTCAAATGACAAGGCATTGGGACTTCCTTTCATCATCAACCGAAGAGTAGAAGCAAAACTCTGATATGAATCAGGAAGACCATTCGGAATGGTTTGCACAAGTGAACTATCTAGTATAATCTCATTAGGAGAAGTCAATTGTTCCTTCAATTTTTTGATCTTTGTTAGAAAACTGTCCATAGAATCACCTTCGTTCATGTGCTCACTCTCCAACTGTTTTTGGAGGTAAGC
Source organism: Ceratopteris richardii (assembly GCA_020310875.1). Classification (NCBI taxonomy): domain Eukaryota; kingdom Viridiplantae; phylum Streptophyta; class Polypodiopsida; order Polypodiales; family Pteridaceae; genus Ceratopteris; species Ceratopteris richardii. Next base: position 91,208,089 of record CM035427.1, on the reverse strand, counting down.
AACACGAGCCTGATTCCTAGCTTGGTACAATGTGATAAGTATATCCGAAGCATCCTTAGCTGTTATGCAAGAGCATATGTGAGGAATAATGGCATGTTTTTCAGACAAAGCTATCGATGCATGTGCCTGGGCATCTCTGCCATCCCAATAAACTTGCTCTGTAGTGGGTGCAACAGAAACGACAACACGAACAAGAATATGCAGAATATCATCATCTTCAGCACCTTCTACATCAGCTTCAGTACCTGCAATTGTAATAGTTGCAAGTGTGATAGGACATTTTTCAACACCCTGCACAATGTTCCACTGTCTTTTTGCAACCAATACATGTCGCATCATATAAGCCCATAGCGGGTAGTTGGTAGCATCCAACTTATCCTTAATAGTCAACATACAAAATACATCACTGCTTTCGGCCATGGCCAGTGTCTAAAATACCTTGATGTAGAAAATTGACTGTATCTCAAAAAGTTAAACAGAACTACCTAGACAAATTCTGCTAGACTTGTAGCAGACTTCGAGACGCTCATACTGGCGAACCGAAAGTGATATATACCTTTGGCACAAAGAGACGAAAAAGCCTACACAAGCACTCCGATAGTGCATTCGGAGGCTGAAACGAGCTCAGATCACGATTTCAGCACGACAAAGCAAAGCAATTTTGATCACGGAAAAACGTTGAGTATGGTCACCAAAATTCGTGCTATTCTGAGACTACAATCGGAGGAGTGTCGACACCCTAGATGAAGCGACGACCTGCTCTGATACCAATTGATGGAGTTAGACGTTTGCGAAAGCATGCGAATAACACAAGGAAGAAGAAGAAGCTTGGAACACAACACACATTATTGAATGTATTACTAGAGAATGTACAAAGACAAGTAGCCCATTAGGGCAATGGGCATATATACATGCCGAGGGAAAAAAACCTCCTAAAGAGGGAAAAAGGTGCCCTGGTGGTCCTAGTGTGTTCACACACATCACTACCTAAATATATCAACACTTGTACCCTTCGACTTATTCTTGATATTCTTAGGATATTTAGTTAAAGGGTTGTTAAACTTGTAACCATATTATCTCATTAGATTATTTTGACAGGCTTGAATGTACATTTTAATTTTCTTTCCTTGATGTTTTTTTTAAATGGAGGTTCAACAAACACCTATTACCCTAAGCTTTAACTTTGAAAGAACAATGGTATAGGTGAATGGGCATAGTACCCATGGGACCTCCGATATCCCATAAAGCATAGGTTAGACAACATCAAAATTGGTTTACACTGACTAAAGCTATTACATGTCCAGCTAGGAGGTTGAACACAAAACCTCCACCTCAAGAAGTTAGTGCAAAACCAACCCACTTATGAAAAATAAACTCCTCTTGATGTTTTTTCCTCCAGTTTTACTTGAAGTTACCCTATCATGAAATAGTGGTCGTGTTTTTAGTGAATGAGGGAAGCCTTTTTGTTGGTTTTTTGACGCCTTGTATGTTTATCTCTTTTGTTAATTCATTCTCAGATGGAACATCTACACAGTTCGTGAGAATCGAATAGTTCTTATAATTCGGTGGACTAAAGACGCCGCGGAATCTGCGAAATCCCTCATCGCAATAGCAAACTGCGTGTTTGCCACGCGTTTATCTTGTCTCTTGGGACCACGAATGGATAGGTTTTGCATGTTCGCCACGCACTTCTCTTCTCTCTTGCCTGATGATCAAATAACGAAAAGGAAAAATAGAAAAAACATGTGCAAAATGCAGAACTGTAGATTGTGAAGGTGCTAAGGCATCACAAAAAGGCATTGTTTCGCTTGAAACAATGAAAATCTTTGAGAGCGTGCCGCTCTCTATTTCCATTGTTTCGCTTGGAAACGACATCACAAAAAGGCATTGTTTCACTTGAAACAATGAAAATTTTTGAGAGTGTACAATGAAAATCTTTGAGAGCGTGCCGCTCTCTATTTCCATTGTTTCGCTTGGAAACGACATCACAAAAAGGCATTGTTTCGCTTGAAACAATGAAAATTTTTTAGAGTGTACCGCGCTGTCTATTTCTATTGTCGAAGAGGATGAAAAAAAAAAAGACACACAAGCTGAGTTCGCAGGTCAAAACACCTTGGGGCAAGGGGGAGTCACAAGAATTCACAAAGAAGTGTTCTCTAACGTGACTTGTGTAAGCATTGAGGCTTTCACCCAATCTGAAAAAGAAATAGAGGAAAAATATTCTCAATTTTCTCAAAGCATCCTATTTTATCCTCTACTAGGTCTTTCCTATCTTTCTAGCGCTGGATTCACATTGTTTCCGTGGCATATAGATGATATTTGCTTCTCAACTCATGCCTTCACCTTCTCATTTCACACTTGTTCCACTGGAATTGAAATGCTAATGTTGCAATGCTGAGAGTTTTGTTAAGAGCACCTAGATGGGTGAGCCTCCACACTTTTGTTTCTCAAAAACGAACTTGGACAATAAGCTACTTTCTCAAACTTTGATTAATAAAGAAAAACAACTCTATCAAGGCAGTTGGTTGAGCTTTGGCCTCTTGAGGCACAGGTCCAAGTTTCAAGCCCCGGACTCGACATGTATGGCTTTGGCCAATTAAACCAGTTGTAATCTTGTAATCTTGTCTAACTCTTGCTTTGTAAGATACGGAAGGTTCCGCGAGTGCTATGCCCATTCACTTATACACTTGCATTTTCAAAGTTAAGGCTAGTCGGAGTAGGCTTTGGTTAAAGCTCAATTTTGAAAACAGTGGATAGGCCTAATACCATGGGATCCATGGAATCCCACAAAGGAGGTCTTCTCTACAAACTTTCATGCCGCCACAGTTTGACTGGATTAAGAACAGTTCAGTAAATTTGATTACCAATGACGTTTTGCCACCTGGAGATTGCACGAAACATGACTAGCGGCACTGTCTGAAACTAACGGCACCACGAAACATGACTAGCGGCACTGTTTGAAACTAACGGCACTGTCTGAAACTAGCCTACTACCTGAAACTAGATTTTGCAAGTCCACGATCTCGCAAATCGACACCGAAGACTTCCATTTCTTGTGTGCGCTTAAAGCAATAGGGAGTCCTCTTGGGCTAAATTGATCTTCCGAAACACGGAAGACCTTACCTTTGTTGGGCACCCTGGTTGGAAGGACATAGGGATTCTCACGCTTTTGTTCTCCCCCCACCCGGTCTTCCCTAAAGGCTCTAGCCTCGTGTGTTCCTTATGGAAGAATTGGAACAAGGCCAAACAGTTCATCAGAATCAGTGATGAGTGGAAGTGGGCGGCTGGCATAAGACAAAATGACTCTATTTGGTTCCCGATCAGTGGCATTCGGGGGGTGGAGTCTTGGAACCTCCAAACTGCAAGGCGGTTATGGAACAAGGGGTTCAAACAGTGGAAACAGCTTTGGAAACAAGAGACCAGCCAGTGGATTAGGTTCGAAGAATTGGATCCGAGACTTAGAGTTACCTTTGAGGAATGGACTCTTCTTCAAAGCAGGTGTTTAGCTTGGGACCGCTCAACTACCCGCCTTCTCTGCGGTCAGGATCCTCCTTGCTTGGAGGGCCTCAAATGGAGCAATGGTAAAAAGCTATCCAGACTCCCCAACTTCAAAGAGGATTTGGATGTTCACCACACCCTTAACAAGAGATGGTGCCTTTCTTGGACCAAACACAACCAAGTTGCATCATTTAGCTCTGTGCCCGTTCATGATGGCAAGCAAATTCTATTCAGTGTCTAGGAAGGCGGATCGAGATCGCCATAAGTGCTCGGATTTTTTTGGTTGTCTTGTGTCACTGGAAACGACGTTCTGTTTCGAAATTCCGCTTCTCTTCCTACCACGCTAGCTTCACATGTTTTTGACAGACTCGTAGAAGTGCATAACCTCCTCCATAGCTCCAAAGCTTCATGGTCAGGTGATTGATTTCCCCTTTTCAAGACGAGTCCAACTGCTCCAGATGACCGTCCAGATTCAGATATTCAAGCCAAATAGCGATTTCAGATCCAACTCCTGATAGAGCTCCGTACGTTTCAAAATCACCGCAAGTCCTTTGCAATACCGTCGGTGCCACTTTCAAGACGAGGTCAAGTGCATAGCCTCCTCGTCAACTCCAAAGCTTCATACAGGCCACGAGGACCTCAATCGCCCATGTTCACAGGCATCGATTGCTGTCCTCAGCTTCCAATGAGCAGGACTTTAGACGTTCTGCAAGGGTGAATTGCACCAGTCCGTCGTCATCAACCGCGCATGTCCCGCTCAGATGGTCGGCCTCACAGCGGTTTCATTGACAAAAGAACCCGACAAACAGCATAGAGTTCGGTTTGCCTCTGTTCCATCAGTTTCTTGAATGAAACCAAACCACACACTTGAATGAAACCAAAAGACAACGCAGAAAGCAAAACCAGAACATCCGAGTGAACGTGCAGATCAGACTGAAGCTCAGCGCTGGCAAGATGGCGGTCTAAACAAAAACAGGAAGCATCTCCTGCTTCGCGAGAGTCGTGTCGTCGAAGCTACACAGTAACGAAGCTGCATCTCCGTATCGTCTGGAGAAGCATCTCCGTATCGACAGCAGCATTTTGAAGTTGATCCTTATTACAGAAGGCTCGTTGTAGAGAAAGCTGTAGAACAATGGTGTCGCAGTTGGCGGTAGAGGTCCGACGGCCTCGTGAACTCCCAGGAAAGACGGAGTGAGCTGTAGCAGGCGTCGCCGGGCGGGGGGGGAGGCATCGCGGCAGGCGGGGGGGGAGGTGTCGCGACAGGCGGGGGGGGGGGGGGGAGGTGTCGCGACAGGCGGGGGGGGGGGGGGGGGGGGGGGGGTATCGCGTCAGGCGGGGGGGGGGGGGGGGGGGGGGTATCGCGACAGGCGGAGGGGGGGGGGGTATCGCGATAGGCGGGGGGAGGGGGGGGGTATCGCGACAGGCGGGGGGGGGGGGGGACTATCGCGATAGGCGGGGGGGGGGGGGGCAGAGTTTCTTTTTTTTTCTTTTTGGGAGTCTTGTCCGCGTGGTGGGCAGAAAGTTTTTTTTTTAGAGAAAGGAGAGTTAATTCTTAAGAATAAAAAAGAGAGAAGAAAAAGAAAAGAAAAAAGAAAAGCTAAAAGATAAAGGGGCCATTGCAGAGGGGTGGATTTGGCCTTGTTCTTGTGTGCTCTCGAGACAGTGGGTGGCCTTCTTTGATCTTCTTCTTGGGAAGCCTTCGCGGAATTCCAATGCTTTTTCCTTACAAGAATTTGCCAAACGCGTGCTTCCGGTGCGGACTTCAAGGTCACAGGATCAAAGACTGCCCCCTGAAGAAAAATACCAATAAAAACAAACTGAAACCAGATGAGACCCTAGACCCTCTCCCCCAAGACGACACTCGGGGTTATCCCCCTCCATTGGAGGAAGAAGAGGGAACTCGCGTTGCTGAGACGGATTCAGAAGGCTTCACTGAAGTGAGACGCAAGAGAAAAGTTAGCCCTCGAAGACCAAAAACAAGGAATTCTTCGACAGCTGCCCCCTCGAATAACATATACTGTAACCTAGAAAAAGAGATTAATGAGCTAGACTTCCCAGGGGACAACCTCTTTGAAGAAGACCCCACTGTTAATTCCCTTGGGTGCTCTACCAGCAAAGAAGATAACCAAGAAGGCTACACCACGAGTAAAGAGGAAGGCTTCACTACCAGCAACGAAGACAACCCAGACAGCGAAAGCTCCGCTCTTGGTCCTTCCCTCCCGGTATGCTGCCCTAGACTACTACAACCAAAGTCCAAGCTTAAAGGTAAACAACCTTCCGGCATGCCTTGGAAGAGCCCCCTCAAGAGTAGGATCCTAAGTAAAGAAGTAGGGAAGAAAAAAGAAGACCACAAGAAGAAAAAAGATTCGATCCCTCCCCTCAAAGAGGGCAACCATCATTAATGAAATTCACATCTCTAAACGTTAGGGGTCTGTCTGACCCGTCAAGAGCTTCGATTCTTGGCCAGTGGTTCAGGGACATGTGCTCTGCCCCTGACTTCATTTGCTTACAAGAGATTAAAATCGACGGAGAGGATCTACAAAAACGACTTAAATGTATCTCTCCGAACCACCTTTGGTTCTCCACTTCTCACCCAAGAGGGACAGGGGGTGCTTCTATCGGTATCAGTCACGCCCTGTCTAGCAATGTGACCTCGACTTTTGAAGGTCGGAATCATCGCTGGATTGCGGTCTCTTTCGGGTCTCCCTTTCAGTTCACTGTGGTCTCAATCTATGCCCCTAATGGCGAAGCAGATAGAATGGATACTTGGACTTCCCTTGACTCCCTCTCACACAATGTCCTGATTTGTGGGGACTTCAACATGGTTGAGTTTCCTGAGGACCGATGGAACAACAAAGGAAAAATTATTGGCGGTCAGGAAAAAGAGATTTGGGATAAAATCAAGCTCCATCTCGACCTGGTCGAAGTGAAAGACAGACACGGGTTCTCCTGGTCTAATCTCCAGTCGGGGGACTCTTTGAGGAAAGCAAGGCTTGATAGATGCTACATCGATCAGAACACCATCCATCAGTGGGGCACCCCGTCGGTTTCCCAACACATGGACCTCACTATCTCAGACCACTATCCGATTACTCTGTCCTTCAAACCGATTCGCATGCTCCAGAAAGCTCCTTGGTTTCACGCTTGTCAGACATCTTTCTCCCTCCCCTCCGTCCACCAGGAAATTTCTGAGGTTTGGAAGGAAGCCTTTGCTTACTGTAATGAACCGGCTAAGTGTTGGAGAAACGCGGTAGAAAGGACTCGTAAAATTCTAATCAGGACCCAAAAGGCTATAAGAGGAATTCGAAAAAAAAGAAGAGAAACGGTGTACCGGAGGCTCTCACGGCTTGAAGAAGAGGTGAACAAAGGCAAACTACAATGCCAACAGGGTCTTTTGAAAATCAGGGGTAGACTAAGATTAGAGGAGGAGGTCCAAAGGAAAAATCTCCAAATTTTCTTCAAAGATTGGTGGGCAGGGAAGGCAGACAAACCAACGAAAGAGATGTGTAACATCCTCAAAAGGAAACAAGCTAGGGAATCCATCCCCCTAATGGTCGATAACAACGGAACTGAATGTTGCACAGAAGAGGAGAATAGAACTATCATCGTCGAACATTTTACCAACCTTCTCGGGGTCTCGACTCCTCTTTCCCCCCACAGGCGCGACTCCATGGCAACCATCTCAAGGGTTGCTCAAACCAGAGTCCCACAGAACTTGATTGCTCTACTGGATGCTAACATCTCCGAGAATGAAATTATCGAGGTTATTGATGCCCTTCCCAATGGGAAAAGTCCGGGTCCAGATGGCCTTACCAATGAATTTTTTAAGTCCTTCAAACTTCAGGTGGCCACCCCACTGCGCCTCGTGTGGCAAGAGGCTCTCTCCTTCGGTGCCCTCCCTGAGTGCCTGAATAATGGCGTCATCAAGTTAATCCATAAACGGGGAGATAAAAACAAAATTGAAAACTGGCGTCCGATTACCATGCTCCAAACTGGATACAAGATAATTGCAAAAGTTATCGCCAACAGAATCTCCTGTCATTTAAAGTCATGGCTGTGCGAGGACCAAAAAGGGTTTATCAAAGGTAGATCTATACTTGAAGCAATTATTGACATTTGGGAAGGCCTTGCTTTTGCTGAGGAGTCTGCTCAAGATCTAGTTTTCATTAAGATCGACTTCGACAAAGCGTATGACAGATTGGAATGGGACTTTATTCTTCAATCATTGAAAGACCTTGGTTGCAGCCAAAAGTTCACGAAGATGGTTGCCACTCTTCTTGGAAATGCTTCAACTAGAATAAACATCAACGGTATGCTCTCCGAACCCATTCGTTTAAAAAGATCCATTAGGCAAGGCTGCCCTCTTGCTCCTTTACTATTCGCTATCGCCTCGAATGGGCTCAGCTGCCTATTAAAGCATCACTTGGATGCTGGCAATCTCAAGGGTCTCTCCTTACCCCTAAATCACGGCCAAATGGTTGTGAGACTTTTTGCTGATGACATGAATGCCTTTGTGCATAACGATATAAACAGCATTGAGGTATTTTGGTGGTGCCTCCACACCTTTTGTGTGGCGTCAGGCTCAAAAATCAACCATGCTAAAACTGCTTTTAGAGCGATCAGCGGGCGTACTCCCCAGTTGTTGGTGGATCGGGGGTGTCAAGTTATCCCTAGTGGTCAAGTCTTCCGTCTTCTCGGCATTCCGATGGGTTTCGACATCTCAATGGACCAACGATGGAACTGGGTTCTGGCCAAGTTGGATACCAAGCTGAATCTGTGGAAAGGTATGCAAGTCAACCTGGCAGGACGTGCTATGGTTATTAACACTTTCATGTTGTCTACAATTATTTACTTTATCTCTTGCTGGAGACCTAAGGAGAAAGACTTGGCCAAAGTAGAAAGAATCTGCAGGAACTTCCTTTGGACTGGGGACCCCAACAGAAGGGGGGTTCCCAAAATCAAGTGGGAAACTTGCATTAGCCCTAAAGACTCAGGGGGCTTGGGAATCTTGGATATTGCTGGTCTTGCTGACAAGCTGGCGGCTAAATGGCTTATCAAGGCCTGGAGCAATAAGGAGTCCTCTTGGGCTAAATTGATCTTCAGAAACACGGAAGACTTTACCTTCGTCGGCCTCCCTGGTTGGAGGGACATAGGGATTCTATCCCTTTTGTTCTCCCCCCACCCGGTCTGCCCTAAAGGCTCTAGCCTCGTGTGTTCCTTATGGAAGAATGGAACAAAGCCAAACAGTTCATCAGAATCAGCGATGACTGGAAGTGGGCAGCTGGCATAAGACAAAATGACTCTATTTGGTTCCCGATCAGTGGCATTAGGGGAGTAGAATCTTGGAACCTCCAAACTGCAAGGCGGTTATGGAACAAGGGGTTCAAACAGTGGAAACTGCTCTGGAAACAAGAGACCAGCCAGTGGATTAGGTTTGAAGATTTGGATCCGAGAATTAGCGTTACCTTCGAGGAATGGACTCTCCTTCAAAGCAGGTGTTTAGCATGGGACCGCTCAACTACCCGCCTTCTTTGCGGTCAGGATCTTCCTTGCTCGGAAGGCCTCAAATGGAGCAATGGTAAGAAGCTTTCCGAAATCCCAAACTTCAAAGGTGATTTGGATGTTCACCACATCCTTAACAAGAGGTGGTGCCTTACCTGGACCAAACTTCGGTGGGAGCTAAAATTCATGTCTCTTTGGCACCCCCTAATTGAGGTCAAAAAGTCCGTTCTCATGTGGCAGATCTTGCATAAGGGAATCTGGACTAATGCAAGGGCTAACAAAATCTGTGGTGTGCCGCCATGGTGCAAGCGTTGTCATCGATGCATCGAAGATTTAGCCCACCTGTTCTTCGACTGCCCCAAGTCCCGTGTTATCTGGCATCACGTATACCGCGTTTTGAGACTAACGAGTCAAACCAACTGGCAACAAGTGATGTTGGGTGAGGCGATCGGTTGCTCATCAAGACTATGGAATGCCATCAGAGGTGAGGCTCTCTGGAAGATTTGGAGAGAGCGCTGTGCCGTCAATTTCGGCCAAACTCCCAAGGAATGGTCGATCGAGAAATCCTTGTTTCTACTTGGTAAAAGAATCTCCCGTGTCAAGAGATCACCACCGTTTAGACATCACTGTATCTATCTCCTCGAAAACAACAAGCTAAAACCCAAATGGGTCCCACATGAGGGTGATGATAATGTTATCCGCCTCATTTGTAATGCCCTGTAGCTTGCCGTACTCCTCCACTGCGTCGTGGGACTTGGGGGGTCCCATGGGCACTAGTCCCATTCACTTGTAACTTTTTCTCTTTAATATAATTAAAGTCCGGGAGATTAGGCTAAGGCCGAACTTCCTTTATTTAAAAAAAAAACTTCCTTTATATATATAAAAAAAAGCTACGATTCTCTCCTCGTGGTACATCACAACAGAGAACCGCAGTCGCCCGCCATGGCAACTTCTCTTATTACTCATAGTTGTGCCTCTTCTGGTCGTTGTGTCACTTGTCTGCCGTACCTTTTGTAGATGGCGGGCTAATTATGGGTCAATACTAGCACTTGAAGAAGCCTCGAGACCTGTGCGCCGATACAGATACAGCGAGCTGTTCCGAGCGACATCCGGATTTAGAGAGGCAGTAGGGAGAGGTGCATTCAGTATCGTTTATAGAGGTATCCTTCCAGATGGCACTCTTGTGGCTGTAAAGAAAATGACGAATGAGCACACAGATGTTACCGTGGTCGCCAAGGAGGTGCAGATTATCAGTGGAATCCAACATCGCCACCTCTTAACTCTGAAAGGTTGGTGTTTCAAACCGAAAGAAAGGTTTTGCTTCTGTCCCAGCGCAGGGGAGACAGATCTGGTCTTCGAATTCATGCCCAAAGGTGCTCTCAGTAGTCATCTTCATGGCTTAAAAAGGGGACCCAGCTCGCTAGACAGTGTCACAAAGCTGAAGATCATCCATGACGTTGCGGTAGCGCTGGAGTATCTTCACAGTTGCGTGACACCAACGGGCTGCGTTCTGCACCGAGATGTGAAGGCAGCGAACGTTCTACTAACGGAAGACATGGAGGCAAAGCTCGGCGATTTCGGCCTTGCCCGTCTCATAGCCCACCATGAAACTCTGTCGGAGGATCCAGCGGGCACTCACGGATATGTCGCGCCAGAAGTCATCAAGAGAGAGGTATCCACAAAGTCGGTTGTGTATAGTTTTGGCATTCTCATCATGGAAATCGCATCAGGAATAAGGCCGCTTGACGACGAATGCATAGCACCATACGCCGTTCTTGGCGACTGGCTCTACTCCAGGAGGGAAAACATCTTGGAGGCTCTCGATACAAGTCTCCATACGACGGACGTTGAATCAGATATATGGCGATCTGTTCTTCATTTGGGCCTTGCTTGTTGTCAAGCAAATCCAGAGGATCGCCCTGACATGACAAAAGTACTCAACGTCCTCAGAAATTCCGAGGTGTTGGAAGTTCCAGCGCATGGACATACACAGAGGGCATTTCTAGAACTGGATATTCCTCGTCGACAACATCTCAGTTCTACAGCTTGGATGAAAGCTTGAGCTAATCAAAGCAGCAGAAGTTTGGGTATCAATAATCAGTACCACAATATTAGCACGTTTGAGCAGCGTGCAGGTTTGCAGGTTTTCCGATGTGTAGCTTATCCGTCTGAGTGAACTATGTACTATATTGAAGGTAATGTCTCCGTGTGCATACCCTGTATCGTATTCCATCGTCGACTTGGAAGAATTCGTTATCATCAGGTTACTTCACATGGATTTTCCATCATCATCTTCACCAGATTACATGAAATTTTTTCAGAGTAACTGGTTCCTTCATCGTAGATGTGCAGCGAAGTATGTAGAAACCGATAGGTTAGTCTAAGCTCAACCACTTTGAAATCCATCACCTTTAAATCTGTCGATACGATTGATTCAATTTACACCTTCGATCCTATGGTCGCCGAATGAGTCACACTCATCGAAACCGCCAGCTCCAGAAGCCATGGCGAATGTGAAATTGTTACAAGATTAACGGATTCCTTCATGATTCTTGTACAGTTAACTCTGTACGAAACGATTCTTTGCTGATTTTTCATAACACTCGGGGTTGTCGGCCATGGCGTGGCCAAGTAATTCGAGCCCTTCGCCCTTTTTGAATGAAGTGCCAGATTGCATGAAATACGAAGCTTTCTTTTCGGTTCAAAACTTCATCCTGTTTTACAAGCCTCGCTGTCTGAGTCCCGACCAAGTTCGGACCCCTCTGCCTCTCCTTGATTGACTAATGATGTAAATTGTATAAGGAAGGATTACACAAAGTTTTGGGGACTGTAAATTATAACGCTGCGGGATAAATGTAACCTGAATAGGCTTATCGTTCCTTCTTCCATTATGGTTTTAGGGTCAAGCGCTTTTTCTTTGGTTTTTTGTTTTTCTCTTGGTGCGCCTTCCTCGGTGGCTTCTGGTTTTATTTTATGGGTTTTTTAAAGTGCTTGCTCTCCTGCAGTGTGTCCTTTTGGCCTCTTTGTGTCTTATGGCGGGGTCCATTCCATCATTGGTGGTCAACAATTTGGGCCCAATCTCTTTAGATAAGGATGATGGTTCCTCTTTTCGTCTTTTTGGTTGTAAACCTCCAATCCTCTCCCTACCTCGGGAGAGCATTCTTGCCAAACAAGAGCAGCTAAAAAACGTTTTCCTCATAGGGTAGTTGTTTGGTCTGAAACCACCTTTGGACTCCCTCCGATAGTGGTTTCAAAAAAACTGGTTCTCTTGTGGCTTGGTTGTTTGTAAGTGTCAATTCTTGCCAGTCAAGCATGTCCTTTTGGTCTTTGAGAATGAGGAAATGGCTTTCCAAGCCCTTCAAGTTGGCTCTTGGCAAGTTTGGTGCTCGACTTTATGCCTCTTCAAATGGTTCCCTGACTTTGTTCTCAATAAGTCCAAATCGCCTCGTTTTCCACTGTGGGTGGAACTCCCCAACCTTCCTTTCTTCCTTTATGGCTTTATTAGGGAGATTGTTGCTTCGATTGGTTGCCCATTGGCAACCAAGGATGATGTCGGGGGTATCATTTATGAAGGTGCGGTGCACTCATTCAATGCTAGATGGCACCCACTGATTTGTGTTGAAGTGGACCTTACTCAAGTCTTGCCCACCAAGATAAGCATAGACTTTGGAGAAGGAATTCGGCTCAAACAGGAGGTAGTTTTCAAAAATTTACCAAATGCTTGCTTCCATTGTGGAGCACAAGGCTATGGGATGAAAGATTGCACTTAAAGGTGGAATTCGCTTCGGCTAGTAGAGAATAAGGAAATTAACACCTAAGGAAACTTGCTTGATTTGAGTGACAAATTTGCTATGATCCCTATGGATAAATTTCGAGAGGCAGTACCAGAAGAAGTAAAAGGAACTCAATTTTTGGTTCTTAATTTAGAGGCCTTCACAGAAGTAAAACATGGAAGGAGAAGAATTCTGAAAGTGGGGGATGCACTGAAGCCCAATCACTTGGCCCTTGCAACCAACAATATTTTCTATAATTTAGATAAGGAGATCAATATGATGGACTACCCAAGTGAATGGAAACAATAGTTGAATGAAGAGGAAACCACAGAGACTCCAACCACAAACAAGCAAGGTAATCAAGAAGCAGGCACATCCAGCAAATAAGGCACATCTAGCAAATAAGATGGGCTCTCCTCTAGCAAAGAAGAAAATCTAAATAGCGAAAGTTCTATCATCAACTCCATGCTTCTTGGGTGCCATGAGGTGGTGTCATAAAAAGGGAAGTTCCTTGTGGAACTCCCATGGAAGAGCCTCCTCAAAGGACGTCTCATGTGCCAAGAACCTTTAACCTCTAAAAGAAGAGAGGAGGATAAAAACAAGAAAAAGAGGGCTCAATCCCTAACCAACAAAGATACCTCCCTTCATAAATGATTGTTGTCTCATATAACATTCAAGGGTCGTCTGACCCCTCAAGACCTACAATGTTTGGTCAATGGCGTCGAGATAAAAATGTCAACCCAGACTTTTTATGTCTTCAAGAGCATCTTGGCTTCTCACGTATGGATCTTCACACAACACTGACGTTGGAATGGTGGTGTGGCGATTGGCTTCTCTATGAAATGGCACTCTTTGTTGATGGATACTATTATCGATCGAAACCATCGATGGATTGTTGCTTCTTTTAAGGGCCCTCATTTGTTCACCATTGCTTCAATTTATGCTCCTAATCTTGATATGGATAGGCAGGATACTTGGTACTCTTTAGACTCTCTACCATTGGAGTTCATCCACTATGGGGACTTTAATATGGTAGAATTCTTATCAGACAGATGGGACCAAAGGGGATGCGCAACTGATGGAATTGAGAAAGACACCTGGACCAGATTAAGCTCCACCATGATCAGGTGGAAGTAAAGGATATTCACAATTTCTCTTGGTTAAATCTCCAATTGGGCAAAGACTTGTAGAAAACTAGACTGGATAGAAGCTATATCTCCCAGGACTTAATCTATAAAGCTGGGTCCCTCATCCTTTTTTCAATGTGTGGACCTAGTCTTATATGATCACTACTTGATGATTCTCACCTTTAAACCTCATTTTAGACACAAAAAGGTCCCATGGTTTCATTTTGATCCCTCAATCCTCTCCCTACCTTCCGTACAAAAAAGTGATCTCCTCTACATTGAGCAAGTCATTTAGATGTTTTCCATCATCAACCAAATGTTGGAAGTTTGTAGTGAAGCAGTCCCAAGTTCTTCTTATCAAGGCTCGTAAAGAAATCCTTAACATTCGGTGGATGAGAAGGGAAAACCTTTGCCATAGACTTAGGTATTTGGAGATGGAAGTTAATAATGGAAATCCTAGCCTTCAATAGGGACTTCAAAAAATCAGAAGCAAACTTAGATATAAAGAGGAAATTCAAAGAAGTAATATGCAGATTTTATTTTAAAGATTGGTGGGTGGGGAAAGTAGACAAACCTAAGAAAGAGATATGTAAGCTGCTAAAAAAGAAGCAAATCAAGGAAGAGGTCCCTTTCATGGTTGATAACGCTAGGACGGAACACACTTCTATGGAAGAGGATATAGAGATAATAACCAACCACTTCACTCAACTCTTGGGGGTGTCCATGCCACACAATTCTCAGAGACAAGATTACATGGCTACCATCTCTAGAATCAGATAAAAAGAATTCCAAAAAACATCATGCATCTTGATTCCCCAATCATCACCACATTGATATTAGAAGTCATAGATGCTCTCCCTTGTTGTGAAAGCCCAGGTTTGGATGGTCTCACCAATGAGTTCTTCAAGTCTTTCAGGAATGACATTGCTAAACCATCATTAGGAAAAAAAGGTGAACCCACATGGGCCTTTTATAAGCTTAAGGAGTGATTAGTAATGGACCAATGAGAAGAGGGTGATGGACACAGTCTAGTCCCTTAATCACATAGGCTAGGCATAGGCTTCCCTTGGTTTGGGCTAGTCAAAACCACATAAACATTTCAAAATTCGTGGTTTTTTCCTTTAAGTAGTTTTTGAAAAGCATGGAATTCAAATAGGACCCTTGGATACCCTTAGAAATTCAATGGCTAAGATCATTTCTTTAGAAATGAGTGGCTTTAAATTATAGCCATTAGATTTCCTTTAGATATAATGGTTATTGTTGCTCCTTCAAGAGAAAAAGGCGCATAAAAGTTGGTCCATTGGATTTGGAAAGAATCCAATGGCTTTGATTTGATCTTCACATGGATCACTAGCCATTAAATCTACACCACTGAAAGTGCATGCCATCCAGCGGCTACAAATCCACACGGATCCCCATGTTTTTGCGCAGATTCTCATGTTTTTGTCCTTTAGTGATAGGGAGCTTGGGTAGTTTGTCTTTTAGTGCCAAAATTTTTTGCATCAATCTCAGCCATTCAAGTAGATGATCCGACGGCCAAAAATAGGCGCCGTTGCAAATCTTCCCACGGCTGAGCCTATTTTGTCTCCCATTGAGCTTATTTTGTCTTTTAGTGATAGAGTGTGTGACTTTTTTTTTTTAACTTTTAGTTCTCAAATTTTGTGTTTGATCGTGGACATCCAAGCAACATATCTGAGGGCTAGAAAAGCACACGAATCCCCTACTAGATTTTATTGTTTATTCTAATGTACAATATCACTAGTGGTTTTTCCCATCCTCTTAATCCACCTAATTAGCCATTTTAATTCCTTAAAATTAGGAATCCTTACAAGGCCCATGCAGGGTTCACCTTTTTTCTTAATGTTACTTATGGTTTGGTAGGAGGTGTTATGTTTTGGTGCTCTCCCTAATGCTCTCAGTGAAGGGGTGATTAAGCTAATTCACATAAAAAAAGAGAAAATAAGATTGAAAAATGGCGGCCCATCACTATGCTACAAACTCGCGATAAGATCTTAGCTAAGGTTCTAGCTAATCGTATACAGACCATCTGCGTTCATGGATCAACTAGGGCCAAAATGGATTCATAAAGGGTAGATACATCTTGGAGGCAATTATTGATCTGTGGAAAGGTCTAGAGTTTGCTAAGGAATCCAACCAGGATATCCTCTTCATCAGAATTCATTTCAACCAAGCATACAACTTCCTTGAGTGGGATTTCATTCTACAATCCCTAAAAGAGATTGGTTGTGGAACTAAATTCATCAACATGATCTCTATGCCTATTTGGAATGCCTCATCTCGAACCCATATCAATGGTCAACTCTCTCGAGAAATTAGGTTAAAATTCTCTATTAGATAGGGTTGTTCTTTGGCTCCACATCTTTTTGCCATAGCTACTGGTGGCCTGAGCTGCTTCCTTTACCACAAGGACATTTTAGGATAGATCTAGGGCCTTTCATTCCCTCATTGGTAGGATCAGATGTTAATGAGACTCTTCGCTGATGCAACGAATGCTTTTGTGCATAATGATCCTAATAATATCAACAACTTCTGGCATTGCCTATAAATGTCTTTTGTGTTGCATTTGGATCTAAAATAAATCACTCCAAAATTGACTTCAAGGCTATTTTGGGGTCGCACTACAATTCCTGGCCAATGAGCAATGTAAAGAAATAAACAGTGGATAGATTTTTTGGCTCCTTGGTATCCTATTGAGTTTTGAAGTATCTATTAGCCAGCGTTGGAATTGGGTTCTCGACAAACTGGATTCTAAATTTTCCTATTAGAAGGGCTTGCAACTCAACCTAATGGGACATTCTATGGTGATCAACATCTTCCTCATCTCATCGATCATCTATTTTTCACTACAACGAATACAGGTGCATAGTGACGGTTAATGCGACACAATTTCATTGCTATAAAATTGCATAAAGCATCACAAGAAGCATCGAGCGTGGAACATCAGTTAAACAATGAGAAATAAGACGTTTTTATCGACGTCTGGCACGACGGGATGTGGGACGCTCACATTGAGCATCACTAAAGAGACGATTTAAAAAAGTGCCGCTTATGTGACACTATTTGCATCGCATAAGCCATGGTCATTAATGTTGCTTATTCGATTGTAATTGGATGGGCCTTTATGATGCCTTAGCATTGCTTACTTACACTATGGGTTTTTGATGAAAATAATTTAAAACATTAGAGGCTTTTAGATCAGCGTCTTCACACGTTTGATCGAAGAGATCTCCAATGTTCGCAATTGTGTTGCACTTATGAGCTGAAACAATCGCTTGGAGAATTGTTGCTTTGTCTAATCTCTATCTTATTGTCTCTCTCTATCTGTGCTTCTCTCTTTCTACCTCTTTCTCTATTTGAATTCTCTCTCTCTCTCTCTCTTTATTGCAAGTTATTCAACAAGCTAACCAAGCAAAAAATATGGCTAAATATTTGCTGTTGCTCAAGCGTAAGCACCACCTCCTTTATTTATCAATCTGTGGAGACGTGAGGACTGGTATGAAGACCATGAGTGAGTGAAGGCACAAGTGTGTGAGTTAAAGCACACCAACATGCACACAAATACACACACATGGCATAGGGTAAGAGCAAAGAGAGGAACAATGGAAATCCTCTATTACAAAAGAACTCTCTTACAAAGCGTCAAACTCTAACAAGCCAGTTCTCTAACAAGATAACCCCAAAAATGAGATCTCTAGGTCTTTTTATAGTTTGACTACTTTTGGCCCTATCGAGACCTAGTATCATGCCTAGTTAAAAATTAGGTTCCAGGGCTTATTTGAGCGCTCAACAGAGTCCAAAAATTATGAAAATAGGAAGGATGATACTTTTGATACTCCTCAAGCTCAAGGACTCCTTGGCTTGAACAAAATGGAGTTGCAAAAATGTTAACTGATATTCACAATGGTTTCTAGTGATGAAAATTACGATTTTATTGGGATTTCTTTTGAAAATTTGACATACACTTCTCGAAGCTCCCTATCTGCTCCTTCTTCTTGTGTGTCCACTTCTTTAATGTGCTTTTATGTTTTGTTCTTGAACTTGAGCTTCAATACTCCTTGCCCCTCTCAAGTGTGATATCCCTGACAAACCCTTGTTGTAGCGGTTGTTCCAGGTAGTGTTTTGAGAGGTTGTGTCCCTTCTGTATAAACAAGACAGTCTAGCTTCCAAATGTGGCAGGGATGGTTGTCCAATTCTTCATTTGTCACTACAAGCCTTTGCAAGTTGTAGTCCCTTGGTATGTGCGTCTTCCTTGAATTCAGTCATGAATGTGTCATCGTGAGCCTTCATTGATGTCCTCTAGATCTTCCAAGGATAATGTCCAGAAAAAATTAGGTCTTGAGCGAATTGCTCAAGGGTATGCTGACAAAGAGGTTTCTTAATCTATCAATGTTGTTGTAATACCCAACTTCAGGATTCTTACCATGGTGAGTGGTCAATTGATGTTTATCTCTTTGTGTTGTACACTCGGCATTGTGATGGACCATCAGCTAGTCTTTCATTGTCGATGAGTGTCCGTGTTGATGGTCCACTGATGAAATGCTTTGAGTGCCTGGTCATGTCTCCTCTCATAAGCACAAGTCTTCTTACCCAGTATACATACAAGGATTTGCAGGGTACCAAAGCTACCCCTTGCAGATATCTCCTTGGATGCTCTCATACATGCAATAGTTAAGCATCTCTCAAGTTGCACACCTTCATGCTCTTCCCTCCTACTAAGGTAAGGGGAAACAAGACTTGTGGATTCCATGTTCATGCCAAGTTCTTGACATCTACCAGCTAAGGCAGCAATGATATCATCTGCTAGCCAAGACACACTTCTCTCAATGGTTCCACCTTCAACTAAGCATGAGGCATTCATGTTCCATGAGCCAAACCTAGGAAAAAGATCTCTCTCTCTCTCTCTCTCTCTCTCTCTCTCTCTCTTTTTCTCATGTTTTTTAACAACGACACAAAACAAGAAGAAAGATGATAGAAATAGGAAAAATAATTGGCATATGTCAATGTGCTCTTGTGCTTGGGAGTCTCAAATGTGTCTATGCACGGTCGTGCAATGTGGACCTATATTAATGCATACTTTGGAAATGCATGATTGAATGGTACAAAATACAGGGTTGTGCAAGGAGCACATGGTTATTGCCCGTCGAGGCTTTTGACATTACTTGTAGATGTTGATGCCATCTTCCTTGGAGGTATCCATTGGACCTTGAAATGATGTAAGCAATTGATTGTTGAATGATAACTAATCATTCTTCCTTATTGGGATCCATTTGAGAAGAGTGTTTGATTGCAAAGGGATAATCTTTGGCCGCTTCATGTTTGGCTGGTTTCTTGACTTTCGTGTCCCTTGTGGTTGGCTCTTTTGTTTTGTAGGGACCCTTGGTGCTTTTGGCTTCCAAACCCATATCCTTGATGATTGTCTTCTTACCATTGCTGAAGAGAAGAGTTGATCTTCTTTTGATCTCTGTGCTTGGTTTTGACCCTTCCCTCCCCGTTGTCGGGATGAAATCCCGCAGGGAGTGTGCACTGAGTTTTTTTTCAAAAGTTCATTGTTTTTGAGTTCTTGTGTGATGTTTTGACTAAAGAGTGGTATATTTCATGCATAATTTGGCTGATTTGATTGACTGTGCGATGCGGAAACATGTTTGAGATGTATGTTAGACCCGTGTGTATAAACAACTCACATTTGACCCATGAAAACCTAGGTTTGACCCTCCGAGACTGACTGAAAATGAGGATTTATCCCCTGAAAATCGGACTTGAACCCTTGCAAACCCTTGGAGTTTAGGCCAAAATTGTAAATAAACCATTAAATTGATGAGCTTGAGTTAATTGTGAGCAAAATCCTAAATTTCCCAACCAAAAAACCGAGACCGGACCCTTGGAAATGGTGGTTTCTGTAGGCCAAACCTTAAAAACCCATTAAAATGTAAATATATAGTGTGAAACTAAAACATTAATTTAGGAAAAATAAAAGGGATAAAAATAAAAAATAGAATCAAGAGATGGGATTTTCCAAGAATAGTAAGTGAACATGCATGGTCGTCTGAAATTGGAAAGTTGAGTAAGGAGGTTGGAAGTTTCTAGAGGAAAGTCCAAGGGTGGGGAGACCTATAAATAGGTGCCTAAACTCATTTGTTCCCCCCGTGGTCTTTCTTGTGGAATGCTTCTCCAGGTAACCTTCTTACACTTTTCTTATTCATATTTTATTGTTCATATTCATGAGTACACCATGGTAATGAGAGAGGAGGGGAGGTCAGTAATGCTCATGCCATGGTGTGTTTACCCTTCAAAGGTCTGTGTATACCATACTCTCTCATGCCCTGTCACTACGTACGTCGAGAAGTCACTATCCAATGCTCTATACTGCACACAGAAGACTCGATATAGATTATCGATGTGGTTGTAGGCATGCAGCGCATAGGAGGGAGATTCTGATGGGCGCCGACGGAGGCAGAGATAGGGGGTCATAATACATGTGGATAGTGCTTAGTGTGGCGATGGCGGCGGTGTTTCTATCCACATGGGAATTGGAGATCCGTGGGAGACAGTCACTGGAGGAGATCTACACGCTTCACAAAGCAGAGAGAGATTCAGATGACTGTTGGAACTTGGCAGGTAGCGGTGTCTCTGGCGGCGCAGAGCTCTTGACACGGAGAGAGAAACGTGGCAGCCAACGCTGTGTCAGCCAGAGAGAGAGAGAGAGAGAGAGAGAGAGAGAGAGAGAGAGAGAGAGAGAGAGAGAGAGAGAGAGAGAGAGAGAGAGAGAGAGAGAGAGAGAGAGAGAGAGAGAGAGAGAGAGAGAGAGAGAGAGAGAGAGAGAGAGAGAGAGAGAGAGAGAGAGAGAGAGAGAGAGAGAGAGAGAGAGAGAGAGAGAGAGAGAGAGAGAGAGAGAGAGAGAGAGAGAGAGAGAGAGAGAGAGAGAGAGAGAGAGAGAGAGAGGCATGGTAATGCTTGCGAGCACTGCAGTTGCTGCCAGCTGGGACACAAAGAGAGATAGGCTGTCGGCGGCTCTAGCAGGTGCTTGTTACATGGGAGATAATCTGACGTAGAGAGAGAGGGGACAAGCAAAACGGGCAACACGTAGAAACGTTCGGAAGAGAGAGAAATAGAGAGAGATTTGAGGTGCAGATTGACCGAGGAGATATAGGCGCAAAACGGACCGAGAGACAAAGAGAAACGCATACAGAATTGTTGGCGATGATTTTGGCCAAGAGAGAGAGCTCTCAAAGGTACTGCTGGTGCAAATTCGACCACGAGATGGCGTGCGCACACAATTTCGGTGGGGCAGAGAGAGAAACAGACTTGCGAGAGCTACGTGCACTGACCAAAAGACGCGGAGAGAGAGAGAGAGAGAGAGAGAGAGAGAGAGAGAGAGAGAGAGAGAGAGAGAGAGAGAGAGAGAGAGAGAGAGAGAGAGAGAGAGAGAGAGAGAGAGAGAGAGAGAGAGAGAGAGAGAGAGAGAGAGAGAGAGAGAGATACGAGTCACGACATTAGGCAACGTCATAGGAAGAGAGAGAGAGAGAGATTTGGTCGATAGACAAAACGTTAGAGAGAGAGAAAAGGAGAGAACCTTTCGACACTACGCATCAACGTGAAGGGCAGATAATTAGAGAGTTAGAGAGATTTCAATGAGAGAGAGAGAAATGGAAAAATAGTGGCGATACGACTTACAGAGAGAGAAACGGACATATGTTTAAGACAGATAGGATGAGAGAGACAAAGAGAGAGAGAAAAGAAAATGGCACCCTTTAATTAGATTAGAAGAGCTCTATTTTGCAAGTGCAAAGAATATTCGATTGTATGTGGTCTTTATTTCATCTGATTTCGATGGAGGCTGCTCCCTCATTATCAAAATTTTGTGAAGGCGTTGTTGACTCAAATGATTTACCATTGAATGTTTTAAAGTGAGATTCTGTAGGAGAGTCGAATTGTAAGAATCATGAGTTAAATTGCATTTGATGATGAGAATGTGCATTGGCATGTGATTCTATGTTATTGAAAACCCTAAGCATTACTAAACATTTTTATGAATGCACATACTTTATTCCATGTGCGTGATTGTTTTGATACATACAAACCTCTAAGGATAGATAAAAATTATTTTCAGAGAATGGGGATTCATATCACAAGCTCTAAATGTACTAACATGATTTTATGACCCTACCCCGTGGTCTTTCTTGTGGAACACTTCTCCAGGTTTATGCGGTTTTTGATTATCTGAAGTAAAGAGAAGGAAGGCCATTGCGGAGGATACTTGAAGAAAAGAACGGACCGAAGTAAAGACCTAGAAGAAAAGCTTGGACCGCAAAGACCGAAGCGGAATCCCGTGGGCGATTTCTCGCACTGTAGCGAGGGATCTAGAATATACTAGCCGGTCCACACTGTAGCGGCGGCGTTTATATTGTATCATCTCACTGCACTGTAGCGGTTTTATTGTACCGTCGGCCCGCACTGTAGCGGCCTATTTTTGTATCATTCATTTTATTGGAGGCTTTTGTTTCATTTCCGTTGTATCGTTGAGCTTGATCTACATCACGTGTTTCACTGCGGTATCCGATCGTCTCTTGCCGACGCCCACGGTCCCACGTCTCGACACTTCCGAGGGGCAAGGAGCCCCACGAGGATCGCGCATGCTCCGGAGAGCACAGACGAGGCGCCTAGCGCGCAGACGCCGCTCGCAGGACAGCGGGAACGGCGCACCAGAGCGGAGCCTGATCCAACCCCAGGCGCCGGCTTCCTGCCACGACCTCCTTCTTCCCGACACCTGAACCCGACGTGAAGCGAGGCGGTTGCCCGGTGATCCTCGATACGCCACCCACTCCTTGAGGAAAGAGACAAGAACCTCGGCATCAGATAGAGACTCCAGGTACTAGCATTTCAAGTTATTTGAAATTTTGCATTGCTTCACATACACTACTGAAACAGAAAGATTGTCTTGCTGCTTGAGTTTGAGCATCCACACTTTGCATTAGTTTAGTCCATACGTGTGTGAATTTTTTTCCCGCTTAGATTAGGGATTTGCTGATTTCTAGCTTAGACAAAACGTTAGAAAACATTAGAAAATTCCCATTGAAAGAGGGGAAAATACATTGAAATCTTGGGAATCGAAGAGAGGACAGTTCGACTAGACTTTGGCCTAGAAAGGAGCATTGACTGAGTTTACCTCCTGGCTCGCGACTCATTGAGCTTCTCTGATCTTTGCTCTGAGCTTATAGAGATAATTGAACCACTTACGCTGGACCTTGTGTTACGTTCTAGGACAGAGCAGAGAAGAGAGATGGAGGATATATTTAAGGAAATGGTAATAGAGAAACAAGGGGCCCGCGTAGTCCAAGCGGTATTGAGAGAAAAAGGAAAGTTTACAGGCTTGAATGTAACCGAGTACCTAGATGTTTTTGAGGAACAAGCACGGATTTATGGTCTACCTGAGGATGTGTTTACACATTATTTCACACGGGTAGTATCAGGATCCATTTTAGCCCCTATTACAGTGCATATTGCAAAGCCTTGGCCTGAGTTCAGAAAGGAATTGCATAAACTCTTTTATCTAGAAGACTTTTCTCAACACATCAGAGAAGGGTTCTTGCGGTGGATAAGCTCTCCGAAGCCCACTGCATCCCTCACTCAACTTTTGAATGAGTTCTTGAGAAGATATGAACAACTTCCACAGGCCGATTTAGATGCTTTAAAACCTGACCTAGTTATATCTTTCCTTAGGATCTTAAGTCTTGAAGACAGGACTGAGGTCGAAAGGAGGATTGAAGAGCCTGGGAAGAGATTTGGATTGATTGAAGATTGGGGTGTAGTGAGGAGAGAGGTAGAAGCGGTTGCCCAAATGAGGCAACGCCAGGCGGTGTTATACGGTAGACCTGCAATGGTAACACCACAACCGCCTAGGGAAGCTCCACTTCCGACAATTCCGAATGTGCCTGCAACGTCAGCTTTTGCTAATGTTGCATCCACTTCGCGATCACCGATGGAGCTACAGGTTGAGATTCTCAGTTGACAGATAGAGAATCTTATTACGATGCAAGCGTCTATGTCAAAAGAAATGGCGAGTATTCACAATAAAGTTAATTCTATGGGATATCATGATCCCACTCCTCCTCAGGCGAGTACGAGTTATGCAGATACATTACAGAGAGGCACTATGCCCATTCCAAATATGCAAGGCTATGTGATGCCACAACCTGCACCTCTAGTGCAACCTGTTGCCCAACATATACCTACACCACCAATGCAAACCACATTTCAAAGAAACACTGGACCTTTTGAGAGACAAGCGACTGGTGGGTTTGGAGGGGCTAAGAGATGCGTATGGTGTGATGCACAAGAGCATTTTTCATATGCCTGTGAAGAGCTTAAGCTAGCAAAAGAGCATCAACTGGTGATAGATATTGATAAGAAGTTATGTGACTTCAGGACCCGTCTTCCTCTACCTGTGAATTGGGGAAAGGGAGGAATGAAGAAGTTTTATGAAGATTTATCTGGCAATAATGCAAGTATATCAGCTGCACGATTAGAACCTGTTGAGGAGGAAGATGAAAAAGTGCCTAGACCTCGACCCCAAAGAAATTATTCCATAGAGGCTTTAGTGAGGGCTAGGGATGCTATTATGAAGAAGACTGCCTCGAAGTCTCCTGTTGATGAATCCTCGGTTTATTCGCACATAGCAAATGTAGAAGAAAAGAGGAAGAGAGATGAGAGTCAGGAAGAGATTGAGCCAGAAAGAAGAGTGACCAGAAAGCAAAGCCAAGAGGCCGAAGAAAAGGCTAAAGAGCCAGAAAAGAAAGTACAATTCAAAGAGCCTGTTGTTTCAAAGGAAGAGGCAAAGAAGAAAGAGATAAGAGAGGGAAAGAGGCCGGCAGGGCCAACTAAGATTCAAGAACTGACTAAAGAGAAAGAGAAAGAACCAGAACCTGTTCAAAAGAAAGATGAAATTCAAGAAAGTATTCAAGAGGCTGACAAAGAAAAGAAGAAGAAAAAGAAGAGAACTCCAAAGGCTGTATTAATTTCTGAGTTGGAAAGGAAAAATGATGCAAGAGAGATATTAAATGACATTTTACTGAAGAGCCAAGTGACCATGTCCTTGGAGCAGGTCTTCTCCATAGCGAAGCCTGAGTTCAAGGACATCTTTATAAAGCTAGTCAAGAGAAAGAGGTTTCCATTACCTGAAGATGTAGAGATGGAAGAAGCACCTGAAGATATTCAAGTGACAAATGAAGCAGTTACATTGAGTGATACATCTGATGATGATGATGATGAGGTTGCCAGGTGTCATAAGAATTCTCTAGGTCCTATCATACCTGATGATGAAATGAGGAAGACAGAAAGTGAGTTTAGCAGGATCTTTTGGGCGAGAGGAACTCCAGAGATGAAGATAAAGTTAGGGAGCAACGAGGAGTCATGTTTTGCTCTGGCCTTGATTGACTCAGGGTCAGAGATAAATGTGATTTCTAAGAAACTCTATGATAAGTTTAGGTGGCGGATTGATAAAGATCATGGATGGAGGATGAGGACAGCGGATAATGGTTCAGGAGCACTGCTTGGGGCATGCACCTTTGTGCCTGTGACCATAGGAGGGATTTCTGAGGAATTTCACTTCTTTGTCCAGGACCAATGTTCATATGAGGCTATCCTTGGGCAGCCCTTTATAGCTGAGGTAAGAATGGATTCTAAGGCCATGGATGATGGATCTGCTTATGCCAGAATCCGATCTAGATCTGGCCTTCATTCTTTGCAAGTGATGATTGTGTGTCCAAATCACTCCAGGAATAGAAAGAATATAAGAAAGAAACCTATTAATTCACATGACCATGATGAGTGTATGCCTGTTGGAGGGTATGGAGCTTCTGCTGATCAAAATTTCTGTTAGGATCCACTGTTGAGCGAGACAACAGTGGGAGTTGGTTTGATGTCTCGCATGACTTTGTACATAGTTTTGAAAGTTTTTCTATTTATTCATCTGCATTCAAGTTGCTATGCTTACAGAAAGAAAATGTTTCAAATAAATTAAGAAAAGTTCATGAGAGACACTATAAGCATTTAGGAATGATGTTACCTGATGAGAAGATTGAAGATGTGATCCAGTTGGAGAGAAGTTCGACTACTCTGGAAGAGCTTGAGAAGGCATTTGAGAGAAATGAGAAATCAGAAATGATTGTGCTCAGTTCTATCAAAGAGTATGAGATGATTGAGGAGTTTATGGAAGGGCATGAAGTAAATGTAAACACAAAATATAAGACTGTGGATAAGAAAGTGAAGCCTGTAGCTCAGCCATTGCCAGAAGATAGCCATGAGAAGTATCTACGAGTGTCAGATGACCCTATGCTGAGACGAAGAGAGCTCATAGGGCATCATTTTACTGATGAGACTATTAAAGAGATCAAGTTTGGAGAGAAGCCATTTCTGAGAGAAGAAGAGAAACATAAGTTTATTGAAGCCATCAAGAAACACGAAAAAGCATATGCACTTTTCCCACATGAGATAGGGTGCGTAGACCCGAAACAAGTACCCCCCATGATTATCTTTACAGTGCCACATATACCATGGAATATCCGGCCTATACCAGTCCCAAAGGCTCACTTACCTGAGTTAATGAGGTTGCTAAAGGAAAAGATTTCCATGCGGATATTGGAACCCTCCTCGGCTCCATATTCAAATAGGTGGTTTACTGTGCCTAAAAAAAATGGGAAGCTTCGTTTCATTCAGGATCTGCAGCCTGTGAATAAAGTCACAATTAGAAATGTAGGGACAGGACCCATAGTGGATGAGTTTGCTGAAGCGTTTGCTGGGCATTCCATCTACTCTATGGGTGATCTGTATTCGGGTTATGACCAGCTTCAGTTGGCTATGGAGAGTAGAGACATTACGACCATGAGGACTCCATTGGGCCTTGTACGCATGTGTACTTTGCCGCAGGGAGCGACGAATTCTGTGGCTCACATGATGAATGCCATGAATCTGGTTTTAGAGACTTTATACCATTTGTGACTATGCCATTCATTGATGATGTTCCGATAAAGGGATGTGAGGAAAGAGTGAAAGATGTCAGTTTAGATGCTTCAGGATGTAGAAAGTTTGTGAGTGACCATATTGCTGACCGTGAGAAGATCTTCGAGAAGTTTGAAGATGTGGGGCTAACACTTTCTTTAGAGAAATCGGTTTTTGGCGTTGATGAGGTCCTCATTGTAGGACATCTGTGTGGACATTATGGCCGCAAGCCATACCCGCAGAAAGTTGAGGCCATTAGCAGGATCTCTGAAGTGTGTCGCAATGTCAGTGAGGTGAGAAGGTTTCTAGGAGCCTGTGTATTCTATGTGATATGGATTCCTCACTTTGCTCATGTTGCGAATCCCTTATATGACCTTCTGAGAAAGAGGAAGAAGTTTGTATGGATAGAGAAACAGTCGAGAGCTATGCGTAAACTGAAGCAGCTGCTAATTGAAGCCCCAATTCTGAAGTGTGTTGACTATTCAGGTCAGAGACCTATCATTTTGACCGTTGATACCAGTCCTATTGGTATAGGCTGGGTCATAGGGCAAGATGATGATGAAGGGCAGAGATATGCAGTGCGCTTTGGTGCTAAGATCCTACATGATACCCAAAGAAAATATCCGCAGATTAAGAGAGAGTTATGGGGATTGGTGACTGCTTTAAAGAGCGATAAAGAGTATTTTATTGGGGCAAATGTGATAGTTGAGACTGACTGTCTTCCACTGATTGGCATGATTACAAATTGTTCATCTCTGGATATTGCTATGCTTAGATGGATCTCTTATGTGAAGTTTATAAATCCTACATTTGTACACATAGCTGGGAAGTTGAATACAGTGGCTGATATGCTTTCAAGGGCAAAATTCTATGATGAGTCTGATGATGATGATGAGGTAGAAAAGGATATACATATGATAAGATACGATCCATTGGTGTATGCATATGAGCAGTTCTGAGAGAACGAGTATGATGGCGAGTGGAGAGATATAGGGAGATATCTGAGTACTCTGAAACCTTCCCCAGGCTGGTCCACAAATAAGTATAGATCCATCAGGAAAAAGTCTTACAACTTTTTCTTGAAGGACGGGCTTATTTGGCGACACACTAAAGGCAAGGTGAAGAGTCCACAGAGAGTATTGAGTTCGAGGAGTCTTTAGAGAAAAGTTATGAGAGAGATGCATGAGACCTTATGGGCGGGTCATAAAGGATTCTATGCCACATATGAGAAGATTAGGGAAGCCTACTGGTGGCCAGGGATTTATGTGAGTGTGAGAGGTTTTGTAGACACTTGTGCTACATGCCAAGTGCATTCATCAGTTAGGCACAGAGACCCGTTACATCTGACTTACCCTCCTTGTATCCATTACAAGTGGGTGGTCGACCTTGTAACCATGCCCAAAGGGATAGATAAGATGAGATACATTGTGCTTGCTAGAGAGGACTTGACCAACCATGTAGAAGGTCGAGCTCTCCGTACGAAAACAACTTATAATGTAGACAAATTCCTTTTAGAAGAAGTGATCTCGAGATTCGGATACGTTGAGAAAGTGGTTGCGGACAGGGGAGAGTTGGATGCGAGAGAGGCAAAAGACTTCTTTGATCGACATGGAATTCGATTGTCTCTCACCACTGCCTATAACCCAGAGGCAAATGGGAAGATCGAGAGAGGTCACCCCTTCCATTGTGAAGGCGATCTCTAAGGCGTGCAGCGATGACATCAAGCAGTGGCCTAGGTTTCTTCCATTCGCGCTATGGGCTGATAGGATGACTTACACTCGATCCACAGGTTTCATGCCTGCTGAATTGATGTACTGTCAAAAGCCAATCTTCCCCATCCAGACTCAGATAGTGACATGGTTGACGCTCCCATGGTCTGATGGTATGACGAGAGAAGAGTTATTATCATTGAGAATAAAGCAGTTAGAACAAGGAAATGAAAAGTTGAAAGAAGTAGTCCAAAAGTTAAAGGAGTCAAGGTTAAAGAACAAGATCTATTTTGACAAAACCCATCGACTGAGACCACGTAGGATTGAGATAGATGATTGGGTGTTGGTGTACGACAGTACATTCGATACTCAATACGATGCTAGGAAGAAATTGACCAAACGATGGTTTGGGCCGTATGTGGTTACGTCTGTGTTTGAGAATGGTACGTATGCACTTCGTGAGTTAGACAATACTCCTTTGAGATCTTTGATTGCAGGAAAGAGGGTAAAATTATTCAAGAAAAGAAATGAAGCGGATTATGAGATTGAGCAAGAACTTCTGGAGGGAACTGATGACACTGAGGCTGATGCTGATGAAGAATGATAGACCATGAAGATAAAGAAAAGCTGGATCAAAATGAAGAAAAATGACCAGGTGAAACGTTTCTGATTTGAGATGTGTTTTCTTTCTGTTAGAGCATATGCTTTGCATTTGCGTGTATGATAAAAATATGTATGAATTTATGAAAATCATGCAGAAAGAGGATAACAAATATCTATTATGGGTTTGCACGAAGCATGAGCGACTAAGAATTATATGAATAGGATCAGTTAGTGGACTAGAGACTTTTGGGAGTGAAAGCTTGGGAATGTGATGACATGCTTAAACCGAGTGCATGTATATGCTGATTGATTTGAACACTTAGCGAGTGGGAAACTTTGGATCCTAGTATTTTTTTCTTGCGAGATCTTACCTCCATATGGATCATGATTTATAAAGAAACATTCATACTCATGCCAGCTTATGTGCGTGTATGTTGTTGGTGCGCTACCATGGGCTAGTAGGTGGGTGGAACCACCTTAGTCGGGTGATCGAGGCCACGAGCCGTAGCTAGTTTCGTCGTAGTCCTAACTTATCTGTTGTCATGCGCCTGTATGGGTCGGTAGGTGGGTGGAGTCACTCTCATCGGGTGGTCAGAGCCACGAGCTGACGTCGATTTCATGCAGGGTTGACGTTGTGTATGTCGTGCGCTATGCCGGGTCGGCAGACAGGTGGAGTAAACTTGGCCGGGCGGACAAGTCCATGAGTCGCACCCGATTTCGACATAGGCCGATTTGTGAAAAATAAAAGATAAAAAGAAATGCTGAGCTGAGATGAAGAGGAAAAGAAAAAGAAAAAGAAAAATGAAAAAGAAAAAGAAAAAGAAAGAAAGATCTAATGGAGAGCTGGACAAGTAGGAGATAAATAGTAGGAATCGAGGTATATTCTACAAACTGAGTTAGTAGAAATATATGTATATGCTAGTACTTAGAATGAGCAGTTGGATCTGAACCAGTTGAACAAACAAAAGATCTAGAAAGCCGATAATTTATTCATGTGATTACTTGTCAGATTGTAGATAGAGAAACATAATATGATGTTTGTGAAGCTTGAATCTACTTAATTTTCTAAAATTCGTACTAATCTTTATAAAAGATTGCATGATTGCATGAGATCATGATTTGAGTTTTGAAAAGAAAAAGATAAAAAGTGTAAAGAGATTTTAAAAGAACCCTGATACTCTTCTGTTAGATCTTGCAGGTTGGCCCATCGGGACGATGTGCAGGTTTAGCAGGGGCGAATGTCGGGATGAAATCCCGCAGGGACTGTGCATTGAGTTTTTTTTCAAAAGTTCATTGTTTTTGAGTTCTTGTGTGATGTTTTGACTAAAGAGTGGTATATTTCATGCATAATTTGGCCGATTTGATTGACTGTGCGATGTGGAAACATGTTTGAGATGTATGTTAGACCCGTGTGTATAAACAACTCACATTTGACCCATGAAAACCTAGGTTTGACCCTTCGAGACTGACTGAAAATGAGGGTTTATCCCCTGAAAATCGGACTTGAACCCTTGCAAACCCTTGGAGTTTAGGCCAAAATTGTAAATAAACCATTAAATTGACGAGCTTCAGTTAATTATGAGCAAAATCCTAAATTTCCCAACCAAAAAACCGAGACCGGACCCTTGGAAATGGCGGTTTCTGTAGGCCAAACCTTAAAAACCCATTAAAATGTAAATATATAGTGTGAAACTAAAACATTAATTTAGGAAAAATAAAAGGGATAAAAATAAAAAATAGAATCAAGAGATGGGATTTTCCAAGAATAGTAAGTGAACATGCATGGTCGTCTGAAATTGGAAAGTTGAGTAAGGAGGTTGGAAGTTTCTAGAGGAAAGTCCAAGGGTGGGGAGGCCTATAAATAGGTGCCTAAACTCATTTGTTCTCCCCGTGGTCTTTCTTGTGGAACGCTTCTCCAGGTAACCTTCTTACACTTTTCTTATTCATATTTTATTGTTCATATTCATGAGTACACCATGGTAATGAGAGAGGATGGGAGGTCGGTAATGCTCATGCCATGGTGTGTTTACCCTTCAAAGGTCTGTGTATACCATACTCTCTCATGCCCTGTCACTACGTACATCGAGAAGTCACTATCCAATGCTCTATACTGCACACAGAAGACTCGATATAGATTATCGATGTGGCTGTAGGCATGCAGTGCATAGGAGGGAGATTTTGATGGGCGCCGACGGAGGCAGAGATACGGGGTCATAATACATGTGGATAGTGCTTAGTGTGGCGATGGCGGCGGTGTTTCTATCCACATGGGAATTGGAGATCCGTGGGAGACAGTCGCTGGAGGAGATCCACACGCTTCACAAAGCAGAGAGAGATTCGGATGACTGTTGGAACTTGGCAGGTAGCAAGCGGTGTCTCTGGCGGCGCAGAGTTCTTGACACGGAGAGAGAAACATGGCAGCCAACGCTGTGTCAGCCAGAGAGAGAGAGAGAGAGAGAGAGAGAGAGAGAGAGAGAGAGAGAGAGAGAGAGAGAGAGAGAGAGAGAGAGAGAGAGAGAGAGAGAGAGAGAGAGAGAGAGAGAGAGAGAGAGAGAGAGAGAGAGAGAGAGAGAGAGAGAGAGAGAGAGAGAGAGAGAGAGAGAGAGAGAGAGAGAGAGAGAGAGAGAGAGAGAGAGAGAGAGAGAGAGAGAGAGAGAGAGAGAGAGAGAGAGAGAGAGGCATGGTAATGCTTGCGAGCACTGCAGTTGCTGCCAGCTGGGACACGAAGAGAGATAGGCTGTCGGCGGCTCTAGCAGGTGCTTGTTACATGGGAGATAATCTGACGTAGAGAGAGAGGGGACAAGCAAAACGGGCAGCACGTAGAAACGTCTGGAAGAGAGAGAAATAGAGAGAGATTTGAGGTGCAGATTGACCGAGGAGATATAGGCGCAAAACGGACCGAGAGACAAAGAGAAACGCATACAAAATTGTTGGCAATGATTCTGGCCAAGAGACAGAGCTCTCATAGGTACTGCTGGTGCAAATTCGACCACGAGATGGCGTGCGCACACAATTTCGGTGGGGCAGAGAGAGAAACAGACTTGCGGGAGCTACGTGCACTGACCAAAAGATGCGGAGAGAGAGAGAGAGAGAGAGAGAGAGAGAGAGAGAGAGAGAGAGAGAGAGAGAGAGAGAGAGAGAGAGAGAGAGAGAGAGAGAGAGAGAGAGAGAGAGAGAGAGAGAGAGAGAGAGAGAGAGAGAGAGAGAGAGAGAGAGAGAGAGAGAGAGAGAGAGAGAGAGAGAGAGAGAGAGAGAGAGAGATACGAGTCACGACATTAGGCAACGTCATAGGAAGAGAGAGAGAGAGATTTGGTCGATAGACAAAACGTTAGAGAGAGAGAAAAGGAGAGAACCTTTCGACACTACGCATCAACGTGAAGGGCAGATAATTAGAGAGTTAGAGAGATTTCAATGAGAGAGAGAGAAATGGAAAAATAGTGGTGGTACGACTTACAGAGAGAGAAACGGACATATGTTTAAGACAGACAGGATGAGAGAGACAAAGAGAGAGAGAAAAGAAAATGGCACCCTTTAATTAGATTAGAAGAGCTCTATTTTGCAAGTGCAAAGAATATTCGATTGTATGTGGTCTTTATTTCATCTGATTTCGATGGAGGCTGCTCCCTCGTTATCAAAATTTTGTGAAGGCGTTGTTGACTCAAATGATTTACCATTGAATGTTTTAAAGTGAGATTCTGTAGGAGAGTCGAATTGTAAGAATCATGAGTTAAATTGCATCTGATGATGAGAATGTGCATTGGCATGTGATTCTATGTAATTGAAAACACTAAGCATTACTAAACATTTTTATGAATGCACATACTTTATTCCATGTGCGTGATTGTTTTGATACATACAAACCTCTAAGGATAGATAAAAATTATTTTCAGAGAATGGGGATTCATATCACAAGCTCTAAATGTACTAACATGATTTTATGACCCCACCCCGTGGTCTTTCTTGTGGAACGCTTCTCCAGGTTTATGCAGTTTTTGATTATCTGAAGTAAAGAGAAGGAAGGCCATTGCGGAGGATACTTGAAGAAAAGAACGGACCGAAGTAAAGACCTGGAAGAAAAGCTTGGACCGCGAAGAACGAAGCGAAATCCCGTGGGCGATTTCTCGCACTGTAGCAAGGGATCTAGAATATACTAGCCGGTCCGCACTATAGCGGCGGCGTTTATATTGTATCATCGCACCGCACTGTAGCGGTTTTATTGTACCGTCGGCCCGCACTGTAGCGGCCTATTTTTGTATCATTCATTTTATTGGAGGCTTTTGTTTCATTTCCATTGTATCGTTGAGCTTGATCTACATCACGTGTTTCACTGCGGTATCCGATCGTCTCTTGCCGACGCCCACGGTCCCACGTCTCGACACTTCCGAGGGGCAAGGGGCCCCACGAGGATCGCGCATGCTCCGGAGAGTAAGGAGAGGCGCCCAGCGTGCAGACGCCGCTCGCAGGACAGCGGGAACGGCGCACTAGAGCGGGGCCTGATCCAACCCCAGGCGCCGGCTTCCTGCCACGACCTCCTTCTTCCCGACACCGTGACTTGTTTGTTGAGACTTTTCTTGTGAGGGAGATCAGTGGTGTTTGTGCATGTAAGAGTGCTTTGGGTACTCACATGTGTAATTGTCCTTGTTGGGCTATAACTAATTGCTTAGGAACCTAAATTTGTAGCTTATTGTGGTTTGACTTCATTGATTGCTTCGATACCAAAGTTTGTCGAAGACCTTGTGGTTGAGCTTGCCCTTATTTCTTGATTCTTCTTTTAGCATGGTTGGCTTTTCCTCATCTTCTTTCTTCTTGCACTTCATTTGTCTATTTGATGTAGCCGTGCTTGTGTTCTGTTTTACTTGCCTCTTTGGTTACATTCTTGTGGCTACAGTAGTCTTTGAACAAGAAGAGGGGTCCTCTCTCCTTTGAGATCACTCTTCCATGATTGAGTCCTTCTGGATCATAGATTTTTTGACACATACAATATGTTCTTTGCTCATATTGGGCCTAGAGGAACTAAGAGAATGCATAGTACTTGGATTTGTGCTTATGCAATTCTCTAATTCTAATATGATGCATTGTTCATGTACCCAAACTTGAAGAAGTCAGCTTCTAAGATTTAAGTTGACTACATGGTAAAAAATCCAACCTTGACCCAAGACAAGTGGTTCAGTAAGGTCTTCATCTCGGCACACTAGCATTCTGTCTCTCATGGGGACATCTGGAAGGTAGATAGGGAGCTCCACCTCACCCAAACAAGGGGTCTCCACACCTCCCAACCCTATGAGATAAGCTTCTATGGGATTGATGTTCAATTGAAGAGCTTGGCATTATGAGAGTCTGACAGGGCTTTTTACTACACCTGAGTCAATCAATGCTCTTACCAGCCTTATAATCTTTCCTTGTCCTACCCCTATGGTCACAAAGGGATGTCGATCGATAATTCAAGAAGCATTCGCATCTGATGTCTGGCACATGTCCATGTGATATCTTGGGGCTTTTTGATCGACATCAAGGCCTAATAACCTTAACTTATTTCACCTAATGTGCTCTCTGGCCTCTGCCTGTGCTTCTTCTCTAACCCTTAACTCTTCTTCTTTTCGCTTCTTAGCAGTGTTGAATCTCATCATCATATCCTCTGTAAGAGTTTCGTGATATAACTTGACTCTAGATCCACTAATATAGTTAGGCAAGATGTCACCTTCTAGAGTGACTAGTTGAACCACACCACTAGTGGAGATTCTATTGATGATCATGGATCCATTTCCTCTTTTTTCCAGTTTACATGCATGTTGTTTTAGGGTATAAAGCAACACTAGGTCTCCCTCTTTCAATCCTTTATCCTTGATATGTGCATGAAAATAAGCTTTTTGCCTTTTCTTTGCAGCATAAATGCCTGCAGTCACTCGTAGCCTCGTCTCACCTAAACATTCTAGATCAAAGATCCTGGAGGACAATTCATGTCCATTCAACTGGTGCTCTTGTGCTACTTTTAATGTTGGGATTAGGAAGTCCAATGGTAGCACAACATTTTGTCGAAAGACCATCTGAAATGGGGTGGCATTGAGTACCATTTAGTAGGCAACTCGGTAAGCCCAAACAACATGATGAAGTTGTTTGTCCCAATCAGAGCGTTTATTATTTACTAGTTTTGTCAATACATTACATAGGATCTTATTTGTGCTCTCGGCTTTTCCACTAGCCTGTGGATGATAGGGAGCAGACTTCTTATGTATCACCAAGAGTTCTTGAAGAAGGTTTTCAATGACTTCATTCAAGAAGTGCATGTCTCTATTGCTTACTAACTCTATTGGTAGTCCATATCTCGTGAACACGTTCTCGAATAAGAACTTAGCCATTGTTTGAGCATCATTCCTTGTCATGGCTTTGACCTCTACCCACTTTGTAAGGTAATTTGTGGCTACAATAATGTACTCTACATGGGAGTTTCTAGCTAGGGGATTAATGGGACCTACAAAGTCTATACCCCACTTTGAGAATGCACGTCCTCCCATCATTGGCCTTAAAGGCATCTCATCTTTTCGTATCGAATATTTTATACGTTGGCATGTATCACATTTCTTCACATAGGTATGGACATCCATATGAAGAGTGGGCCACCAAATTCCTAAGAATAGAATGGTATTAATTACTCGGTTAGGACCAAAGTGTCCACCTACAACACCATTGTGTGCAGTCACTAAGATTTTCAAATATTTTGATTTGTGAACACACAACCTTAGGTAATCATCTTTGCGTCTTCAATATAGGTTTCTACCTACTAAAGCGTAGTCGTGAGACTCTTGCTCCATGCTTCATTTTCTTGCTAGACTAGCCTCACTTGGTAGTGTTCCCAATCTCATAAATTCTACCAATGGAGCCCTCCAATCTCGAACTAACAACATGTGATAAAGAGTGGCATGCTCCACTGGGGGTCTCTCCTGACACACAGGAAAATTCTTAATCCACTCATGAATTTCTTTGTCCATGCTAGGCCAATACACTCCTAAACATTTTAGATTCTACAAAGTTCATTTTTTAGAGTAGTGATTTCGTAGCAATCCTTCATGGGCGTGTTGCAACTAACTTCTATGTTCATTGTCCTCGACACAACAAGCTAATAAACCCTCTGTATCTTGTTTATACATGCTTCCTGCCAATATTTGATAGTTTTGTGATCTCACAATTTCTTCTTTGTTCATTTTCACATTCTTATTAGTAGGTGCAAAGGTTAGGACAGGTACAAACTTATTTGCCCATTTAGGAACAACTTGTAAATTGAACAGATAAGCATCAGATAGTTCATCAGAGACTCCTTGCAGTGACTCTCTTGAAGTGATGCGAGAAAGGTGATCCACCCTAAGGTGGGTTCGACCCTTCCTTACATCAACTTCAAAGTCATATTCCATTAGTAAGAGGAACCATCTAACTAAGCATCCTATATTGCAAGGTTTATTGACCAAATATAATAAGGCTTTTTGATCAGTGAAAAAATTGAACTTACTAGCCAATAGATAGTGCCTAAACTTCTTCACAACATTTACCATGCTTAAGCCTTCTCTTTTAGTTGTTTTATAGTTTCATTCTGCCACATTCGATTGCCTACTTGCATAGGCTATAGGAAAATCTAGATTTCCTTCACCGTTGGGTTGTGCTAGCACACATCATATTTCATAATTGGATGCATCTACATGGACATGGAATGGTTTATTCCAATCACGAGTGGTCAGTATTGGTGTTGTGCACAAACTTCTCTTCAACTCATTGAAGGAATTTTCACATTCATCATTGGTTTAGCAATGATTGCATACATGTGGATAAACCTGCAGTAATATCCACAATGGCCCATAAAGGCGTGTACCTCTTTAACATTCCTTGGCCTCGGCAACTCTGCTATGGCTTTTACTTTGTCCTCATCTGTTGATGTTCCGTTCTTAGAAACAATGTGACCAAAGATTTAACCTTGTCGTACCATGAACACACTCTTTTCTGGGTTGAGACACACTTGTTATTTTCTGCACTTGTTGAAGATCTGTTTGAGCTCAGGGATGTGGTATCTTCTTTCTTGGGAATGAGCACATAAATTGTCCACATATACTTCTAAGCTCTTTTGCAAGAACTCTTTGAAGACATGACACATGAGCCTTTGGAATGTTGCAGGTGCATTGGTGAGCCCAAATGGCATCACACAAAATGCAAAGATTCCCTACTGTGGTGAATGCTATTTTGTGTTGATCTTCAAGGGCAATGGCTACTTGGTTGTATCCTGAAAACCCATCGAGGAAGCTATAAAATTCTTAGCCCACAACACGCTCCAATAAATGTTTGGAGATTGGAAGCGGATAACTATCAAATAGATCCTGCTTCAGTCAGCCTATGAATTTCTTCTTTTATTTTGGTTGCATAAGTTTCATTATATGTGTAGGGCTTCTGTTTGTTGGGCTTGGCATCAGCACTCATGGGGATTGTATTGGAGCATATTCTTGGATCTACTCCCTTCACGTCTTTATAGGTCCACACAAACACGTCCCTATATTCCCTTAATAAAGTTACAAGCTCCATTTCATCTTTTCCACTTAGGTCATCTCCTATGTATGTACATCGCTCTTCATTCAGTTCAATGGTTACGATAATCTTTTTGGTCTTTTCTTTATCATCGTATGCTTCTCCTCTAGTGGCATCTCTCTTGGGCATTCGTACCAAAATTTTCCAATCTTCAACTTCATATTCCTTGAAATTCTCTGGGTACTTCAAGCATTGATTCCTCCTCTTCTTGTTTCACTACTTTTCTTTTCTTTTTCTTTTGACTACCCTCACTTCCATCCTTTGAATTTACCATTTTAATGCTTGTGAGAGTTTCTTCTTCTTTTTGGTTAAACACTCTTACATCTTCTAAATAGTGATTTTCTGAGTTAAAGCAACTATCCATCACAATGGACTCTAGATCATCGTCATTCTCTTCTCCTTTTATGACTTCAGTAGGGTCACACTGTTCTAGCACAGGCTGACACATGAACAATGAAATATCATAAGCCTCCTCATCACAATGAGGTGTCTACTGTTCCTCATTTACTGCAATGTCCATGGTAGCTAAGATTTCTAGCCAGCCACGAGGCTCAAATTCCTCATCTCAAAAGATCATCAGTGTGTAGGGTGGGTCTCTTACTGGTCTATCTCCTGGCGAAGTTCCTTCTTCTCTTGCCTTTTTGCATTTTTCTTCTTCCTCTACGACTTTGCACATCCACAAGTGAGTATCTTCATCCAGATGGATGAGGTGAACTTTTAGAATGCACCGAGATTGAGTCTTCTTGCACCTTGTGGATAGGATTCCACTATGAGGGTAGTACATCTCTAAAGGTATAATCGTTTAGATTGACCTTGGAGGTGACCCCTAAGTGTTGTAAGTACAAGGTGTTTGTTCCCCAATACTGTACTATTTGTAGTTGTCAAAGGAAGGGTCTTCCTAGGATTCTCTCAAAGACATTATTTTTGTCAAAGTCACATATAGCAAAGGTGTGTTCAAACTCTACACCACAAGTGGTTAGAGTTATCCCTTCAAGCAATCCTAGAGGTCTTTCAATATGGTCATCAACCATCTGAAGCTTCATCCTAGTTGATCTTAGTGTAGGTTTGACCCATTGCTTCCACAAGGAGGTGGTCGCAATTGCAACACCATCACCTGAATCTAAGATAGCTTTGGTTGTGTAACCTTGGTAGGTGATTGGAAGATAAGTGTTACCTTCTTCACCTTCACTCATGTCTCCTATTTTGTCTAAAGGTATCTGTGGTACTTTTTGTTTAGAGCCTACTTTTGACACATTGGAATCGAGTTCAGGAACCTGATTCGCCACATGATTCCATAGCTGAGGTTTTACTTTGAGCAACTCTTCTATGGTGAGATGACACTGAACCTTAGTGTTCTTCACGACATTAGTGTTCCTTGGAAGCATTGACTGTTCATGTCTTACCATTATTGTGGGAGCCTTGATCTTAAGAGATTCAGATTCCCATGGGCTTGTGAATTGTGGCAACTCTTCTAAAGAGTTAGATTCAAAATCTAATCTTTCATCCTCTTGTTGCTCTGCTTGGTCTCCATAGATGGATGGAATGTCTTGGGAAAATTGATCATGAAGGTCATCGATATCATGAATAGGAAGGGGATTATCCTTCTCCTTGGCCCACTTCTCTTCTTGTATTCTCGCAAGAACTCTTGCACGTTGTCGTATCTTTCTATGGAAAGAAGGGAGAGAGCATAGAAGTTCCCTTGCAATAGCTAACATTGTTTCTTTCTCTTTCCTATTTGTTACTATCCGAGGGAGTTCATCGTTAAAGAGGTCGTTTTGTTTTGCGAGCATACACCTACAAGAAATAGTACTTTGAAGAAAAACGAAAATGTCTTACTTGTCACGAAAAACAGAATGAGTCCTTAATTGATTTGTCAAAGGGGATTTACATTCAAGTTGAAAAAGTCATATGGGTATAACAGATGTGCATTTAACTCATCCAAGTAAGAGCTAACGAAGTTCTTATTGAAGTTCAAACTTGGTTGATTCTAGATGATCACTTCTCTAAGTCTTGGCACTACCCAAATTCTTTAAGTTTAGGAGAGCGCATTCATTTCTCCATTATCCGCATTGTGCGCACAAATCAACAGTTGTTTCTAGCATTCATGTGAACCCATGTACAAACGCTTTGTTATATCCATGTAAAAGCTAAAGCTTCAGCTTAAACAGAGTTTGTAACTAAACACGATCCCTAAGACTGCTGGACTTCCTCCCAGCGATCCTTTCCTCTAGTTATTTATCCAATGTAGTGATATATAAAAAAAAACTACAATCCGAGTTGATTGCCTTGATTCCCCTTTATTTTAACCACTTAGTCATCGGTCATGTTATAACATCACCTTTCGGTATTAAAGTAAATCTCACACCATTGTTAGCGGAATCAAACATATGAGTAATTTCAATTTCTTTTTCTCTTTAGAAGAGAGGGGAAACAAAAACAAATCTGCTGAATGTTCATAGTCCAGAAGTCTTTCTGTCCAAATAATTACATGATTATAACAGATATTCGACATATGTTGTTAATGTCGTATGATAAACTGAGCAAAACAAGTCCGGCTTTTTAACACACATGAAAAGAACAAGGGTATCTATGAAATTTTAGACAAAGCAGACGAAGCAATGCTCTTCCATGGCCAGATGAGTGCCCTATTAAACCACAACATTTTTTTACAGAGAAATCTTTACATTAAAACAGCAACGACAAAGTGTTGAAGTGATCAAGAGAAGACTCATGCAATGGTTTGTAGAAAGTAATCCTTTTAAAGCAATCAACACACTCTCAACACATTGCAGATAACTCTGCTCGAGGAGGAACAAAATTAAAACCTGGAAACCCAATGCGAGTTCTTTCCTTGATTGCTATTGTTTCATCTTTATCTCACACTTTCCTCTCTGTGAGGTGATGAGTAACCTTCATCGCACCAATGCACAGACAATAATGCTTCCGATATTTGAAAACTTAAATATCTTCGCAACGCAAGTGCAAATCGGTCATGAGTGTACTAATCTTGATGCAAACATACATGCAGTTGTCCTCAACAATACTTTCGTGTGTTTTACATGCTACACAGATGTACCTTTTTCTGAGAGAAATTTGCAGAAATATATGATTGAAGCAAGCAAATTAAGAGCATCAATTCTACTTCATGAATTGTGTCCATTTGCAATATAATAAGTTACTTTTGTACCATTACTGGAAACGAATCACTTCTTTGCACAAATTAATTACAACCAATTAATTACAACCAAGTGCACTTTTCAGAACTCATCACACATCATTAAGCAAGTATGCGAGTTATATCAGTATATGCAAGAGTTAAATAGCTCTCAGGAACAACCAAAAAAAAAATGACGTGCGCTATTTTATTTCAACACAAATGACAACCTTTTGTGCATACAAAACCTCACTCCTTACAACTTTAGATATAAGCTGAAAAGATTCCTACTGATTATACTCAAAAACAAATTGATGGACTTACGATATAAGAAGTGTTTACAGATCCCACAACAGCACGTCGATGCCAGATGCCTTGTGATGTTAGGACAATGAACATATTGCAGACAAAGGTCCTCAAATTGTTTTTGTGCTAGAGGATGAACATCCAGACGTCTTGCTAATTTTTCATGCCTTCATCATTACCTCCAATAGTAATTTCAGATCTCACACACCATTGCTATATTAAAAACTCTGTACAGCCAAGGAGGAAAGTAACCTCCTTCATCCTTATCTGAATCCCCATCCATACATCTGCTATAGCATAATTAGCGCAGGTCTTAATATGTGATGACAATCAAGATTTTCACGAAGTCCCTGTCTGAATGCGTGCTTCCTTCATCTTCTTCGAGTTTAATCTGAGCAAAGTGGCTCGGTTCCCCTTGTCCTTGAAGATTTTGCTCTGCTAAACTCAGGCTTTTTCTCTTTCACTACAAGCTCTCTCTAGTATATGTCCTCCTGAGAAGTGCTCCCCCCCCCCAGAAAATAAACCGAAAAAACTGCGATCGAGTTTCTGCCCTCCTTTTCCTTTTTTTTAGAATGCTCAGCTCCTCTCGAATCCTCGTCCCCGTACAACATCCTTCCTTTCTCCCTTAAGGCATCTGAATCTTCCATAGATTCTTTTCTTCATAAAATCACGTGAATGAATCTTATCTTTTCTTCATAGAAGCGGCATACTCCCATTTGACCACATATGTTTTAGTCTACGCTCAACTTTACATAAATGCGCATACATTTATTCTTAACATGTTATTTACACGTGCATACACATATGCATCCTTTTGGTCACACAAAATCATATTGGATATATAACACATTCAATGCACATATTTATATATGAGTTCATATTCAAAGAATATGTAAAGATATTTATAAACACAACATTCATGCAAAAAGTAAAGAGGGAGAAGAAACACATGCTTTCATGCATCTTTTCATAGGCTCAACACATAGACAAAGACGAACCTTACATTTAAGCACATTCACGATTTTTATCTATGTTCTTACAAGAAGATCTATGGAACTCATGTAGCAAGCATGGATTATTTTATGCATTCGATCATATACATGTTCGGACAAGCACACAAGTAATCAGCATTTGATAATCAAATTGGTAAAGAACTATGTTAGAAGCACTTTAAGCAAATCCAATATTGTTTATCAACCATACCTACAAATTCAACATGCAAACTTGTTTTAATTGATTTATACTTGCCATGGTCAAACCTTTGATTTATTACTTTTGATCAATTCATAAGCTTGGTTTGTGAATCTCTACAAAACGTAGACACAAATAACTTTCCAACAAGCTAAAAATCAAGTAATGTGGATGCGTTTTGGTCAGGAAATGCAACTGACCAAAATAGACCACCTGCACACATAAATACACTATAAAACTAGACTTCACTCTCTGATAGATATCTCATGGAATATAAATATTCTGAATGAGATAATTTAGATGCTAACAGCAGATGCCAAGAGCTTTCCAACAAGATAGAGAACACACAATTTGGATATGTTTTGGTTGGGGAATCCAACCGACCAAAATAGACTACCTGTTTACACACGTATACTAAAACATGGACTTCATTCTTTCACTTATATCTCACACAATATATATGTTTTGAAGACGATATTTATTATGCAGCAAGTACAAAACATGAACTTTTCAATGAGTGTTTAAACGCAAGAAATGGTTACATATACAGTGAGATATGAGGCTCCACAATAGAGCTATCTCAATACATTCTCCCTTACATAATGGTAGTGGACCTCTATGTGCTTGCTCCTTGCATGAAACATAGGATTGCTTGCCAAGTAAATACTTGACATGTTATCATCATATATAGAGATGGTTCAAACTTGCACTCCAAGATCAACCAATAGATTTTAATCCACATTGTTTCACATGTGTCAAATGCGAATCCTCTATATTCAGCCTCCATAGATGAAAGTGCAACAGTTGGTTGTTTCTTTGAGCTCCATGTGATAGTCTGCTTCCTATCGTGAATACATAACCTGAGGTTGATCTCCTATCTTCCTTTCAACCTGCCCAATCAGCATCGCTAAAGCCTTTGACCTGAAATTATTCATTAAACTTGTAAAACAAAGCATGATTAACTGTATGCTTTATAAATCTCAACACTCTCTTGGCTGAATTTAAGTGTTCACTTGTCGAGGCTTGCATAAACTAAGAAAGTACACCAACAACATAAGATAAATCAGGTCTTGTAATGTTTGCATAGATTAATGATCCTATAATGCTTCTGTATGTCGTTACATCTTCCAATGGTTCTCCATCATTTGAACAAATCTTTGTAGTTGTGTCCATGGGTTGAGTGAGTGGTTTGCATCCACTCATTCCAAATCTGAAAAGAACATCCAACAAGTACTTCCTTTGCATCAAGTAGATGCCACTCTTTCCATAAACAACTTCAATTCCTAAAAAATATCAAGATCTGAAATTTTAAACTCCTTACCAAGCTTCCTTTTGATATCCTTAATCCCTGTATCGTTTCCTGTTATGATGAGGTCATTGACGTATATGAAAATATATAATTCTCTATTTTCTTCCTTCTTCATGTACACTGAAGGATCTGCACTACTTGGCTTGTATCCACACTTAGTTGGATATTCCACCAATCTCTGATTCCATGCTCTTGGTGCTTGCTTCAAGCCCTAAAGTGCCTTTTTCAACCTGCAAACAAATTGTGGATCGTTTTCATCTTCAAATCCAACCGATTGACTCATGTATACCTCTTCTTGTAGTTCTCCATTAAGAAAAGCATTTTTTATGTCGACTTCATATAATGGCCATCTCCTTGAAGCATCAATTGCTATTAATGTTCTGATAGTTCCCGTCTTTGCAACATGGCTTAAAACTTCATCATAATCTATGCCTTGTGGCTGTTTAAATCCTTTGGCAACTAATCTAGCTTTATATCTAGCTA
The DNA here is from genome assembly GCA_020310875.1 of Ceratopteris richardii. NCBI lineage: Eukaryota > Viridiplantae > Streptophyta > Polypodiopsida > Polypodiales > Pteridaceae > Ceratopteris > Ceratopteris richardii. The sequence continues at coordinate 91,163,858 of CM035427.1, read as the reverse complement.
GTGAACCATCAACATTCCTCTTTACTTTAAACACCCATTTGTTTGGAACAATCTTCATACCTTCTTTCTTTGGCACTAGCTTCCATGTGTGATTATCTTTGAGAGATTTGATCTCCTCTTTCATAGCTTGCTTCCATTCCTTTTGTGTGCAAGCTTCTTCATATGTCTAAGGTTCTTTGTCTTTGATAACCTACATCATGTATGCAAAATGTGTCGCCATAAAACTATCGTAACTCAACCTTTGAGTTGGATACCTTTTCCTTGAAGATCTTTTTTCATTACCTTTAGAAAGTTGCTTCTTTAACCTATTTAGCTTTACCATCAGAGTGATTACCTCTTCATATTCTTCTTCACTTGCATCTATCTCACTATTTGGAGTAGCACTTACTTCTTCGATTCTACTATGAGCTGAATTTGGAGACACAGAATGATTTCCCCTCCATGTTGAACATTCTTCATTTGATCTAGATGCCTCTGGACCTGAAACCTTTGTGCTTGATTGTTGAACTTCTCTTTGATTTTTTCTTGCATAATCATCACAGTCTTCTTCAAGAATCTTTTCCTTTCCTTTATGTTCATACCATGGTCTTAGTTCATCAAACACCACATCTTGCGAGACTCTTAATTCCTTTGTTCTAGGGTTGTAACACGTGTATCCTTTTTGCTCCATCAAGTAGCCTATGAAAATGCATTTTTCTGACCTTAGTTCCATCTTTGTTCTAACTTCTTGTGGAATGTGAACAAAGCAAACACATCCAAACACTTTGAGGTGTGTAAGATCAGGTTTCTTACCGAAATATACCTCCTCTGGAGTCAAGTGATGTATTCCTGATGTTTTGCACCTATTCATCAAGTAAATGGCAATTGTGGTAGTTTCAGCTCAATAGTAAAATGGTACCTTCATCTCGTTGAGCATGCACCTTGCAATTTCAACAATTTGCCTATTTTTCCTCTTGGCTACTCCATTTTGTTGTGGTGTATACCTACAAGTGAACTCCCTTTTGATCCCATTTTCTTGTAGAAAATTTGAAAATTCTTTGGAGAAGTATTCTCCTCCACCATTGGACCTTAAGGTTTTGATAGGCCTTCCTGTTTCATTTTCAACTTCAACTTTGAATCTTTTGAATATAGAAAACATCTCTGATTTTTGCTTCATACAAAATAGCCATACCTTTCTTGAGTGATCATCAATGAAGGTGACAAAAAATCTATTACCAGCCATTGATGCCTCTTGGGTTGGTCCCCATACATCCGTATGTATCAGGTCCAAGACATTTGGGGCCACATAATTGCTTCTCTTGAATGGCTTCCTCGTTTGCTTTCCTAGTTGACAAGCTTCACATAACTCATGTAGTCCAATGCTATTAAATTTTCGAAGACCTCTTACCACTTGATGTTTGCTCATGTCCTTTAGCTTTGGAATGTGGATGTGTCCCATTCTTTTGTGCCATAAGTCTAGCTCTAAAATCTTCTTGTTCCTAGATTGAATGTACATGACCTATGTCCAAAGTGAACATCCTTCCTTCTCTTCTACCTCGAGCAATGACCTTGAAGCCTTCCTTTGGATTCTTTATGAAGAACCCATTCTCATTGAAAATGACATGATAACCCTTCTCTACCATTTGTCCTATTGAAGTCACGTTCTTTGAAATTGTAGGAACATGAAGAACATTAGATAGTACCTTTGCTCTAGTTGTATCTCCAAGCCTTATATCTCCAATATGTCCAATCATGTGTTGAGTATCATCACCTCTTTCAACACATCCTTTTCCACTTGGTACCTGTAGATTAGTGAACAAAATTCGTTGGCATAACATATGGTTACTACAACCTGAATCAATGTACCATTTTTTGTCATCTTCACAAGAGCTTCTATACTCATGTCTCATTGCAAGTAGTGTGTCCTTGCTTCCTTCACTTGAGGTGCTTGCATAGTTGCTTTGGTTCCTTTGATCGCCTCCATTTGGTCTTCCATTCTTTAACCAACAATCACTAGCATAGTGTCCTACTTTACCACAATGATAGCATGTTATAATTTTATGAGAATTGTAGGAGCCTCTACTGCTTCCTCTACTTCTACCTCGACCTCTTCCTTCTGTGTTGGCATTTGATGCATCCTTGTTGTCTTCCAAATTGTTTTGTTTGTAGTTGGAGTTGTTGTGACCTCTTCCTTTTCCTCTTGAGCCTCCTCTTAAGCTCCTTCCTTTATCTTGACCTACATATAACATTTGGTTATGGTTGTCCTTTCCTTCAGGACCACCAAAGGTAAGCTCTTCTGTGACAAGATAAGGGATTAGTTGTTCAAAACTTGGATATGCATCTTTCAAGTTAAGGGAAGTTATAAAAGGCTTCCATCTTTCATCGTCTCTCAATCCATTGAGAGTAAAACACACAAGATCTTTGTCTTCAATCGTTGTGCCAATAGAAGCTAAAGCATCGCTTAGCTCCTTAATCTTCAAAGTATATTCAGCTATGGATTGACTCGAACTTTTCTTGATTGTGTTCAACTCATTCTTGAGTTGAAGTTTCCTAGCTTTGGTATTTGTTGAATACATCCTTTCAAGAGCTTCCCAAGCATCCTTAGCTTTCTCTAGATGTTGAATATGCCCTACCATGGCATTAATAATGACTTGCGAAATGAGGAACATGACTCTCCTATTCCTCTCTTCCCATTCTTTTGCTTGCCTCCTTTGGACTTCGGTGGCCATAGCTTGATTGATTTGAGGTTGAGCATCATCATCGTTCACAATACCCCATAAGACTTTGCCCATTAGGTAGTTGGTCATTCTAAACTTCCACATGGGATAGTTATCCTTATCCAATTTCTCTACTTGTTGACCCAAGTCATCCATTCAAGACTATCAAAGACTTTGAGAGTTACCTCGAATAGTTATATTGTCCTTTGCTCTTGTGTTTGTGAAGCTCCCTGTTGTTTTGTACCTCCTCTTTTGCTTTGATTTAACCCCAGGTGTGTTGATGAAGCTTGAGCACCAAGTTCTCTCTGATACCAACTGTGGAGAATGAGTTCTCGTATGTGCAATGGAAATGTGTAGTGAACACTTGTATGTCCCGCACTTAGACATACAGCTACACCTTAGATAGCTTGCTGCTCTCAATACAAAACTCAAATGGACTTGTGCCCTTAGTCAATCAAATTAGTCAAAGAGAGCTTTCTAACAAGCTATAAATAACTTAATTTGGACAATGTTTTATTAGGAAACGCAACTCACAAAGATGAACTACCTGTCCACACAAGTATACTGAAGAACTGAACTTCACTCTCGGACTCATAACTCTCTCAATATATATCCTTTGAAAAAGATATTTGGTATAAAGAAAGTAGACACAAATAGATTTCCAACAAGCTAAAAAGCAAGTAATTTTGTTGAGTTTTGTTTAGGAAATACAACTGACTAAAATAGACCAACTCCACATATAAGTACACTATAAAACTAGACTTCACTCTCTAATATATATCTCACAGAATATAAATATTCTGAATAAGATATTTGGGACAGTGAAAGCTGATACCAAGAGCTTTCCAAAAAGATAGAAAAGAAGAAATTTGGATATGTTTTGGTTGTGAAAAAACTAACTTCACTCTTTCACTGATATCTCACAGAATATATAAGCGTTGAAACAGATATTTGATATCCAAAAAGTACACAAGATAAGCTTTTTAATGAGTTTTTAAACACAAGAAATGGTTACATATACATTGAGATATGAGCTCCACAACAGAGCTCTGTACAAATTGACGTGCGGCTGGAAGGAGTCTATGGGAAGACAAAATGAGAAAATGACTAGATCCAACTACTGGGAGCTCTTGCCTCTTTCTCTCCTTGTTTTGAGCATGATCCCACTTCACTTTTATAACCAATGAGCATGTGAAGAAGTTTGTGCCTCCTTCTTTTTTCACCACTTTCCCCACTACATGCCACTAACTACAAGGCAAGATATTGTATCTCTTACTCATCGTGAATTTTGACTAGACTTTTTTTCTTTTATTTTTTTCTTTTTTTTCGTCTTTTCTTTTGTTTTTATATTTGGTAAATTTATCCAAGCATAGCTCATATGAGAATGAGCTTGTACATTTATCTTCAACATTTAGTGATATACCTGTATGAATATCCACATGTACTAGATACTTTCTAAAGCAATAAAACATTTCATTCTTACTTTTGATAAAGTACAGAATAGTCCATCTACTATGGTCATCAATAAATGAGACATAATACCTTAATCTTTCCAATGATGATTGTTGGCTTGGTCCCCATATATCTATATGTACTAGGTCCAATAAGTTGTTGTGGATGTAGACTTTGTGGTTGAATGGTTTTCTTTGTGCCTTCCCAATCTGACATGCATCACATCTCGTGATCATGTGTTGCTTTGATATGTTTGGTAATCCAAGAACAGTTTGATCATTGCATATATCCTTTGAGGTTCTTTCATTCACATGAGCTAGCCTCTTATGCCACACTTCAAGCTCACTTAAGGTTTCACTACAACATATGAGGGGCATACCGACACTGCATATACTGACGGTCATGCTCAACGTCGGTATGGGCATTGGAAAATGTCACTTAGAGATACCGATGGTCAAGTGACCGTCGGTATGACCGTTTTAAACGGATTGTCGCTATGGCCCGCAACCCTCGATATATGCATCGGTATAAGCGTCGGTATAAGCGTCGATAATTTACTGGAAGTTATGGATGCGCATATCGACACCCATACCAACACATATACCGAGGCCAAGTTTTAAACATACTGCGAACCCGAGAGCAAAACTTCATATTTTTGCGCATGTTTGAGTACTGTTGGTCTTCTGTAGAACTTGCACGTGCAAACCGAATTGCGACCTGCATTGTCTTGTGCACACACACACACATAGATCTCTCTCTCTACACGCACACACTCTCTCTTGGCTTAGATCTCACATCTTAATAAGTGCTGCGCGTACTGTTACATTTTTGTTTCTCTATGTTTTAGGTTTTGTCATTTCTCTTTTCTTTGATTTTCAGAAGTTGTTTGGCGTTGATTGTTTGGAATTGGATGATAGGCGACCTACATTACGCTTTGACCACAACGATCCAAAAGAGGGACATACTTGTAAGTGATTGTTTTATTCTCTATTGATAGAGAGAGAAGGAGAGAGAGAAAAAGAGGAGAGAGAGAGAGAGAGAGAGAGAGAGAGAGAGAGAGAGAGAGAGAGAGAGAGAGAGAGAGAGAGAGAGAGAGAGAGAGAGAGAGAGAGAGAGAGAGAGAGAGAGAGTGAGAGAGAGATAAACAATAATGAAAGAAAAGATCGAGATAGAGATAGGAAAATAGAGCATACATACACACACACATACACACACATTTATACATTTACACATGCATACATACACACATACATGTACACACATGCATGCTTACATACACACACCTATACACACATGCATGCTTACATACACACACATATACACACATGCATGCATACACACACATACAAATTTACACACATGCATATATACACACACATGCATATATACACACACATGCATACACACATACATACACACACATATATACACATGCATACATACACATACACACACACATATACACACATACATAGACACACACACATATATACACACATATACACACATGCATGCATACATACACACATGCATACATACACACATGCATACATACACACATGCATACATACACACACACATGCATACACACACATGCATACACACACATGCATACACACATACATACACACACACATATACACATATGTATACACACATACATACACACATATACACACATGCATACATACACACACATACACATACACACACATACACATACACACACATGCATGCATACATACACACACATACACATACACACACATGTACACACATGTACACATGCATACATACACACACATATATACACACATGCATACATACACACATATACACACATGCATGTATACATACACACACACACATGCACACACATGCATACATACACACACATATGTACATACATACTCATATACTCACACATGCGTACATAGACACACATACACATATACACACATGCATACATTCACACACATACACACATACATACACACATGCACATATATACACACACATAAGCTAGTGTTTTAACTAAATATATATAATTGAATATATAAATTTTTTATTTTGAAGTTTTTTTTTACATCAAATATATAAAAATAGGATTAGGGTTTTTAGGCTATTTAAACATACATACACATACACATATAATATATATATACATGTATATACACATGTATAGAGAAATATACATATTTTAGGTCTATATATTTAAGATTAGGGTTTTAGGGTTTAGGCATACATATAACTCAATTATATTTATATTAAGAAAAAATATAGAGAAAATAAGAAAAAAAATCTGAATATATAAATAAATATATATATAAAATATGATTAGGGTTTTAGGATTAGGGGTTTAGATTTAAATAGGTGTTTAAGTATTTAGGTTTTAGTATTTCAGATTTAAGTCTAAGTCTTTCTAATTAGGGTTTTAAGGTTTTAATACCTACATAACATATATACACAAACACACATATACATATAATACATACATACATGTAGATACACATGCATACAATAATATACATATTTTAGGTTTAAATATTTAAGATTAGGGTTTTAGGGTTTTGATACCTACATAACATATATACACAAACACACATATACATATAATACATACATAAATGTAGATACACATGCATACAAAAATATACATATTTTAGGTTTAAATCTTTAAGATTAGAGTTTTAGGGTTTTAACACCTACATAACATATATACACACATACACATACACATATAATACATATATATACATGTAGATACACATGCATAGAAAAATATACATATTTTAGGTCTAGATCTTTAAGATAAAGGTTTTAGGGTTTAGGCATACATATAACTCAATTATATTTATATTAAGAAAAAATATATAGAAAAATAAGAAAAAAATCTGAATATATAAAAGAAATTATATATAAAATATGATTAGGGTTTTAGGATTAGGGGTTTAGATTTTTATAAGTGTTTAAGTATTTAGGTTTTATTATTTCAGATTTAAGTCTAAGTCTTTCTGATTAGGGTTTTAGGGTTTTAGTACCTACATAACATATATACACAAACACACACATATATATATAATACATACATACATGTAGATACACATGCATACAAAAATATACATATTTTAGATCTAAATCTTTAAGATTAGGGTTTTAGGGTTTTAACACCTACATAACATATATAGACACATACACATACACATATAATACATATATACATGTAGATACACATGCATACAAAAATATACATATTTTAGGTCTAGATCTTTGAGATTGAGGTTTTAATTAAATTTATATAATTAAATATATATAATTAAATATATAAAATTAGGATCACATAAGGAAAAAATCTGAATATTTAAATAAATATATATATATATAAAATAAGATCATTATATACATAAATAAATATAAAATGAATTAGTGTTTTAAATAGTTTAAGTAAATATATATAATTAAATATATATAATTAAATATATATAATTAAATATATAAAAATAGGACTACGTAAGGAAAACATCTGAATATATAAATAAATATATATATAAAATAAGATAATTATATACATAAATAAATATAAAAAGAATTAGTGTTTTAAATAATTTAATTAAATATATATAATTAAATATATATAATAAAATATATAAAAATAGGATTACGTAAGGAAAAAATATGAATATATAAATAAATATATATATAAAATAAGATAATTATATACATAAATAATTATAAAAAGAATTAGCGTTTTAAATAATTTAATTAAATATATATAATTAAATATATAAAAATAGGATTACATAAGGAAAAAATCTGATTATATAAATAAATATATATATATAAAATAAGATAATTATATACATAAATAAATATAAAAAGAACTAGTGTTTTAAATAATTTAATTAAATATATATAATAAAATATATAAAATTAGGATTAATTAAGAAAAAAATCTGGATATATATATATATATATATAAAGTAGGATACTTATATAGATAATAAAATATGATAAGAACTAGTGTTTTAAATTAAAAAATGAAATATATATGATTAAATATATAAAAATAGGTTTAATTTTAATCACTTTAAATAGAGTGAATATATATACACATACACACATACTTATACACCTATCTATATTCACATATATATACATATACACATATATATACACATGCATACATATATATACATGTTTTAGGTATAGGTCATTTTGATTAGGATTTTAGGGTTTTAACACCTACATAACATATATACACACTCTGGAGTACACATATAATACATATATATATGTATATACACATGTGTATAGAAATATACATAATTTAGGTCTAGATCTTTAAAATTAGGGTTTTAGGGTTTAGGCATACATGTAACTCAATTAAGAGGAAAAAATCTAAATAAATAAATAAATATATATATAAAATAGGATCAATTAAGAAAAAATCTGAATATATAGATAAAATAGGATAGTTATATAGATTAGGGTTTAAGTCTTTAAGAGTATGATTTCTAGGTTTAATAAAAAAACAAATGTTCTAAAATATCCATATTATAGCAGATGGCTTCTTTGGATCCTGAAGAGAAAATGGCATGTCCTTGCACACAGTGAAAGTATCAAATTTATTGGAAACGACGGATTTGTACTGCACATGTTAGAGAGTATGGATCCTTTGATAGGAGTTGACTGGAAAACCTACATTATCATTCGCATGGTCCCCCAGGTGAGCAGATGGACCCAAACGACATTGCACCGATAACCTCTCGTGGACAAAAGAGAGCAAAAAAGGACTTAGACGTACAAACAAGTACTAATAATATTACATAGAATGAACATATGGAAGAGATGCTTGAAGCATTTTATGAGATGGACGAAGATCATGATGGTGAAGAAGGTGTCGAGAGTTTCATGGACACAACAGAAATTCCACGATCAGAAGTCGATGAAGAATATGAAAACATGTGAAGACTAGCTCGTTTACCACTTTACAATGGAGCAAAGATATCTGTACTCGTTTTCATCTCTCAGGTTCCTCTCGCGTATATGGCTGCTGCATCATAGTATTGGATCGCTCGAGGTAGCAGTCCTCCCGGCCTCACTCCTAGCGGGCTTACTCCTGCCGGCCTCACTCCTGCTGGCCTCACTCCCGCCAGTGTCACTCCCGCTGGTGTCGCTCCCGCCGGTGTCACTCCTGCCGGTGTCACTCCTGCCGGTGTCACTCCTGCCGGTGTCACTCCTGCGGGTGGTGCTACTCCCGTAGGAGGTATGTCTCCTAGCTTTGTGATTCCACCACGACCATCTTTTCAGCCATCTCCTACTGGGTCTACTAGTAGACATGTGTGTTCGACACCTCAACGTGATACAGGTTCTGGCCTGTTCATAGATCGAGGTCACGGTTTGGAGCAGGAGGTTCTAGGTGTGGATGTACAGGTAGGTCTAGAGGCGGAGGAGGCGGCTGTTGTGGAGGCAGTGCGACAGAGGTTGTGTCGCCCGCTTCTACTCCTAGGACGAGTATCTCAGATGTAGGTACGCCAAGCAGTACACCACGTACACCTTGGGGTGCTCATGACCATGATGACTCCAAGGTGTATAGTATCCGAGATGGAGCTCCGCTGATGGATGCGGCTGGCAAAGCAATGCGTGCACGCATACGACAACTTTGCTCCATCCAGTTTGGACACTCTATCATGCTGAAATGGAGTGAACATGATAAAGATCGGAAGAATTATATCACACAAACAATTTATTAGGAGTTCCGACCAACAGATGGACAGTCTCTTGTCAGTTCAGAGTGGATTTTGCACACTGCACGTGAGGTTATGTCCCATTGACGATCCGAGGCTCGTGATGCTTTCAGAGTAGGCTTACCAAAGCCTGTATGGTTAGATGCCAAGGAGTGGGACGTGATTCGTGACGAGCAGCAGCAGACTCCTGACCGATATCGCCAGCAGCGAGATGCCGCAGCCACACGTTTAAATACGGTTGGACCATCACATTTGGGCAGCGGCGGATATGACACGATGCTTCATGAGTTTGTAAGTACTATTTCATTTATTGAATTTATTTGTGTTAAATTTCTCATGTATGTTCCTATAATCTTTTGTATATTTGTTTCAGGAGCTGGCAATGGGTCGTCCTCCAACACGAACGGAGGAGTCTTATGGATATCGTCATGGGTTGATTGCACTATTGGAGGACTTGGAGGTACGCGGTGCGGTCGTTTCATGGGAGCATTTGCAAGGAGGTAAGTAATTTATAAACTTGGTTTTTACTTGTTGTTTGTAATTTTCATGTGAATTTATCTCATTCCATTAATGTTTTTTGTTGCAAGACTATTGATACGGAACGTTCTTTGCATGTGTATGGCAGTGGAACACCAAAATTTTATATTTGATTTTCATATGGCAATGCATTGCTTTGCCACATTTTGTAAAAGCGTCATATATGACAGTGGTTTGCCACACTCTTGTACATGCTTCATTATTGAAATATATAACTTCTTTTGTACATGGTTCATGGTTCATTCTGATTATTTCTTTTGTTTTCAATAATACTTTGTTTCATGAAATCATATTTCGGTTGACATTAGAGTACACATCACATGTACTCGGTTTTTTTTGGGTAGAGTGTATTGTCTTTTGTTAAGCAACATCATGGTAATGTTGCTGTAGCAAAAGACAACACACTCTGCCCAAAACAAATTTTGCAGGTATGGTCGTCGATATATGCGACGGTACTCCCAGTAATGTCATCGAAATAAGCATCGGTACACCCAGCAGACGACGGTATACGCGAGGGAACACCCAACAACGGCCTTGGTATGGGCGTTGGTATGAGCACTAGTATTACCGACGCATATACTGGCGTATATACCGACGCATATACCGACACTTATACCAACGCTTATAGCGACGCTTATACTGACGCTTTGATACCGACGCGCATACCGACCTTTACACCGATGTTGTGGCAAATAAAGCCGCGTTCATTTTCCTCGGTAAAAACCTCGGTATACCATCGATCTGTTGTAGTGTTTGAAACCCAATATTGAATACAACTATGTTCCAGGTTTCTCCTACTTGAAATGTAAAGAGCCTATCATACTTCTCACCTTTGGCTATCTTCTTGAAGCCTTGACATGGATCTTCCACAAAAGCTCCATGTTGGGTGAAGCTAACTTGCAGGCCTTTCTCAACTATTTCGCGTACACTTATTATGTTTTTTGAAAGAGTGGGAACATAGAGTACCTTTCTCAGGCTTAGATTCATTACGAGCAATGACTCTTCATGTTGTTGATCTTTAGAATAATGGTTATGGTCCCTTCTATTATGGCCCCTATTTGTATTGTTGAATTTTTATCTACCTCTACCTCTATTGCTACCATATCCATCTCTTCCACTTCCATTCAGGATCTGATCATTGAACCAAAAATTCTGAGTGGTCCTTTCTTCTTCCCTTTCCACTTTCTCTTGCCTACCAATGTGGCATGGGAAGTCTCCTCTTCATCTTCTTCCTTCTTTTTGTGTTTTAGCTTCTTGTGCTTCTTATCTGCAAATAGAGCACTAGTTCAATTACCGTGATAGGAATTACCTTCCTTTATGCTATTGTTGGCCTCTTGATTGAAAATTTGTCCAAGAAAGATTTTGAAGTCTAGACTTTGGACATTCATGATGATATCATAGGTTGTCGTGAAAGATTGTCATTGCTTGTCACCTCTAATCCCATTGAGGATTTTCCTCATGACGACTTCTTCTTCAATTAGCTCTCCATGGGATGCCAATTGATGATCAACCTCCTTAACCTTTGTAATAAACTCAGTGATAGTTTGTTTTGGACTCTTCTTCATCTGATTGAACTCATTCCAAATATGGTTCATCCTTGGTTTTATACTAGCAGAAAAGAAACTCTCTAGGGTATGCCAAGTCTCTTTAGATGTCTTGCATCCTCTAATATGTGATAATAGAAAATCAAAGATAGAGTTGAGTATGTATGACCTTGCTTGAGCATACTTTGCACACCAAAGTGTGAGCCTATTTGTTTCCTCTTGAGTAGTCCTCCTTCGGATATTGGAATAGGCATTGACATCAACAAGAACAAGTTGATGCAAAACAAATAACTTGCACCTTGATTAGCTCACAAAAACCTTCTAAAAATGGATGGAGGTTGTGATTTCAAGCACAGTGAGCAACGAGGATAGTAAGAATTGAAACAATTCCTCTTAAGTGAGTGTTGCACATAGGGTTGGTTTGCTACAATGCATAAAATCCCTAATTTATAAGAACTATAGAAGGACCAATCACCTTGACACTGAGTTGGTGTCATCCTGATTTTTTAGGGATGTGCAGAGAATGACCTCTAGACTTAAAAACTTCAATTTCTCTGAACCTAATGAACCACATGATCTGGAAATTTGAAGCATAACCTAGACAATAATACCTTTCCAATTAATCCTTAAACAATGGATTCAGGGCTCTTTACAGAGAGGAGCAATCTCTATAAGTGGACTGAGTCTAAGGAAGGAGTAGTAAATAGAAATGACACCAAGCAATGATCAAAGAGTATATGTATTGCTTCAAATCATCAATATCCTTATTATATGAATGATTTGGAGTCTTTATATAGACTCTTGAAGAAATGACCATGCCTTTTCTTCAAGAATTCAAACTCGAATTTGGGTGGGTTTGATAGTTTAGATTGATTGGAAACTTTTCCTAAAATCTAGGAAAAGAGAAAGTTACAGTCATATCTACTTTCTTGATTGACTGATTGAGAATCAATGTCAACCACTTCTAACTCATTAGGAAAAAAGGTGAACCCTGCATGGGCCTTTTAGCTCAAGGAGTGATTAGGGATGGACCAATCAGAAGAGGGTGGTGGCCACACTCTAGTCTCTCAATCACATAGGGTAGGCATAGGCTTCCCTTGTTTTTGAGTGGTCAAACCTCCAAAAACCATCTAGAATTCGTGGGTTTCTTTATAGAGTGGTTTTTAGAGCCTCCAAATTCAATCAGAGCCCTTGGATTGCTTAAAAATCTAAAGGCCACTCTTAATTGAGAAAAGTCAAGATAGATTTGAACTTGAACCCTTGGATCATCTTCAGATCAAATGGTTGAAATCAAAGCAATCATGACAAATGTGCCTTTTATCATGGGCCCTTGGATGGACTTCCGAATCTAACGATCAGATTTAAATTTCGTGAGAGCGTGGGCGTTTGACGTTGGGGCCGTTGGATTAAGCCAAGAATAGATGGCTAAGATTGGTCCTATAAGATATAAAGGCGCCTTTAAAAGGCAGCCTTTGGATGACACACTTAATCTAACGGTTCTGAAATGCCTGCGCACGTTGATCAGCCCCAAAAGCGGCCGCCCGTCGGATCTTCAAAGATCCAACGGTCCACTTTCTTGCAGAGAATGTGTACAGTCCCTGCGCCACTCCCACGAATTCGCATCAATTCTCTCTCTAGTCTCATATGAGATTTAAACTAAGCCATTGATTTGAATCATCCAAAGGCCAAAAATACTCACGCTGAAGACATGAGATTCGAATTTTTTTATAGCATTATTTTATTGCACAAAACCATGGTGGTTTCATATGCCTCCCCAAAACCACAGATTGAGAATTTTAATCCCTAAAAATTAGGGATCCTTACAAGGCCCATGCAGGGCTCACCTTTTTTCCTAATGTTGTGGCTCACCTTTTTTCCTAATAAGTGCTGCGCATACTGTTACATTTTTGTTTCTCTATGTTTTAGGTTTTGTCATTTCTCTTTTCTTTGATTTTCAGAAGTTGTTTGGCGTTGATTGTTTGGAATTGGATGATAGGCGACCTACATTACGCTTTGACCACAACGATCCAAAAGAGGGACATACTTGTAAGTGATTGTTTTATTCTCTATTGATAGAGAGAGAAGGAGAGAGAGAAAAAGAGGAGAGAGAGAGAGAGAGAGTGAGAGAGAGATAAACAATAATGAAAGAAAAGATCGAGATAGAGATAGGAAAATAGAGCATATATACACACACACATACACACACATTTATACATTTACACATGCATACATACACACATACATGTACACACATGCATGCTTACATACACACACCTATACACACATGCATGCTTACATACACACACATATACACACATGCATGCATACACACACATACAAATTTACACACATGCATATATACACACACATGCATACACACATACATACACACACATATATACACATGCATACATACACATACACACACACATATACACACATACATAGACACACACACATATATACACACATATACACACATGCATGCATACATACACACATGCATACATACACACATGCATACATACACACATGCATACATACACACACACATGCATACACACACATGCATACACACACATGCATACACACACATGCATACACACATACATACACACACACATATACACATATGTATACACACATACATACACACATATACACACATGCATACATACACACACATACACATACACACACATGCATGCATACATACACACACATACACATACACACACATGTACACACATGCATACATATACACACACATGTACACATGCATACATACACACACATATATACACACATGCATACATACACACATATACACACATGCATGTATACATACACACACACACATGCACACACATGCATACATACACACACATATGTACATACATACTCATATACTCACACATGCGTACATAGACACACATACACATATACACACATGCATACATTCACACACACACACACATACATACACACATGCACATATATACACACACATAAGCTAGTGTTTTAACTAAATATATATAATTGAATATATAATTTTTTTATTTTGAAGTTTTTTTTTTACATCAAATATATAAAAATAGGATTAGGGTTTTTAGGCTATTTAAACATACATACACATACACATATAATATATATATACATGTATATACACATGTATAGAGAAATATACATATTTTAGGTCTAGATATTTAAGATTAGGGTTTTAGGGTTTAGGCATACATATAACTCAATTATATTTATATTAAGAAAAAATATAGAGAAAATAAGAAAAAAAATCTGAATATATAAATAAATATATATATAAAATATGATTAGGGTTTTAGGATTAGGGGTTTAGATTTAAATAGGTGTTTAAGTATTTAGGTTTTAGTATTTCAGATTTAAGTCTAAGTCTTTCTAATTAGGGTTTTAAGGTTTTAATACCTACATAACATATATACACAAACACACATATACATATAATACAGATACACATGCATACAATAATATACATATTTTAGGTTTAAATCTTTAAGATTAGGGTTTTAGGGTTTTGATACCTACATAACATATATACACAAACACACATATACATATAATACATACATAAATGTAGATACACATGCATACAAAAATATACATATTTTAGGTTTAAATCTTTAAGATTAGAGTTTTAGGGTTTTAACACCTACATAACATATATACACACATACACATACACATATAATACATATATATACATGTAGATACACATGCATAGAAAAATATACATATTTTAGGTCTAGATCTTTAAGATAAAGGTTTTAGGGTTTAGGCATACATATAACTCAATTATATTTATATTAAGAAAAAATATATAGAAAAATAAGAAAAAAAATCTGAATATATTAAAAAAATTATATATAAAATATGATTAGGGTTTTAGGATTAGGGGTTTAGATTTTTATAAGTGTTTAGGTATTTAGGTTTTATTATTTCAGATTTAAGTCTAAGTCTTTCTGATTAGGGTTCTAGGGTTTTAGTACCTACATAACATATATACACAAACACACATATATATATATAATACATACATACATGTAGATACACATGCATACAAAAATATACATATTTTAGATCTAAATCTTTAAGATTAGGGTTTTAGGGTTTTAACACCTACATAACATATATAGACACATACACATACACATATAATACATATATACATGTAGATACACATGCATACAAAAATATACATATTTTAGGTCTAGATCTTTGAGATTGAGGTTTTAATTAAATTTATATAATTAAATATATATAATTAAATATATAAAATTAGGATCACATAAGGAAAAAATCTGAATATTTAAATAAATATATATATATATAAAATAAGATAATTATATACATAAATAAATATAAAATGAATTAGTGTTTTAAATAGTTTAAGTAAATATATATAATTAAATATATATAATTAAATATATAAAAATAGGATTACGTAAGGAAAACATATGAATATATAAATAAATATATATATAAAATAAGATAATTATATACATAAATAATTATAAAAAGAATTAGTGTTTTAAATAATTTAATTAAATATATAAAAATAGGATTACATAAGGAAAAAATCTGATTATATAAATAAATATATATATATAAAATAAGATAATTATATACATAAATAAATATAAAAAGAACTAGTGTTTTAAATAATTTAATTAAATATATATAATAAAATATATAAAATTAGGATTAATTAAGAAAAAAATCTGGATATATATATATATATATAAAGTAGCATACTTATATAGATAATAAAATATGATAAGAACTAGTGTTTTAAATTAAAAAATGAAATATATATGATTAAATATATAAAACTAGGTTTAATTTTAATCACTTTAAATAGAGTGAATATATATACACATACACACATACTTATACACATATCTATATTCACATATATATACATATACACATATATATACACATGCATACATATATATACATGTTTTAGGTATAGGTCATTTTGATTAGGATTTTAGGGTTTTAACACCTACATAACATATATACACACTCTGGAGTACACATATAATACATATATATATGTATATACACATGTGTATAGAAATATACATAATTTAGGTCTAGATCTTTAAAATTAGGGTTTTAGGGTTTAGGCATACATGTAACTCAATTAAGAGGAAAAAATCTAAATAAATAAATAAATATATATATATAATAGGATCAATTAAGAAAAAATATGATATATAGATAAAATAGGATAGTTATATAGATTAGGGTTTAAGTCTTTAAGAGTATGATTTCTAGGTTTAATAAAAAAACAAATGTTCTAAAATATCCATATTATAGCAGATGGCTTCTTTGGATCTTGAAGAGAAAATGGCATGTCCTTGCACACAGTGAAAGTATCAAATTTATTGGAAACGACGGATTTGTACTGCACATGTTAGAGAGTATGGATCCTTTGATAGGAGTCGACTGGAAAACCTACATTATCATTCGCATGGTCCCCCAGGTGAGCAGATGGACCCAAACGACATTGCACCGATAACCTCTCGTGGACAAAAGAGAGCAAAAAAGGACTTAGACGTACAAACAAGTACTAATAATATTACATAGAATGAACATATGGAAGAGATGCTTGAAGCATTTTATGAGATGGACGAAGATCATGATGGTGAAGAAGGTGTCGAGAGTTTCATGGACACAACAGAAATTCCACGATCAGAAGTCGATGAAGAATATGAAAACATGTGAAGACTAGCTCGTTTACCACTTTACAATGGAGCAAAGATATCTGTACTCGTTTTCATCTCTCAGGTTCCTCTCGCGTATATGGCTGCTGCATCATAGTATTGGATCGCTCGAGGTAGCACTCCTCCCGGCCTCACTCCTAGCGGGCTTACTCCTGCCGGCCTCACTCCTGCTGGCCTCACTCCCGCCAGTGTCACTCCCGCTGGTGTCGCTCCCGCCGGTGTCACTCCTGCCGGTGTCACTCCTGCCGGTGTCACTCCTGCCGGTGTCACTCCTGCGGGTGGTGCTACTCCCGTAGGTGGTATGTCTCCTAGCTTTGTGATTCCACCACGACCATCTTTTCAGCCATCTCCTACTGGGTCTACTAGTAGACATGTGTGTTCGACACCTCAACGTGATACAGGTTCTGGCCCGTTCATAGATCGAGGTCACGCTTTGGAGCAGGAGGTTCTAGGAGTGGATGTACAGGTAGGTCTAGAGGCGGAGGAGGCGGCTGTTGTGGAGGCAGTGCGACAGAGGTTGTGTCACCCGCTTCTACTCCTAGGACGAGTATCTCAGATGTAGGTACGCCAAGCAGTACACCACGTACACCTTGGGGTGCTCATGACCATGATGACTCCAAGGTGTATAGTATCCGAGATGGAGCTCCGCTGATGGATGCGGCTGGCAAAGCAATGCGTGCACGCATACGACAACTTTGCTCCATCCAGTTTGGACACTCTATCATGCTGAAATGGAGTGAACAGAATAAAGATCGGAAGAATTATATCACACAAACAATTTATTAGGAGTTCCGACCAACAGATGGACAGTCTCTTGTCAGTTCAGAGTGGATTTTGCACACTGCACGTGAGGTTATGTCCCATTGACGATCCGAGGCTCGTGATGCTTTCAGAGTAGGCTTACCAAAGCCTGTATGGTTAGATGCCAAGGAGTGGGACGTGATTCGTGACGAGCAGCAGCAGACTCCTGACCGATATCGCCAGCAGCGAGATGCCGCAGCCACACGTTTAAATACGGTTGGACCATCACATTTGGGCAGCGGCGGATATGACACGATGCTTCATGAGTTTGTAAGTACTATTTCATTTATTGAATTTATTTGTGTTAAATTTCTCATGTATGTTCCTATAATCTTTTGTATATTTGTTTCAGGAGCTGGCAATGGGTCATCCTCCAACACGAACGGAGGAGTCTTATGGATATCGTCATGGGTTGATTGCACTATTGGAGGACTTGGAGGTACGCGGTGCGGTCGTTTCATGGGAGCATTTGCAAGGAGGTAAGTAATTTATAAACTTGGTTTTTACTTGTTGTTTGTAATTTTCATGTGAATTTATCTCATTCCATTAATGTTTTTTGTTGCAAGACTATTGATACGGAACGTTCTTTGCATGTGTATGGCAGTGGAACACCAAAATTTTATATTTGATTTTCATATGGCAATGCATTGCTTTGCCACATTTTGTAAAGGCGTCATATATGACAGTGGTTTGCCACACTCTTGTACATGCTTCATTATTGAAATATATAACTTCTTTTGTACATGGTTCATGGTTCATTCTGATTATTTCTTTTGTTTCCAATAATACTTTGTTTCATGAAATCATATTTCGGTTGACATTAGAGTACACATCACATGTACTCGGTTTTTTTTGGGTAGAGTGTATTGTCTTTTGTTAAGCAACATCATGGTAATGTTGCTGTAGCAAAAGACAACACACTCTGCCCAAAACAAATTTTGCAGGTATGGTCGTCGATATACGCGACGGTACTCCCAGTAATGTCATCGGAATAAGCATCGGTACACCCAGCAGACGACGGTATACGCGAGGGAACACCCAGCAACGGCCTTGGTATGGGCGTTGGTATGAGCACTAGTATTACCGACGCATATACTGGCGTATATACCGACGCATATACCGACACTTATACCAACGCTTATACCGACGCTTATACTGACGCTTTGATACCGACGCGCATACCGACCTTTACACCGATGTCGTGGCAAATAAAGCCGCGTTCATTTTCCTCGGTAAAAACCTCGGTATACCATCGATCTGTTGTAGTGTTTGAAACCCAATATTGAATACAACTATGTTCCAGGTTTCTCCTACTTGAAATGTAAAGAGCCTATCATACTTCTCACCTTTGGCTATCTTCTTGAAGCCTTGACATGGATCTTCCACAAAAGCTCCATGTTGGGTGAAGCTAACTTGCAGGCCTTTCTCAACTATTTCGCGTACACTTATTATGTTTTTTGAAAGAGTGGGAACATAGAGTACCTTTCTCAGGCTTAGATTCATTACGAGCAATGACTCTTCATGTTGTTGATCTTTAGAATAATGGTTATGGTCCCTTCTATTATGGCCCCTATTTGTATTGTTGAATTTTTATCTACCTCTACCTCTATTGCTACCATATCCATCTCTTCCACTTCCATTCAGGATCTGATCATTGAACCAACAATTCTGAGTGGTCCTTTCTTCTTCCCTTTCCACTTTCTCTTGCCTACCAATGTGGCATGGGAAGTCTCCTCTTCATCTTCTTCCTTCTTTTTGTGTTTTAGCTTCTTGTGCTTCTTATCTGCAAATAGAGCACTACTTCAATTACTGTGATAGGAATTACCTTCCTTTATGCTATTGTTGGCCTCTTAATTGAAAATTTGTCCAAGAAAGATTTTGAAGTCTAGACTTTGGACATTCATGATGATATCATAGGTTGTCGTGAAAGCCTCTAATCCCATTGAGGATTTTCCTCATGACGGCTTCTTCTTCAATTAGCTCTCCATGGGATGCCAATTGATGATCAACCTCCTTAACCTTTGTAATAAACTCAGTGATAGTTTGTTTTGGACTCTTCTTCATCTGATTGAACTCATTCCAAATATGGTTCATCCTTGGTTTTATACTAGCAGAAAAGAAACTCTCTAGGGTATGCCAAGTCTCTTTAGATGTCTTGCATCCTCTAATATGTGATAATAGAAAATCAAAGATAGAGTTGAGTATGTATGACCTTGCTTGAGCATACTTTGCACACCAAAGTGTGAGCCTATTTGTTTCCTCTTGAGTAGTCCTCCTTCGGATATTGGAATAGGCATTGACATCAACAAGAACAAGTTGATGCAAAACAAATACCTTGCACCTTGATTAGCTCACAAAAACCTTCTAAAAATGGATGGAGGTTGTGATTTCAAGCACAGTGAGCAACGAGGATAGTAAGAATTGAAACAATTCCTCTTAAGTGAGCGTTGCACATAGGGTTGGTTTGCTACAATGCATAAAATCCCTAATTTATAAGAACTATAGAAGGACCAATCACCTTGACACTGAGTTGGTGTCATCCTGATTTTTTAGGGATGTGCAGAGAATGACCTCTAGACTTAAAAACTTCAATTTCTCTGAACCTAATGAACCACATGATCTGGAAATTTGAAGCATAACCTAGACAATAATACCTTTCCAATTAATCCTTAAACAATGGATTCAGGGCTCTTTACAGAGAGGAGCAATCTCTATAAGTGGAATGAGTCTAAGGAAGGAGTAGTAAATAGAAATGACACCAAGCAATGATCAAAGAGTATATGTATTGCTTCAAATCATCAATATCCTTATTATATGAATGATTTGGAGTCTTTATATAGACTCTTGAAGAAATGACCATGCCTTTTCTTCAAGAATTCAAACTCGAATTTGGGTGGGTTTGATAGTTTAGATTGATTGGAAACTTTTCCTAAAATCTAGGAAAAGAGAAAGTTACAGTCATATCTACTTTCTTGATTGATTGATTGAGAATCAATGTCAACCACTTCTAACTTGTGGCTTTTAGGTGTTTTACTCTTTATTTTTACGAAGGTAAATACCTTGAACCTTACAAGAAATGATCATAAGTGATCAACCAATTAATACAAAGAAAATATGTGCACATAAGTGCTATTCTTCAAGGCATATATAATGGAACCATCAAATGATGAATTTGATGAAGAACATGTCCTCGTTAAGCATAATGAAAGCTTAATGTTCCAACAATGATCACTTCCTCAAGGAATGCCCTAAACTATACAATTTACCTAGAAGGTTCAAGGATTTTTGAGGAATGTGGGAAAGATCACTTAATGAAATATTGTCCTTAAAACACTCAAAATGTTTCTCACACAGGAGTGAAAATGGTTAAGATAATGGAAATTGGAAGTAATACAAAAGGCCAAGTGCCGCTTCAAGGATTCACATGGGCTCAAGCTAAGGAAGAATAAGCTACACCTTTTCAATCTCACAATTTGGGGCCATTTTGGTAAAGGAAGAAGAAGAAAAGGAACTTGAGGAAGAATAAGCTACACCTTCTCAATCTCATAATTTGGGGCCATTTCGGTTAAAGATGAAGAAGAAATGGAACCTGAATTGGAAGGAATGTCAGGAAAAGATTAATTGAAAATGTTAGAAGAAGATAGGATTCCTAGAGAAAGAATTGTTAGAGGCATGATTTAGTGTTTCCAAGAGAAATCCATGGCATTCTAGAAGAAAGAAGACTTATGAGAAGTGAAAATTGGTTCTGTACTAGCATATGTGCTCATTGAGGACTTAGAGATGATGTCTAAAGCCTATAGGGCTTGGGTAAAAAGTAGCCCTAATGTAGTAACATAACATCATTGTTACTGTGACACCACATAAGAGAAAGAAATTCTCAGCATATGCACACACGGCATTTAGTTGTAAGAAGAAATTCTAAAAGAAGATAGCCTTCTTTGGGAGAGAGTTCACCGACTTGTGATTTAAAATTATATCCTCACCTTAGTGATGGATTGAGACCAATGATTGTCCTATGCAAACCCAAACACAATAAAAGAGTCAAGAGGGAGCCCCATTGAGGCTTGGAATGTTCCAAGTTTTATCAAATCTTCCGCCTAAGAGCCTATTGCTAATGAGTAAGAAAATCAAAATGATTATGGGGTACATATTATCTCACTAATCCTCGAAGTAGAGGAGAAGTGTTCAGACCACTTATGGGATCAAGTAAAAGAAGCAAGATGGAAGAAGAGAGGAATGATGGATAGGAACCACCATTAAAAAATTTTCTAGATCTTGATGAATCTCAATTCTTAGAATGTTTGTTGAAGGATAGTGCTCCAATTATTGATCTTTGCGCAAAAGAGGAAGAGGCAAAGCTTTTATGGAGGTACCACAATATATGGGAGAATATGAAAGAGATCCTATAGTAAAGAGGGGAAGTTAAATTAGGTTTGCTATCTCCCAAACTACAAAGAGTACACTTAGTATGGAAGCATTGGAAAACACCGAGTCACAATGTATGCTAATAATAGAGCAACTACTACGTGCAAAGCCACATGGAAAAAAATGGCCAAGCATATGGGACCATCTCCACTGATGTTAAATATTTAGACTCTAAGATTATATTAGATAGTTTCAGTGTGAAGTAAGTGCCAACTTAAAAGGTAGGAGACTGCAATCAAGGAAATGAGGCCTATACTTGTCTGCCTATCTCTTTCAACCTGCGGACTACAAGATAGATTTAAGATAATAGAAGAGGCATAGAAATAGCCACGAAATATTTATGGGAAAAGTGGGTAAAATCTACATAACATCCCACTCAACGGATGATTTCCGTAATCGGAGTAACGCACAGGCATACAAGCAGATACTACATCGTGCCCTCACAGCCCAAACTATTTGGCTGATTCTTGTTAAGTCTAGCTATGGCATCCGTCAACGAAGAATTTGAGGACCTGTTTTATACTACATGCATCTAGAAAAAATGTGCAGAGAAGTTATACCAAGCCTAAATGATGAAAAGTATCTCACGCTCACCCAGATGAATGTAGCAGAAATGGGCTTGAAAAGAGAGAGAGAGAGAGAGAGAGAGAGAGAGAGAGAGAGAGAGAGAGAGAGAGAATGTGCATATCGCCATATTCAAATACAGGAAAATATCTGCAGAAAAAGATCTGCTGCGATATAACTTCAGTTGCCATTACAAATTGTCATTACCGTATTCTTTGCGCATTTTTCCTATCTTTGTTCATTTTGATTTTCTTTTCGAATATGATAAAGAAAATAATTCAAAAACAAGGAAAATAAAAGACTGCTAGAGAATTAACTAGATAAAAAAAAGAAAACAGAAATTAAATAAGTAAACGAACAGAAAAGAAATAAAAATAAGAAACTATATAAAGAAGACATGAATGTATTTGTTTTTGTATTCTAAAGTACTAACACATTTTTCTTCAATGGTTTTCTAGAGAATATTCAAAAGAAGGTGAAGAAGATAAAGTGTTCAAGATTGAGTTGAGCTGATTTGTTTCCCTTAGAGAAGCTATCGGCTTCAGCCTATTTTTTGGACTTGTTTTGGAAATGGAAATGAATCATGAATGTGTGTTCTATAACCACAAGCATGATGAAGATTGTCATTTTTGTATAGTTTGCCATGTTATTACCCTCAATAGTAGTATCTAATTCTCCCACAAAAGAAACTAAAGAAGAGTACTTAGTTAAACGTGGTTTTAATAACGATGCTCTATATATCTAAATGAGGTATGACTTCAAAGTCACATCTCAAATTTGTATAATGTGTTGGTCAATTTGGTTTGAGTATCTGTCTTCTAACTAAATGCCTATATTTACCTAAACACAACACAAACTAGACACATTCGAAACCTCATGGTAATTAAACCTTGTTTTGGTGCAAGTTTTTTGATTGATTTAATAACTAATTAACGCATCCATGCTAGCAGGAAATAAAGAAAAAACACGAGTCCAAGGTAATGCTATTTTTTGGACCCACGGTTTCACAGGCTATTGAGGCTTAGCCTCTTCGGATCAGAGGGCCTCTTTGCTTCACACTTATCGGTAAATTGAAGCAAGTGCAGATGTGGTGTTCATTTGTATTTAGGTTTCATACATGATAATGAATATAAATATTGTGCAATTCACACTTTTTTGAGCCTTTTCACCAAACAACAACAGGGTAATTGTCCTTCAAGGATTGCCAACATCACATAACACTCACTCGAAATAAATGAATCTTTTCCTATTTATGTGAGCATTTCACCTTGCATTAGGAAATGCAAAAGCATTCTGTACAATTTAGTAAAGTTATTGTAGTAATTAGAAAACTTTTCAATTGTTCATAACTAATACAAAAATACTGAAACATAAAATAATTAAAATCCAAAAACCTATAAATACCAACAAGAACAAGGTTTCAATTGGAAAGAACAGATCAACTTGGGAAATCAAGCACTTAAAGAGAAACCTAAAAAGCATCTAGGAAAACGTTAGAGGAAATCAGAAGAAGGTTAAGGAGAGAAACCTAGGGTGAAACATAAGATCTTATAAAACTCTTAGAGTGAAAAAAAGATTATGATCAAACTCATTCCCTAGCTAATCCTGTCAATGAATAATTCACGTCATTATGATCCCAATTTAGAGAGAGTTTAGAGTCTTTGAGTATGGAGATTCTTCTACATATTAAGCCAACAAATGGAAACAATGGACAAAAGTTTCAAGGATATTCCTATAGAGAATCATGGTGCACATGTTTTGCAATGGAGTTTAAGAGAAAAAAGGTATTTTCTTCATCCCATGAGTGAATCATGACGGAATTACTTATGCTAGAATTGGATCTAGATCCACCCTAGAACCACGTCAAGTTATAACAATATGTCCAAATAATCCAGGACATAGAGAACATTTGAGAAAGAGTCTTGCTCCATTGATAATCATGTATGCGATGATTGTGCACCAATCACGGAGTATGGGATGTAGTATGATGAAAATGTTTTTATAAAATCCACTATTGAGAGGGAAAAGAATGGTAGAAGGTTTGATGTCTTGCTTGGGTCTGAATCTGTATATAAGTTTGAAAGCTTCTCAATTTCTTTACCTACTTAAAAAGTACATTTCTTTGTAAAGAAAAAGTAAATGAAATACATTCATAAAACACACAAAAAGAAACATAAAATCTAAGGTTTAGTTTCACCTAAGGAAAAAATTGAATATATGATCAAGATGATGAGAAATTCTATTGTGCTTGAAGAAATAGAGAGTGGCATGTAAGATAGTGAAGAATACAAATTTGTGTTCCTCAACATGATCGAAGAATACTAGCTTCTCAACAAATTTGAAAGCTTCTCAATCTCTTTACCTACTTAAAAAATGCATTTTTTTGTAAAGAAAAAGTAAATGAAACAAATTCATCAAACACACGAAAAACTACATAAAATCCAAGGTCTAGTTTCACCTAACAAAAAAATTGAATATATGATAAAGATGATGAGCAGTTCTATTGTGCTTGAAGAAATAGACAGTGGCATGTAAGATCTATTCTGAATGATTATAAAAGACAGAACCACTGACAAGAAAGTGAGACCCACTCAACCTTTATCAAAAGAAAGTTACAAAAAATTCAAAGAGTTTCACAAGACCCGATTTCGAGATTTCTTAAAAAAGTAGGGAATTTTTAATGAGCAGATAATCAAACATGTATAGAAAGCAGATTTATACAAATGATCAAAAGACATGGGAAAACATTTTCTATTGTTCCCATATGAGATAGGATGTGGATATCCAAAGTTAGTGTCACCCGTAATTATTGTTATAGTGCGTAATGCTCCATGGAATCTTTGTCCTATTCCAGTTCTAAAACCTCATTTGCTTGAGCTATTGAGAGTGTTAAGGAAAAGGATGTACATGAAAATAGTAGAGCCTTCATTAGCACCCTATTTGAAAAGATGGTTCATGGTGCCAAAAAAGAATGGGAAGCCATAGTTTGTTCACGAATTTTAGCCTATAAATAAATTCACAATACGAAATGTAGGAACAAGATTTATAGTAGAATTGTTGTAGCTTTTGCTTGGCATTCCATTTACTAAATGGCTGAACTATATTAACCATGCGATGAGTTTCAATTAGCAAGAGTCGTGACATTACGATCATGAAGACTCCTCTATGGCTAGTGTTTGTACTTTGCCACAAGCAATTACAAATTTTGTGGCTCATATGATGAATGTAATGAAAACCCTTCTATGGTTTTTGTACTTTGCTATAAACACATTTTGCGGCTCATTTTGTAATTTGCTATAAACAGTGAAAAATTCTATGAATTATATGATGAATGGAATGAAAACCCTTCTATGGTTCGTGTGTGTACTTTTCCAAAAGTAGTGACAAATCCTCATTTGTACTATGGATCCTCCATCTTGGCTAAGTATTGATTTCCGTGATTGGGGTAACCCAAAAAAAAAAAGCACATCCTGGTTTTTGTCGTCATATCAAAACAATTCGATTCATTCTTGGACATCTTGTTAGCATAATTAGCCAATCATCAACTGAGAATTGGAGGATTTGCTTTTTACTACATGCACTAGAACAAGTGTATTGAGAACTTATACCAAGCCTAAATTCTAAAAAGTGCATTAGGCTCAACCAGATGAATGGTGGGGACATCAAATTTAGATGAAGTGAAAAGAGAGAGAGAGAGAGAGAGAGAGAGAGAGAGAGAGAGAGAGAGAGAGAGAGAGAGAGAGAGAGAGAGAGAGAGAGAGAGAGAGAGAGAGAGAGAGAGAGAGAGAGAGAGAGAGAGAGAGAGAGAGAGAGAGAGAGAGAGAGAGAGAGAGAGAGAGAGAGAGAGAGAGAGAGAGAGAGAGAGAGAGAGAGAGAGAGAGGGAGGGAGGGAGGGAGGGAGGGAGGGAGGGAGGGAGGGAGGGAGGGAGGGAGGGAGGGAGGGAGGGAGGGAGGGGGAGAGAGAGAGAGAGAGAGAGAGAGAGAGAGAGAGAGAGAGAGAGAGAGAGAGAGAGAGAGAGAGAGAGAGAGAGAGAGAGAGAGAGAGAGAGAGAGAGAGAGAGAGAGAGAGAGAGAGAGAGAGAGAGAGAGAGAGAGACATCAAGCATATTTCTTGTATCACGGGTTTCGCATGCCTTAGTCTTACTATACCTATATTGAACTCTGGAACGAGATCTATTGCGATATAATTTAAGTTGACATTTTGAATTATCATTACCACGTTCATTGCACATTTTTTCTATCTCTTCTCATTTTGATTTACTTTTTGAATATAATAGAGTGAAGTAAGTCAAATATTTGTGAAATTAAATTTCAAAAATATTAAGCATTGGATATGACAGGTAAAAAGATAAGCATAGCATAGTTGTTGACTCTAATGAATGATGGTGCTGCACTTAGTTATTTGTATATCAAGTTAAGAGCATCTTTGGGAGCACATGTGTTTCAGATGCACGCCATTATGATAAGAGAGTGCATTTCAAAAGGGCATCCCGACTCTTGACTGCTATTGAGAATCACAATCTAAGATTTATCTTTGTCTTAAAGAGCAGTCTCAGGCTCTTCCTTGAAAGTTGAACTACTTAAGAACTCAATTATATTTTCAATCATTTCTTCAGGGTAAATCAAAACCCAGTGTTTATACTAATTTTCATTCTTTTTTTTCAATTGTAGATATGTTTTTCTTTGTTGATATTGTATCCTAAATGGGTGTGAACAAATAGAACAACCCTAAAAAGTAGTTACACCAACTTGGTAGATATCAAACCATCTTTGACTCTTGTCTCTCTCAATAGTGGATTCTCGACAAAATTATGATCAAAGTATGTTCCATACTCTCCTACTGATGGAGATTCATCACACACATTATCATAAGAAGTAATGTCTGTGCATAAGATGGTCCATTCTCCATGGATTGAGTGTCAATCCTCATTTCAACAATGAAAGGTTGCCCTAGAATATCCTCATAAGAACGAGTATTGTGGATGAGGAAGTGCAATTTTTTGAAGCTCCATCGATCATCATAAAAACATTTTCATAAGCGCTAAGTAAAATACATGATCCTTGTATGTAGTTTGCATCATCCATTCATGTTCTTGTCTCTATAATCCCTCGGAATGTATCATACAAATTTTACAGATCACATTTATCTCTAAACCATAATCAACTATAGAGAGAGCCAAAACATGACTCTCTTGGATCACTAATTCGTATCTTGATTTCCAGGTTTCCTCTAGCCTATAATTTCTATTGTATTTCTTTCAACCTCTTTCAAAATTTCATCTTGAATAATTAGGCCAAAAAAATTCATGTTTACTTGATATATTTTAGCCTCATCTTCTTCTTCATCTTCTTCATCAGATGAGTTAGCTAGTGTGATAGCATCATTCATTACTTGAGTAATAAAAAAAAACCTTTCATTTCCTCATCTTGGAGAAGAGGAAATATCTTCCTTTTGATGCATTTAATGATTTTTTTTTTTTTTTAAGTTCAAGTTTCGCTATCAAGAACACCTATTCCAAAGACACACTCAGTTGGATGTTTGAGAGAATATCTTATAATATTTCCTTGCATCATTCTCAAATTCAAATTAAAAGATCATTATGCCTTTTGGTGTTCTCTTTGTAGTATTCTCATTCTATTGACTTTCCTCATTCTTTTCAACAAAATCTTTCTCATCATGTTATACCTTTTTATGATTATTTTGATTTTCACATTCATTCATCGGATTTTTATCTTTCGTTATTTCACATACAAACATTTGATCAAGAGCAGACTTCCAAGCACTCTTTTGTATGATCACATCATGTGCTCTCACTAGTGCTTGAGTAAAATATGTTGATTGAGACTTAGATCTCTCAACTTCTTGCTCACTAACATCCAATGGTTCTAACTTACTTAGAGATGTGTTGGTAATATTAGGAAAATTCTCATATATATTTTTAATCTCATCTTTCACATAGTTCACGGGAAAAGAAAGCCTTGTCCTTACCATGTATGCTTTCTTATCTATAACAACCACTAGTTGTTGCTCTTTGGATTTGTTAACTCTTCACATGCATAGAAGTGTTCTTGTGCATCACACCACAAACATCTTATTCATCGAGTACCTTATCGCTGATTTGGATGAGCATTTCTCTAATAAACTGGTTAAGCTTGTGATATACGGATCTAAGGCATTATAGGTTGCATAGGTGGGGCTACCTATGGTATCATCATTCATTGAGTAGCACCTTGCATAGGATTTGGCTGGCTAGTTCTAGGATTAGTTGATCCAGCATATTGGAGACCCATGGAGTACATCTTCTCATGTAGGCTGTCCATCTCTTTTACTAGAGAAGTCTACATGGTCATCGCATTTTCCATCTCCTTACTCAAGGATTCCTTTAGTAGAAATGTGAATCTTGCATATTAGGCCTTTTAGCTTAAGGATTGATTACGAATCGGCCAATAAAAAGAGGTTGGAGACAGAGTTGAGTCCTGCCATCCATAAGTTAGGCATAAGTTTTCCTTGTTTTTGTGTGGTCAAACATGGAAAAACTAGGTACAACTCATGGGTTTCCTGTTAAAAATGGTTTTGCAAGCTTAGAAATAGCGTAGAGCCCTTCAATTCCCTCAAAGTTAGAAAAGCTAACAATAAATGAAGAAATTCAATGTAATGTTTATCCTTGGCGCTTAGATTGGCTTGAGGAAAAATGGCTGATATCTCAACAATGATGAAGAAATGCACGAACTATCCTAGACCATTGGACCGAGCTTCAATTGGTTAGATATCATTGAATTCCAATAAAGATCAGGAAACCTCTACCTAAACTAACTATAACAATCATCCAATCTCACCCTTAGGGTTAAGAGAGATGTTTGAGTATCTCTTTGCTTTAAAGTAAAGGGTCTCCTTTCACACAAATTCTAGCATTCTTGTTGAGTTATACTTTTGCATGATGATGTTCTCCATCAAACATTACTTAGGCATGATCCTTGCTCCCTGACAATGGCACCAAAATGTTTTGAGTTGTAGCATAGGCTAGGCGCACACACTTCTAACTTATTGATATGTGAAGCATAGACCTCAACCTAGTTGTAGATGATTACATAGTGAGATGTGATGGATGGGCATCAAGTAGAATGTTGAAAATATCTCCCCTCGTTAGAAACTTAGAAAACAAACAAGAATTTCCTTCTGCAAGCTCAAGGTCCTAGATGCTTGATGGAGCTTAATGTATGCATATTTGATGCTTCCAACTATTGTAACATCAAGCTTTCATTATCCTTGAAGAGGACATGTTCTTCAGAAAATTTATCATTTGATGGTTCCTTATATATGAATTGAACAAAAGCATTTAAATGCACAT
This sequence comes from Ceratopteris richardii, assembly GCA_020310875.1. Lineage (NCBI taxonomy): Eukaryota > Viridiplantae > Streptophyta > Polypodiopsida > Polypodiales > Pteridaceae > Ceratopteris > Ceratopteris richardii. Next base: position 91,132,978 of record CM035427.1, on the reverse strand, counting down.
ATTTTCTTTTTATTAATTGGTTGATCACTTATGATCATTTCTTGTAAGGTTCAAGGTATTTAGCTTTGTAAAAGGAAAGAAAAAAATGCCTAAAAGCCACAATCTAGAAGTGGTTGGAATTCATTCTCAATCAATCAATCAAAAAGTAAATTTGATTTAAACTCTCTTTTCCTAGATTGTAGGAAAATCAATCTAAACTACCAAAACTGCCTGAGTTTAAATTAGAATTCATGAAGAATATGCATGTCCAAATCTCATGAGTCTACATAAAGACTCCAAAACATTTTTACAGTAAGGAGATTAATGATTTGAAGCAACACATATACTCTTTGATCATTGCTTGGTGCCACTTTTGTTCTCTACTCATTCTTCCTCAAACTCAGTCAACTTGTAGAGCATGTTGCTCTTTCTACAAAGCTCCAAATGTAGTGTTTAAGTGCTAATTAGAATTTTATTACTTTGTAGCTTATGTGTTTAAATTATCAATTCATTTGACTCATTAATTATAGGGAAATTCAAGTTTTTGAGACTCAGGTTCAATCTTTGTACATCCATGAAAATTTGAGATGACACCAATTCAGTGTTAAATTGATTTCTCCTTGCTTGACTTATATAAATTAGGGCTCTTATGCGTTTTAGGAGGCCATGCTATGTATGAAACTTGCTTAAGAGGAATTTTTCCAATTGTTAATGTGTTGTCCGCTCTCAATGTTTGATATCACAACTTCCATCCATTTTTAGATGGCTTTTGTGAGTTAGTCAAGGTGCAAGCTATTTGTTTTGCATGAACTTATTCTTTTTGATGTTCCAAAGTACTTAATGGGTTTTACTGCACTAAACACAATCCTAAAAGGCCTAATTTACATATCGTGAGAGCTAGGGCTGGCCCTATGATAGTTTTTTGGATAGACTTTACCACTCGAGAACTCTACTCTACAAGCTCTCCAAGCTTCTCCAACTTTTCTTTCATTGATATCAGAGCAACCTAAAAGATGGCAGATGGCTTTCCATCAATGATATAGGAGCTTGATAGAAACAATTATGGTACTTGGAAAATCAGAATGGAGACTTATTTGCAAGGAAGAAACCTATATGGGATTGAAATAGGTGATGAAGCAATGCCTATTCCAAGATCCAAAGGAGGTCATACTCAAGAGGAAATAGATAAGCTCACACTTTAGTGTGCAAGGGATGCTAAAGCAATTTCATCAAATCTATATCTACGCTTATACTACCACATATTAGAAGATGGAAGGCATATCAAGTCACTTGTGATGCCTTAAAAACTTTCTTTTCTGCTAGTATAAAAGCAACAAAGAACCATCTTTGGAATGAGTTCAACCCAATGAAGAAGAACCCAAAACAAACCATCATTGAGTTTGTTAAAAAAGGTCAAGGAGGTTGTTGATCACTTGGCATCCATTGGAGAGTTGATTGAAGAAGTGGACATCATGAGGAAAATTCTCAATAGGATTAGAGGTGACAAGCAATGACAATCTTTCACCATAGCCTATGATCGCATCATGGATGTGCAAACTCCAGACTTCAAAATCTTTCTTGGACAACTCTTCAATCAAGAGGCCAACAATAGCATAAAGGAAGGTAACACCTATCATGGTAATTCAACTAGTGCTCTATATCTAGATAAGAAGGAGAAGAAGTTGAAATGCAACAAGAAGTAAGAAGATGACGAGGAGACTTCCCAAGCTAGCTTTGCAGGCAAGAGCAAATGGAAAGAGAAGAAGAAAGGACCAAAGCATGACAATAATAAAGCTCAGAATGTTCAACATTCTACCATCTATGATAAGACCAACCACACCACTCAGAATTGCTAGTTCAATGAGAAGACCTAGAAAGGAAGTGGAAGAGGTGGATATGGCAACAATAGACGCAGAGCAGGACACAACTTCAACAATAACAAAAGAGGCCATAACAGAAGGGACTACAACAATTATTCTGAAGATCAACAACATGAAGACTCATTGCTATTGATGAATCTAAGTCACAACAAAGCTAAAGAAGATTATCATCTATTCTACATAGATTTAGGATGCCCAACACATGTTGCAAGCAACATAGATCTCTTATTTGACTTGGAAAGTCCAAAGCATAGACATTAAGTTCAAACAAGGGATGACACAAAGCATAGTGTGGAGATGATTGGTAATGTCAAATCTTCCAATGGTAGGACAAATATTTTGAGCAAGGTATTCTATGTTCCGACCAGTACAGAAAACCTAATCAGTGTAGGCCAAACATTTGATAAAGGTTTGCAAGTTAGGTTCACACAACATAGAGCTTTTGTGGAAGATCCATGTCAAGGCTTTAAAAAGATAGCCCGAGGTGAGAAACATGGTAGGCTCTTTACTTTTGAATTAGGATAAACCAAAAACATAGCTCTATTCAATGTTGGGTCTCAAACCCTAAGTGACCTTGAAGTGTGGCACAAGAGGCTAGCTCATGTGAATGAAAGAACCTTAAAGGATATATGCAAGGATCAAAGTTTTCTTGGATCGTGAGTAGTTGGTGTAACACCGTTATTGCTGTGTTTAATAAATAGGAGTAAAAAAATCATGTTGCCCTTCGGAAATGCACTCTTTTATCATAATATTGCAATCATGAAAAATATTGTTTGGATCTCTCTTGTGGATTAATTTTCTCCTCATATTTTCAATATGGGAGTACATTGAAAATTGATCACAAACTAATACTTCAATTGAGTAATTTGGATGAATCTCAAATTGCTCGACCTCTTGCTTATGCGTCTCCAAAGGCTCCAATTTAACTATAGACGATCTTGCATTTTAAGAAAATTACTTTTCATACAGATTCTTCTTTTCATCTTCCGCCGAATTTGCAGGTAAGGGAAGACGTTCAGTAACCAAATATATTCTTACTGATTTCAATAACTACTTGGTATCTTTGGCTTCTTTTATCACTCATAGGCATATGAAATACTCTTGAGCATCATATAACACACATTTCTTTCTTCTAGCAGTTCATCTCTCAGTTTGACCAGCATTTCTCAAAAATACTAACTAAAGTAGTGGTGCACATATTTTTTTCATCATTCGGTGAGTATAGGAAGCCAACCAAGACACCATGACTAGCTAAGACATTCCTTGCATATGATTCATTTTCCTATTGATTGATTGAGTAGTTCCACCATCTTGACACCCATCGAATGCACCTTGTTGTGTAGAATTGCAATGTCTTTTGATAATGAAGCTTGCATGGTCATGGAATTTAGTATTTTTCTATATAGGATTTCTGACTCAAAATCTAATGGAGTCCTAGAGGTGGATGCAACATTAGCCATTGCCATAGTTGCACTCATCTTAGGTCCCATCACATGTATATGCCGAGCATGAGTTGGAAAAATAAAGTCATATAAAACGATGGTGTTGCTTCATCTAAGCAATGGATTCATCTACACATCTATCACTTTCCCAATTGTCAGATGGATCCTGTCTCTCTCTTGGCTCCTAAAAATTCCTTTCTACTTGAGCTCTATCCTAAAAAATCAAAACTTTTAGGAAACGAATCATTTAAATAGGATTTAGTGTATTTCTATCCGACTCACATAGTTGTGCAAATCTTCACATGAATGCATCATGTAGATAAGGCAATGAAATACTTCGCTTAGTTGAATGCACCCATACCAAAAACCCATACCGACTATATTGGCTAAAAAATTCTAAATAGAAGATCTTAAGCATTTCATGGATGTGGGCGTATTCCTCAAAAACATGTAAATGATCAGTGATATTCATCCCTAAAATGATGTGAAAATTTCCCTTTTTTCTCTTAAGGTTGACTGCAAAACACGTCCACCATGTCACTCTATCGTAATATTCTTGAACATTTTTTCCATCTCTCTCCATTGGTTGGCTTAGTATGCAGTAGAATTTCGAAAATTAAAGACTCGAAAGTCTCTCTAACTTGGTATCATCACTAGGGGAAGAATCCATTGAGATGATCAGCTTGGGAATGAGTTGGATCATTCTAGAATTCCTTCACCTACTTTTTTCAATTCTGGATTTTTCTAAGATCTTATCTTTCATCCTCGGTTTTTAGAATAGAGATGATTGTGTCTCTTTTACACTTTTGTTTTGGAATTAGAACTAGATCAATTTAAAGTTCACTGAGCTCTCCTTAACTTTATTTTGATTTTCTCTTATGTTTTCTCATATCCTTTTAAGGTTACTCTTCCTGTTCTTGATTTCCCAAGTTGAGTTGTTTTTTTTTCTCAATTCTAGCCTTTGTCTTTTGTGTTTTTAGGTTTTTGGATTTAATTATTTTATAATGCAACAATCTTGTATTAGCTACGAACAATTGAAAAGTTCTTTCACTACAATATGTTTAGTAGATTGCACAGAATGCTTTTACATCTCCTAATGCAAAGTGAAATCCTCACACAAATAGGAAAACATTAATTCAACTCTAGTGAGTGTTATGGAATATCAATAAAACTTGAAGAAGGGCTACCTTTTGAGGTTTGGTGAACGGCCTCAAAAAAGTGTGAACGGGCTCAAAAAATAACCCTTGATAGCCAGGGGAACCATTGCTCCAGCAAACAACTCTACGTGGTCATGCCTTATCTTTATCTCCTACAAGCATCAATAAGTTAATTAGTTCTCAATTAATTCGATCTTAAACCTTATACCTAAACCAAGTATATTCCCTTTCATGTCGGATTCAATTATCTTGGGAAAGGAAACTGAGTGGATTAGTTTGAGGTTTTGTCATGTGTCTATAAGTGATCATAGAGGGTTTTTGTGTTGTGTTTAGGTAAGTGGTAGTGTATGGTCAGAGGAAAGATACTCACACCAAATTTACCAGCACATTATACAAACTCGACATGTAACTCTGAGGTCACGTGTCATTTGGGTATATAAAGCAGGGTTATCAAAACCACGGTTAACTAAGTATTAGTCTTTAGTTTCTTTGAGGAATTGTTATTATCCTTAGAAACAACTACTAAAGTTTATAAAATGGCAAAGTCTAGAAGGGCTACACATGGGGTATCTAGCCCCTTCCATCTAAATGGTGGGTATCTAGCCCCTTTCATCATGCTTGCGTTTATGGGAAATGTAGTTATGATTCACTTCCAATACCAATGTAAGTAAAAAATAGCGTCTCGAAGGGAAACGAATCAGCTCAACTCAATCTCGAACACTTCATCTTCTTTAGCTTCTCTTGAATATTTTCTAGAAAACCATTGAAGAGAGAAATAATCTATTAGTACTTTTGAAAACAAAAAAAGAACACATTCTTGCCGTTTATCTATAACCTTTTTACCATTATATATTTTTTACCTTTATTTATTCGATTTCTCTTTTTATGTTCATTTTATCTAATTAATCTCGTATTTTCTTTTATTTCCGTTATGTTTCATTAAGTTCCTTTATCTTTTCCTTATGTCTTTCACTGCATTCATTTTACCATCTTTTATATTTTTATTTCTTTTTACTATTTTATTTTTACTTCTTTTCTTCTTATTATTTTCTAATTTTCTATTTCTTTCCTGAATCTCTAATTTCCTTTCTCTCTATTAAAATCTTCTATTTTCGTTCTAATTTCTTTTTTTTTTTTACGTTTCTCTTTTCTTACTCTCTCCTTTTTTCCCTCTCTCTCTCTCTCACGCCATTGCTCTCTCTCTCTCTCTAACTTTCCACGCATTCACATTCCATGTTCTTTTCTTCTCCGATGCTTGTAAAATCTCAAAACAAAATACACACCCTCACAAACGATCTATAGGTCCATACAATCACGAATGTGGGCATAGAAATTAAAAAGTAGGTGCTGTAACGAGAATTCCTCATTATTGCTTTGGTCATCAAATACAAGAAAAGAGTTGCGATGCACTTTTAAAATGTACTCTCTTATCACAATAATGTGCCTCTGAAACACATGTTCTTTCAAAATTGCTCTTAACTTGATTTACAGATATTCCAGTCAAGCAGCTCCATTTATTCGAGTACCTCTCCTCTTCTTCGTCAGACGCTTAATATTTCTGATATTGAATTGCGAAAGTATGTTACTAACTTCAGTCGATCATATTCGAAAAGTAAATCAAAATGTGCCAAGATAGAAAAAATGCGCAAATAATATGGTAATGGCGATTGGAATTACATCGCAGCTCGTCTTTTCTGTAGTTCAATATAGGCATAGTAACACTAAGTCTAGCAAACCCCCGATAAAAGAGATTTGCTCTCTCTCTCTCTCTCTCTCTCTATATATATATATATATATATATATATATGACTGCAAGTAGAGACACAGAGAGAGAATTGGAGGGAGAAAATTCATATATGTACAGTTGCACTATTGTGAGATAGAAGAATCGGCATACGTTTATGTGTTTACTAATATTTTTATATATGAAGAATAAACAATGATGGCCTATGTTGAGCTTTTCCATTGAGTGATTTTACATTGAAATCAAATCTTCGCATAAGTTACCTTTATGGTGTACTTTGTTGATATCCTCCGTCCTTCCTAAGTTGTAATCTAGTAGGCTCCTTTGACTTATAATCCTTCAACAATCCATTCATCTCAATAAGACCTTGGGAAGTTCAAGCTAAAGGATTCTCTTTCATCCATGTTAGCACTAGAATTTTTGCCCAGATCTTCAACAGTTTCTCATGGCCTTCTGCATGTTCTATTTGTTCATGAAAGGTGTAGAAATTCATGCGCATGGAAGAATCAAATACCTTATCTATCGATACTTCAAGCTTAAATGACTATAACACAAGAAATGAAAGAGGTCTTACCTTGAATCAATAGCTTTAGCCATCCTCATCATGAGGAGGTTTCGTAGTCCAACTTTATGGATCTAAAATTGTAGAAATCTTCTAGATTAGGAGTCATTTTCTTCTTGAAGAATGCTTTAACATAACGTTTGCCAAGATATGTTTGTATTTATGTATATTTATATACATAAATTCACCTATCTCTTTAGTAGAAGAGGATCATCGTAGTGTATGCATATTTAATGAATCCATGGGAGCACGCTTGTAATGATACAAAAGGAGGTGAAAGCAGTTAGGGTTTCATGTAGTTTATGTTAAAACGCGTGAAGGAAAAAAAAAACGTATAATTTGATGCTTCATGCGTATTCAAAGTCTATTGCATTTATCCTACTATGGAAAGAGTGATTATGCATCGTCATTTACAATCTTTTCAATTCTGGATTTTTATACTGTTTTCTTTTGATTCCAATATTTCTCTTTCGTTGCCAACTTAACTAGCATCATGGTTTCTTCAAATGAGCTTCGGTTAATGATGATAAACGATATTTTCTTGGAATGACTAGACCTACCATGACGTTGAAGGATTCCATTTGAGCACAGTACAAGAGAGCCTTTAGGCATGATGGTGAAAAATTACATGTTCATCACATTACAACTGAAACTTTATTCTGATTAGGGACTCTGTGAGAATAGATCTGAGGAGACTTAAGGCTTTTTCATGTTAAGCCTCGTTCTCACTTTATACTTTAAACTCACAACATCTTGGACATGGACATTTTTATCTTTAGACAATTGATTATCACAATGAGTTGCTCTACTAAAGAACACATCCAAGGACCTCTCTTGAGGCATGGATAGGAAGAGATACTTCACTGGCAGTCTTATTGACAAGTAGATCCATGTAATAAGTTCTTAAAATACAAGGCATAGTTTGAAATCAATGAATCACCTTGTTTGAAAAATCTTTCCAAATCTTATACTTGGCCTATCAAATCCATTATAGTAGAATGAATTTCCTTCGAGGAACGTGGTTAAATTTTCTCCCACAGAACTGTTTGGTGAGCACATGATTGTGTCCTTTGAGACTAGATTTGAAACAAGTCTATTGGCATGTATTTTTTATTACAATGTGGCCCACATAGGGGATTATAATAGAAGAATATACTACGAACAAAGGAAGTCTTATAACGCCGGCCGAACGTATGGATGATTGGACTGGATCGGATATTAAAGATCCCATAAAACAAGAACATAGGAATGAATAATAATATTAGAATTTACAATATCTCCCTTCATGGAGATGAAAAAAGACACAATAAACGATTAGATAAGATCTCATAGTATTAGATTTTAAGATGACAAAATAAGATCACAAGGATCAGAACAAGGAGCTATGCAAGAAGAAGAACTAGAACGTGGAAGCTACTTTGTTGGAAACCACGGATCGACCTTCCAAGACAAGCATTGAACAGTTTGAGAACCTCAATGGGAAATTTGACCTTATAGCGGTATTGGAGTGCGATTCCGCATGCTAAAAAATACTCTAGCATGATATCGTCAATGGTGCAAGTGATGACATAGCATATCGTCTAGAAGCTTCGATGATCATTTGGCAAGTGATGATTCACATTAGATTATCCAAGTAAAGTTACGTTCATGCAAGGAAACCTATGATACAAGACAAGATGGATAACGATGATGTAAGCTAGAATGAACGGCCATGATAAGACTACTCCTTGTTGCTATTCATGTAATGAATTAATCCATTTTCTAATATCCAAGGTTCATCTACATGAGATTGGGCAGATGTACATACTTGCCTATGAAAACCATAGTTCAAGGTGCTTTTTTTCATATAGTTTGTTCTTCACATTGGATGTGGGAGTATGATTTCTCTGGCCAACTTGCTTCCTCAGATACATCTTGACGGCATGAACCTTCATTTTGCAGTAAAAGGAACTTTACAAAACTTTTCCTTCTTTGGATTTTCCTTTGAAATATCAAAAGAGAAATTTCCCTGTGTTCCCTTTAAGTGTTTTATTACTTGAACCTTGTCCATTATTGTTTTCTCATTTAGTCTTCCAAAAGAAAGGTATGAGGGAGTGGTATAACCAAAGTGTTTAGGTTTATCACCAAACCATCATATTTTATGGGAAATATCCAAAACCACCTACAAGATAGTTCTTCGGGTATCATCCCAAAACCAATAATCACTCTTGTGCTTAAGAAAATACAGAAAAGTCATTCGGCTAAAGTCATCCACAAAAGTGACATAATACTTACTATCTGCAAGTGATAATTCCTTCGTAGGACCCCAAACATCTGTATGCACCAATTCTAATAAATCCTTGCTTTACAATTTTGCACTTGAAAAGGGATGTCTTGCTTGCTTACCAAATTGACAAGCATCACACAAATGTATCATATTTTGTTTTGAGATATCAGGTAAACCAACAATAATCTTTCTTTTAGCCATGTCTTTTAACTTATGTACATTTACATGTCCTATTCGCTTATGCCATAATTCAATCTGAGAAATCTTATTATTACCAACTGAATAATAAGAAACAAAATTAGGAGCTGCATCCAATGTAAAAAGTCTTCCTTAGCATTGACCTTTTGCCAAGACTTTATAATTCTCCTTTGGATTTTCAACAAAACACCCAGATTTGTTGAACCGTACTTGATAGCCACATTCCACCATCTGACCAATTGAAATAATATTTTTACTTATTGACGATACATGAAGAACATCTTTTAAGATTTTATTGCCTTTTTTATCTTCAAAGCACACGTCTCCAACTTGTGCTATATGATGCATTGAACTGTCACCTGTTTCAACTTTACCATCAAACAAAGGTGCATGTAAATTAGCAAACCAATCAACATTATTACTCATATGATTACTACATCCACTGTCAACATACCATACATCATTGTTATGAGTTGCATCTGTATGCATGTTCATCATTAGTACATTTTCATGATTTTGTTCGTGAACAAAATTACCCTGTGTATGGTTTTGCCTTGCATATCCATATCGCCCTTGTTTATGCCAACAATCAGGAGATATATGACCATGCTTACCACAATTATAAATTATACCTGAATTACCTTGATACCCATTACGTCCTCTGCCACGGTAGGAATATCCCCCCCTACCACGCATATTCATATCTGAGCTGCTTGCATCATAATTATTGTGTGTCTCATTTCGACCTCGACCACCTCTGAAAGTTCCTCTTCTGCCACCTCTTCGACCATGCTGATTTCCTGCATAAAGTGCATGACCTACACTACCTTTTTGCATAGACTGTCCACCATTAATATTAATTTCATCTATTATCATAAGTGAAACCAACTCATCAAAATCAGGCAACTCCGCTCTCACAAATACAGAAGTTGTAAAAGCTTTCCATTTTTCATCTTCTTTTAAACCATGTAAAACAAATGCAACTAAATCATCATCTTCAACGATGCACAAAATTGAAGCAAGTGCATCGACAATCTGCTAAATTTTTAAAACATAATCATTTATTGATTGTCGTACATCCTTTTGCAAATTATTTAATTCATTTTTCAATTGAATTCGCCATGCCTTAGTGGTTGTTGAGAAGAGTCGCTCTAATGCTTCCCAAATCTCCTTGCTTGTTCTCAAGTCCTGTATGTGTCCTACCATGCTTGACCCAATATTTTGTGACAATACAAAGATTACCTTCTTGTCACGCTCATTCCACCTCTGATATTCTCGGACTTGCTGTGGTCTCGGATTTTGATTAGGCAAGTCCCGTTGAGGTTCTGTACCACTAATAAGACCATGCAACTTCCTACCCATAAGATATGCAGACATGCAAAAATGCCAGGCTTGATAGTTGGTTTTACTCAATTTTTCTATTTGGCTATTTCCGTCAGCCATCCTAAAAGAAGGTAATTCTAAGCGAAGGTACTTGCAAATTATCAGCTTATTGGTGTTGCATCTTATGCATATACCTCATGTATAGCACCTTTGATGCATCAACCTCGCTCTGATACCAATGTAGAATAAAGAAATTTCAAGAAGTAGCATAAATGGAAGCATGAAGGGAAGCAGAGAATAGCATAGACTGCGAAGATGATAGAGCAGAGTAGATGCACAAGACTAGATAAAAGAAGAGAAGTTCTCTGTACAAAAAATGTCTCTATATTCACAATGATGGAGTATCAACAACTCTATACAAACGTGAATTCCTAAGCTCTTTATATAGAGTTTTGGGAATGAATATGTGCCAATGATTTTTTTGTACAAAAGTAGTGAAGAATATTTAAAGTAATAAAGGAATGGATAATAACTAAAAAGTTTCTCAACAACCTTTTCACAAAAAAATGGATGCTATTTTAAAGCACTAAAAGAGTAAAGAGTGATCAACTTTTAATGACCTTTTTTATGAAAAAGCTTTTCCTCAAAAACGGATGTGCAACAAAGGAGCACCAATCTTTTGTTTCCCGTGTGTTTTGGTTTTTTGAGAGTAAAAAAAAAAAAAAAAAAAAAAAAGAAAAAAAACTGAGTAGAATATTGTTTTGTTTTGGGGGGCGCTATATATGACGGTACATTTTTGTCTAGAGAACGATGACAAAATAAAGTATCTCATGCCCGATGCAATAATAAAATATAATATCCCATTTCAGGATAGTAATAAAATATAATTTGATTTAGAGTGTAAAAATAAAGTATTGTCTCTCCACGTTCAGGGAGACAAAGGTACATTTTTCGGTCATTTTTCCTAAAGTACATTTTATAATCTGGTACAGCCCCTTCCCTCTTGATTGGAGAGCCCATATCAAATTTTAAAGTACATCTTCTCAAATTAGATATGGGTCCTCTACCCAAAAAGGGAAGCAGCTATATTGCACTCTGAAATGTACTCTAGATTGGTTTCAGCAATAAAAATGACACAAAACCAAGGTTGTCAATATTAAATGGACCTAGAGCCCCGTTTCCACTTAGAAATAGGAAGAAAAAAATTATACTATAAGGTTCTTCAGATGGATGGGAATTGGGTGTCAATGTACACATAATCTTTCAAGAATGCTAACTATGAGAAAACTTTGTGGCCTTTTTAGAAACAATTCATTTTCTCTATGGTCTCTGCTCTCAAAGAAGGAAAGGGTTTGTATCATACCTCAATACAAACTTTACACAAAATCGTAGTCTGTCTCCAAAACCTATACTTTTTTGTCAAATTACGTGCTCTCTTGACATCTCTCCCACGATTCTCGAGCTTCCTAATAGATCTACAGATGAAACTCTAAATCTCACATTTCTTAAAGACCTATAGATGAAACTCTGCCCAATTTCCTAGTAGTAATGGGATTCGCAGATCCTTTATCCTTAAGAGCCTTGATTTCACGGAATTATTATTGTTGAAGCCTTTTGGATCTTCTTTATTATTGGAATACACACTAAAACCCCTTCGATGTTTGAGCGGAGAGCCCATATCACATTTTAAAACACATGTTTCATAACATCACTTTAGTCGTTCATTCAAGCATGAACGCTTATCAGTGTTTTTAAGACATGAACTCCTTTCTCAAGGGCGAATGATTTTTGTCATTTTGTAACTCCGAGAAGCTAAAGGTTATGCATGGGTGAACAATAGATAAAAGTTTATATGGACAAAAGTTGGAGGAAAACTTTTCATTTCCTTACATTGAAAAGAGTAGTGGGATTACCTCCAATTATGTCGGGAGATGTGGATAGGATATAAGTACAATGATTAACAAATGAATTTCTATGTTTTATAGGGATCAAGAATATAATAAAATAATTCACATGGTTAATTAATAACTTATTCGCAGAAAAATATGAAACCATAAAATAACAGAAGTTTAACAGTTTTTTAATAAAAGAAGAGCATCAATTATGACAAGAAACGCTACTTTCTTGTAGTGCATAAAACAGATATCAAATATTTGCTTATGATCTCTCTTTTGTGTTGTATTCAGCTTGTTGTCTTTTTTAACCTTTCATTTGCTTTTCTCCTCCTCCTTGAAAGGATGGCAAATCCAATAATTTTGCTGACCAATTTTATAGGCTACATATAAGGGCACCTTTAGCAAACCTAATACAAGGGTAAATGTTTGGGTCGTTGGAACAAAAAACTTGCATTATGCTTGAGGAGCATATATTATATGTTGCGTCCATCATTTGAATGATGCCACATATACTCCTTGAGGAGTTTTATTTGCATTCATTCATTGTATTGAGTGATAAATCAAATATGATCACTTTCTTATCTAAGTTTCAAAGCATTTATCTTTGTAAAAGGGGAAAATAGAAAGACTTAAAGCCACGAGCTAGAAGTGGTTAGGATTGATTCTCAATCAATCAATCAATCAATAAGTAGATATGACTTCAACTTTATCTTTTCCAAGATTGTAGGAAAAGATTCCAATCAATCTAAACTAACAAACCCGCCTAAATTTGAATTCAGATCTATGAAACAAAAAACATGTTCATATCCTCTATACTCTATATAAAGAGTCCAAAACATTTTTACATTAAGTAGATGGTTGATTTGAAGAAATACATGTACTCTTTTTATCATTTCTTGGTGCCATTTTGTTCTATGCTCCTTCCTTAGACTGAGTCAACTTGCAAAGATTGCTTCCCTCTCTCTCTATAGCACTCCAAATCAAGTCTTCAAGCATTCATTGCAAGCATATAATGATCTTTTTTACGTGTACAAGTTTTCAAGTCATTTGTCTCATTACAGTCTAAGAAATTTGAGTTTTATAATCTTGGGGTGATTCTCTGCACATTCGTGAAAATTCGGGATGACACCCAATCAGTGTTAAGGGGATTAATCCCTCATTGGTTTTTATAAATTAGGAATTTTATGCATTTCAGCAAGTGAACCCTATGTATGACACTCCCATAATAGGAACTTTTCCAATTATTTCTATGTTGGCTACTTTTAGTGTTTGAAGTCATAATGTCCATCCAACTTTAGAAGGTTTTTGTGAGCTACTCAAGGTGCAAGTTATCTGTTTTGCATCAGCTTGTTCTTGTTGATGTTTCAAAGTAGCTATTCACTTTTATTGCACTAATCACAAGCCTACAAGGTCTAATTTACATATCCAAAGAGCTAGGGCTGGTCCTAGGTTGGTTTGCTGGATCAACTTTACCACGTGACAACTCAACTTCCCAAGCCTCTCCAAGCTTCTCCAACTTTCTTTTAGTGGTATCAGATCAACTTTAAGATGGGAGATGGCTTTCCATCAATGATTGAGAAGCTTGATAGAAACAATTATGCTGCTTGGCAAATCAGAATGGAGGCTTATTTGCAAGGAAGGAACCTATATGGGATTGTATCATGTGAGGATGAAATGCCTATTCCAAGATCCAAAGGAGAAGCTGCTCAAGACGAAATAGATAGGCTCACACTTTGATGTTCAAAGGATGCTCAAGCAATGTCATACATACATGTCTCATTTTCTATTAACACATATTTGAGGATGCAAGACATCTCAAGAGATTTGGGATGTTCTAGAGACTTTTTTTCCTGCTAATATAAAAGCAAGGAAGAACCATCTTTAGAACGAGTTCAACCAAATGAAGAAGACTCCAAAGGAAAGCATCACTGAGTTTTTTACAAAGGTCAAGGAGGTTGCTGATCAATTGGCATGCATTGGAGAGCTGATTGAAGAAGAGGCCATCATGAGGCAAATTCATAATGGGACTAGAGGTGACAAGCAATTGCAACCTTTCACCACAGCCTATGATCTCATCATGGATGTGCAAACTCTAGACTTCAATATCTTTCTTGGAAAACTCTTCAATCAAGAGGCCAATAATAGGATAAAGCAAGGAAACTCCAATCATATTAATTCAACTAGTGCTCTATATGCAAATAAGAAGGACAAGAAGCTGAAAGGCAAGAAGAGGGAAGAAGATGAAGAGGAGACTTCCCAAGCTAACTTTATGGGCACGAGCAAGTGGAAAGGGAAGAAGAAAGGACCAAAGCATGAAAACACCAAAGGCCAAAATGTTCAACCTTGTGCCAGCTATGATAAGACTAACCACACCATTTAGAATTGTAAGCTCAATGGGAAGACCCAGAAAGGAAGTGAAAGAGGTGGATATGGCAACAATAGAGGCAGAGGTTGACACAACTTCAACAATAACAATAGAGGCCATAACACAAGGGACTACAACAGTTATTTTGAAGATCAACAACATGAAAACTCATTGCTCATGATGAATCTAAGCAATAAGGATGGTAAAAAAGATGATCATTTATTCTACATAGATTCAAGATGCTCAAATCATATTGCAAGCAACACAGCTCTCTTATTTAATTCAAAAAGTCCAAATCATAGACATGAAGCTCAAAGAGGGGATGAAAAAAAGCAAAGTGTGGAGAAGATTGGTAATGTCAAAGCTTCTGCATATGCATACATGAATGCATATGCATACATGAATGCATATGCATACATGCATGCATACACATGCATACATGCATGAATGTACATGCATACATGCATGAATGTACATGCATACATGCATGAATGTACATGCATACATGCATGAATGTACATGCATACATGCATGAATGTACATGCATACATGCATGAATGTACATGCATACATGCATGAATGCATATGCATACATGCATCCATATGCATGAATGCATATGCATACATGCATGAATGCATATGCATACATGCATGAATGCATATGCATACATGCATGAATGCATATGCATACATGCATGAATGCATATGCATACATGCATGAATGCATATGCATACATGCATACATGAATGCATATGCATACATGAATGCATATGCATACATGCATGCATACACATGCATACATGCATGAATGCACATGCATACATGCATGAATGCACATGCATACATGCATGAATGCACATGCATACATGCATGAATGCACATGCATACATGCATGAATGCATGCATACATGAATGCATATGCATACATGCATGCATACACATGCATACATGCATGAATGCACATGCATACATGCATGAATGCATATGCATACATGAATGCATATGCATAAATGCATGCATACATGCATGCATGCATGCATGCATACATGCATACATGCATGAATGCACATGCATACATGCATGAATGCACATGCATACATGCATGAATGCACATGCATACATGCATGTGCATGCATGCATATGCATACATGCATGCATGCATGCATACATGCATATGCATACATGAATGCATATGCATACATGCATGCATACACATGCACACATGCATGAATGCATATGCATACATGCATGAATGCATATGCATACATGCATACATGCATATGCATACATACATACATGAATGCACATGCATACATGCATGAATGCATATGCATACATGCATGAATGCATATGCATACATGCATGAATGCATATGCATACATGCATGCATACACATGCATACATGCATGAATGCACATGCATACATGCATGAATGCACATGCATACATGCATGAATGCACATGCATACATGAATGCATATGCATACATGCATGCATGCATGCATGCATGCATGCATGCATGCATACATGCATACATGCATGCATGCATACATGCATACATGCATGCATGCATACATGCATACATGCATGAATGCACATATACATGCATGAATGCATATGCATACATGCATGTGCATGCATGCATATTCATACATGCATGTGCATGCATGCATATGCATACATGCATGCATGCATATGCATACATGCATGCATGCCTGCATACATGCATTCATGCATATGCATACATGAATGCATATGCATACATGCATGGATACATGCATGCATACACATGCATACATGCATGAATGCACATGCATAAGTGCATGAATGCATATGCATACATGCATGCATGCATGCATACATGCATGCATGCATGCATGCATACATGCATACATGCATATGCATACATGCATACATGCATACATGCATACATGCATACATGCATATGCATACATGCATGGATATGCATACATGCATGAATGCACACGCATATATGCATGAATGCATATGCATACATGCATGCATGCATATGCATACATGAATGCATATGCATACATGAATGCATATGCATACATGAATGCATATGCATACATGAATGCATATGCATACATGCATGCATACTGTAGCTCAGTGATGAGTAGCACCTCCTTTAATGTCAATCCAGGAAGACATGAGGATGGTATGAACACCTCGAGCAAGTGAAGGCACAAGTGCATGAGTGAGAAGCACACTAACATGCAGACACATACACACACACGCGCACACACAGTAAGACAAAGAGTGAGAAGCAATGGAGTTCTTTAGATTACTTCCAAAATGCTCATACAAGTTCAATTCAAATACAAGCTAAACTCAAAAATGAGCTCTCTAGCTCTATTTATAGTTTTTGACTAGGTTTTGGCCCTGTCCAGACCTAGTGTCCGGCCTAGTTAAAAATTAGGCTCCAGGGCCAATTTGAGGGCTTAAACGGAGTCTAAAAAATACGAAAATTGATATGTAGGTACTTATAAGGCTCCTCAAGCTCAAGGACTCCTTGGCTTGCACAAAATGGAGCTACAAAAATATGAAATGGTATTTACAATGATTGTTAGTGATAAGAATCACTGTTATAAAGATGTTGATTTGGAAAAATTTGAAGGGCCTATCTACCAGATTTGCATCGACTGCTTTGTCTACTTAATCCTTCACCTCGCTCTGACTCTCTCCGCTGGCTTCCTTGTCTAGTCAGTCCTTGGGTGCCCATACTACTCTCAACACCCCCCCCCTCTCTCGCGTCTGTCGTCCCTGACAGACCCTTGTTGCTGGGAGTGTTGGATGTAATATTCCACAACCTGAGTGGCAAGCTGATGTTCTTGTATGCGTAGTCCTCTGGCCAAGTCTATCATCATACGATCCCAATCAATTGCTCCTGGAATGTCCGGATGTGGGAGACGTAACTGATCTGCATGGATCGCTTATTCTACTACGAATAGATGTAGCAAATGTGTGGGTCTAGGAATGAAAATTTCTGAATGATATTCCCAGAATCGGGTAGAGAACATTTCCTCAAATGTTTGCTTGAAGCATGCGGGTAAGTACTTTATTCGTGCATGCCAGGCAAAGATTATAGTGACCGAGGGAGTCTGGCTCATGTCGTAGACTAAATCCTTGTTACCTTGGGAGAATCCAGGGGCAGAGATGTATGGAGCTTGTACCATCCGAAAGGTTTTGAAGACAATGGTTATGAGCTCCAATATTTTCATACACATTTTCGCTGCTATGTCGGGTACATTATTTAGACGTGTAGACCAGTGCCGAATTGTTGATACCATGTAGGCTACGGTTGGGGTCCCTCGAGGTGGAGCAAAATATGGATAGTTAACCCAAGTCGAGCATTCTTTATTGTTGCGTACCTTGATCGCAAATGCTTGCCATGATCTGTTACATACCATTGGGCAATAACATGGATTATACTTGATATACAGTGGCATGGTTGCCCAGGTGCTCATCATCTCAGGGTAATCGGTTAGTAGGCGTGCATGCCAATTAGGCTGGAAGATCGAGCCAGCACGCGCATCTGTCGGTAAGTCCTCTGGCTCAAATTGAGTGGCAAAGGTGGGCTCCTTCCCTGTATGTCTTTTAACTTCTGCATTATAATCATGTAGCAAGACAAAAAAAGGCATGTATTGCGACTCTGATGTTGTGATTAACCGTTGGTGGGATAAGTTCTGAAAGTAAGAAGACCGAAGGACAGTTTCTTCGAGATTTGTGAGAGATTGCATTTGCACGGCAACGCGATCATCATGTGTCTTACCCACTTTCTCAACCCTTTTGACCCAATCTGGAACTTGCATTTCTAAAGTGTCCTGTCCTTCCTCTGTAGTCCGACCACCGGGTGTTGGCATTGGCTCGTACGGCTCTTCATAGCTGTCATCGACGGGGATTTCCACTACTGTTTCAGGTTCTGGTTCTTCCGTGGGCGAGGGTGGCCTTTCATATGGTAAGAGGCGTGCTTGGAGTTCTGCCACCTGTTTCCGGAGGGTCTCTACTTCTTCTGTAGAGTGTTGCAAGATTACTGGCTCCTGTTGAGTTGTGGGGGCACTGTCTATCTGTTTCTTTAGGTCTGCACATTCAGTCTCTAACTTTTCATATGACTCCAAGAAATTTGCATGCTCCTCAAGTAAGATGCGAATGTCTTCCGATGGGACTGCTCTATACTTGGTAGGGCTAATGGTTGCTCCTGCAGTTCCTTCCATAGCCGTTTCAAAGTTGTCTTGCTTTTGTTGTTGAAGCCTCTTGTTCTCTTCTAGTGCTGCTGCCATATGCTTCCTTAGTAGCCCAAGGTTGCGTCTGAGTGTAGCATTAGATATCATTTGCGCTTGGAGCACTGTTTCTAGTTCCTTGACTGCTTGATCATCTACTGTCGATGTCTTTGATTCCAATTCGGAGTGAGCCTCCTGTAAGGTGGTATGCTCGGTTAGGAGCGTTTGGTAATCAGCTTCAAGAGTGGTGACTCTAGCTTGCAGACGCTGAGATTCTGCGTGGAGGGCCGTAGTGCATTCTTCCAATTGATGGTATTCTTGTTGTAGTTGTTGTGCACACTGAAGTAATGTGTTGAACGTGCTATTTACATTATGAGATGTAAGGGGAAAAGTTTGAAATGCAGGGGAGGTGGAATTGGGGAGGGAGGTAGTGAATGCTGTGTGTGCCAATGATGTGGTGAGTGGTGAGGTGGGGGGTAGTGGAGGGGGAGAGGGTGGAATTGTGGGGAGAGGTGCTGTGGTGGGTGAAATGTCCATTGGGTCAAACAGAGTGGTG
Organism: Ceratopteris richardii; assembly: GCA_020310875.1. Taxonomy (NCBI): domain Eukaryota; kingdom Viridiplantae; phylum Streptophyta; class Polypodiopsida; order Polypodiales; family Pteridaceae; genus Ceratopteris; species Ceratopteris richardii. The sequence goes on along the minus strand of CM035427.1, from coordinate 91,113,370 downwards.
TGTATAGGGGCTACCATGTAGGTGGGTATGGTAGGTGAAGTGAGTGTGGTGTTCGTGTAAATTGATGTCGTTGTGAACATCGGGGAAATGTGCCTCTGAAACATTGGAGAGTGGATGAACTGCTCCACGAAGGATGGGTTTTGGGGTGGTGAGGTTAGGTTGAAAGAGGTGTAGGGGCCAGATGGGAAGTGAGGGTCATGGAATGGAGGTACCCGTATTGGGGGATAGGCTGGGAAACACAGGGTGCCCTCGGTGGGTGCCGGGTTTCCAACCACACTTGGAATTATGGGATGGCCAATTATGGGTTCGGAGGGTAGAAGGGTTGAAGTGTACAAGGGATTGGTGACGAAAGAGAAGAGGGTGTCTTGTGAGGTCGGTTCTCGAAAGGAAAATGATGTGACTGAGGGTGGGTTATAAGTGAAGGTAGAGGTGATGACTGACATTGCTTCCATGGTGGGAGGTGGTGGTGGGGGTGGAGAAGGTGGTGATGGGGGATGCTGGGGTGAGACGGGTGATGTCTGAACGAAGGTTTCGGCAGAGAGGTCAATGGTGGTGGTGGGGGTGGCTGTGGCTTCAATGGTTACTTCTTGTTCTATGACGGGTATCCTGATAGTCTTACCTGCACGTGGTAATGTGTCAACTCTGCGTTTGTCATACCTCACGGATTGGCGGACTGCTGTGTGGACAGCCTCCGGAACTCCCAAAGATTCTAACACTAATTTGAGGGTGTCAATGAAATGTTGATCCACCCCATCATCTGATAGCATTTCTTGCATTAAAGCTTGACCTGATACAAGAGCGAGTTGATGCCTTTCTTGTACTGCTTTGATTGTGTTGTATAACCTTTGTAGTTGAGCTGTATATGCAGGTGCACCTACAAGTTCTGGCACTTCTTGTTGCTCATCATGATGCTCTTGATCATAATCCTCCTCATCTTCCTCCTGTTCTTCATCTTCATCATCCTCTTCATCCACTTCAACTGTGGTGACAGGTACTTGGGAGGTTGTTGCCTGTGTTTGCACATTATCCACCTGTTGTGCCTCTTCTGCCTCCAGCTCTACATCTTGTAATAATTGTTCAAAGTCTTCATTCGTGAGTTCTTCCAAAGGTGCACCACTGGGAAATTCAAGATCGGTTGGGATGGGAGGGAATATCAAGTTAGGACCATCGGTGCTGCGTCTTGGAAGTCGGAGTGTGAATGGTCGGACTCTTCGGGGTGGAGGGGTGACGTCTGGTGTTAGGGTGGCTCCACGTGGTTGAGCACATGGGACTTGGACAGTGCCTCTCATCTTCTTAGAAGGGGGTCTAGTGGATGTCTTGCCTCTAAACTGCTCTACACGATTCCGCATTAGGGCCCGTTGAATAGGGATGTCATAAGCCAAACACCTATAAATGATTCTCGTCAGAGCACAACATCCATATAAAACCTGTTTCCGCGGCCATCGTTTGTGAGCTAGGTGTATCTGATCAATTATCCAGTGGGGTAAGTTGATGGTGAGGCTCTGTGTCTCTGCCAGATACAAACTAAACCAAATCTTTTTGGGCGGCATGGTGAATCTATCTTGTGCAGGAAAAGCAAAGTGTTGCATGCACATGCGAAGGTGTATTGCAATATTAGGCGTCATGGAAACCAAGTCCTTGAGTTTGGTGAGGCTTCGATTCTTCATGTAATCCGGCACTAGGGTTTCCTTCTCTGTAGGAATATGCATTCCGCGCATATCTAGGGCCTCTCTCACCAAGTTGTTTGATAGCCTGAACCTCTTGAGCTCATTCCCCTTTGTCAGAGATGGAATCACAAATGAGCTTGCACCTTTTGGGTTCTTGTTTGGAGTCAAGGTGTTGATGAGATAGTAGCATCGCATGAAGTCAGGCTTTGGGAGCCGTGCACTGAAATATGCATCCAATCCTGCCTTCTCCCAAATCGAACGTAGACCTTCTGCATTTTGTAACTTCTCGAATTCTCTTGTAAAGAAATGGTATTTACCTTGCTTCCCATTGAAGTCCAACTCTGACTCCCATAGGTACGTTCCCTCTCCCAAGGGTCCTGCCACTTCACTAAACCAGTGGGAAGTTTTTCCTACGGGCATGGTATGGCCACTGGGAGGATCCGCAATAGGTATGATTTTGATGGCCTGCAATTCTTCTGGTCTTTCAATTGTCTCAGGCAAAACGGGTAAACTGTCTAAGTCCACCACTTGCTGGCTCGTTTCTGTTTGAGAGCTAGTTCCTGCTGCCTCAGCCATGTTGAAAACTTCGCAGCTGGTTCTGTGAGAATATATGAATATATGTTAACATTGCAATGGACACAAAAATGACACTCTGTCCCCTGTTACAACATTAACATGAGGTTCGAGAGAGTTTAGGGGGTTGGTAAGTGCTCGGTGCTTGTGTGTGTAGTTAGGAATTGGGTAGACCTAAGAGCTAAGCGGAATGATGTGGTGTGAGAGTGAAGTAGTTAGTAGGTGGGCATGGATTTACAATTGGGGTCCGGGGGTTTATTACAATTTTTAGGTTGCAAAATGCAATGGATAGGTTTTGATTTTGACTTTGTGGAGGCTCTGGAGAGTGTGATAGGGTATTTACTTGAAAAATGGGGCTCTTTAGAGACCCATTTACAAGTGATTCTACTTGTGCTCATGGAAGAATACGTGTTAGTGCGTGATGTGTAAGACTGGGCCTCAGATGTTCGAGTGAGTGAAACATGTTGTACAGGGTTTGGCCTTGGTGTAGCTATTTGAGCCCGCAAGCAAGCCTTAGGCACCCAGATTTGTCGTGATTGTGGGCTGGCCTTCATTGACTTCTTGGGTACCCAAATAGACTTCACATTCGCAGAAGAATTTATGAAGGACTTCTTATTAGTGTCGTGTTGTTGATTACTAATAAGAGGTTTTGGCCGTGGTGTTGGCCTGGTCGGAACAGTGTGTTCGCCTTTTCCCCTCCATACTTGTTTCATCGGCTGAAACAATCTGCTTTGCTCCTTTTTTTGGCCTCCAGTATAGGTAGTGTTCTGCTTCTTCTGTATTTGATCTGCCATTGGCTGCTGCATCCTTCTGGCCTTTGGAAAAGAAGGGAGTACCGTCTTATCCTTGACTCCGTTGTTGAGACAATCCTCTTTCTGCATCATACATTTTTGGACAAGAATAGCATTGTCAACTTCATGTGCACCCCTGGAAGGACCAGGAGTTCGTGCCTTACCTAGTTCCTTGAGTGCCTCATTTTCCAGTTCAATTGTAATTCAACTATGATTTACCCATACCTGAAGAAGTCCGCTTCTTAGGTTTAGGTTGACTGCATGATCATAGATCCAGTCCTGACCCAAGACAAGAGGCTCAGTGAGGTCCTCATCTTGACACACTAGTACTTTGACTGTCATTGCTTCGTCTTGAATATAGAGGGGAAGTTCCACCTCACCCATGCAAGGGGTTTCCACACCTCCCAATCCTATGAGATATGCTTCTATAGGATTGACAGTTAATTTCAACTCCTGACAGTAAGACAATTTAACAGCACTAGTGGCTGCACCTGAGTCAATCAAGGCTCTTACAGTCCTTGCACCCTTTCCTTGTCCTATATCTTAGGTTATAAAAGGACGTCGATCTATTATCCTATGAGAGCTGATACCTGAAACTTCACACATAGCCACGTGATATCCTTGGTCTGCATATGCACCTAGCCTAGGTTGGTCTCTGCCTTGTCTTCTTAATTTCATTCTCCGTATGTGCTCTAAAGCTTCTGCTGGAGCTTCTTCTCGAATTTGCTTTTCTTCTTCTTTGCGTTTCTTAGCAATATTGAGTCGACTTAGCATTTCCTCTGTGAGAGGTTCTTGATATAACTTGACTCTGCATCCGCTAATGTAGCTCGGGAGAACATCACCCTCTAAAGTGGCTAGTTGTACTGCTCCACTTGTGGAGATCCTATTTATGATCATAGGTCCGTAGCCTCTTTTCTCTAGTTTTCTCGCGTGTTGTTTGAAAGTGTAGACTAGTACTAGGTCGCCTGCCTTCAAACCTTTATCCTTAACGTGGGCATCAAAGTATGCCTTCTGTCGTTTCTTAGTTGCATATATCCCTGCAGTTGCCCTCAGTCTTGTTTCTCCTAATCGTTCAAGGTCAAATAGTCTAGAGGAGAGTTCATGACCCGTCCATTCATGCTCTTGTGCTACTTTCAGTGTTGGTATTAAGAAGTCTAATTGTAGCACTGCATTTTGGCCAAACACCATCTGAAAGGGCGTGGCTTGGAGTACCGTTTTGTAGGCGACTCGGTATGCCCAAACAGCATGGTGTAGCTGTTTGTCCCAATCAGAGCGTTTATTATTCACTAGTTTCGTCAGTACATTGCACAGAATCTTGTTTGTGCTTTCGGCTTGCCCATTAGCTTATGGGTGGTACGGGGCAGACTTCTTATGAACTACCAAGAATTCTTGGAGCAGATTTTCAATCACTTCGTTCAAGAAGTGAGTGCCCCTATCACTTACTAGCTCTATAGGTAGCCCGTATCTTGTGAATACATTCTCAAACAAGAATTTAGCAGTTGTCTGAGCATCATTCTTTGTCGTGGCTTTTACCTCTACCCACTTTGTTAGATAGTCTGTGGCAACAATGATGTATTCAGCATGTGAACCCTTAGTTGGGGGATTAATAGGACCAACAAAGTCTATTCCCCACTTAGAGAATGCACGTCCACCCATCATAGGTTTCAGGGGCATCTCATCTTTGCGTATAGGATACTGAGTTCTCTGACAGACATCACATCGTTTCACATAGGTATGTGCATCCATGTGAAGGGTCGGCCACCAGAAGCCTGCAAATAGTATTGCCTTGATCACCCGATCTGGTCCAAAGTGTCCTCCTGCCACACCTTGGTGAGCAGTTTCCAAGATCTTGAGATATTCACTCTCATGGACACAAAGTCTCAGGTAACCATCTTTACCACGCTTGTATAGATTATCACCAATGAGTGAGTAATCCAGGGCTTCTTGTTCTAAACTTCTTTGTCTGGCCAGTGTCATATCTTGAGGGAATGTTCTCGTCCTTAGGAGGTCTACTAATGGTTCACTCCAATCTGGCACTATGGACACTTGATAAAGAGTGGCATGTTCCACAGGTGGTTTAGTGCAACAGATTGGGCATTCCTTGCACAACTTTTGGACATCAGCCTCCATAGTAGGCCAATGCACCCCGAGTATCCTTAGTGTCTGTAGAGTTCGTTGCTTTGAGTAGTGTTGCTCTAATGCACCTACATGTGCTAATTGCAACCATTTAGTGTACTCATCCTCTTCCACACAACAAGCCAAGATCCCTTGATCTGTGTGCTTGTACATACTTCCTGCCATGATGTGATACTTTTGGGCTTTTACTACCTCTCTATCCTGTGTGTTTATTACTGGGTGGTTAGGCCCGTATGTGAATACTGGCACTAATGGCTTAGCCCACTGCGGCACCACTTCCAAATTAAACAGGTAAGCATCAGGAAGGTCATCTGACACTCCTTGTGGGGCTTCTCCCGATGTGAGCCTAGATAGATGATCTGCTCTCAAATGAGTCTTCCCTTTCCTTACCACAACCTCGAAATCATATTCCATTAGCAAGAGAAACCATCTTACTAACCTTCCTGTATTGCATGGCTTGTTCAGGAGATAAAGCAGTGCCTGATGATCAGTAAAAAATTTAAACTTATTTGCAAGCAAGTAATGTCTAAACTTTTTAACTGCATATACGATGCCTAGTCCTTCTCTCTCCGTAGTGGTATAATTTTGTTCAGCTGCATTCAATTGTCTACTAGCATAGGCAATTGGAAGATCCATATTACCTTCACTGGTAGGCTGCGTGAGTACGCACCCAATAGCATAATTGGATGCATCCACGTGAACATGGAATGGCTTGTTCCAATCTGGTGTGGTCAAGATTGGTGCTGAACACAATCGTCTTTTGAGCTCATTGAAGGAGTTTTCACATTCATCAGTCCACTCAAAGTTAGTCAAAAGTCCATACATGGGCTTTGCAATGACAGCGTACATATGAATGAACCGTCGGTAGTAACCACAATGCCCCATGAAAGCTTGTACTTCCTTGACATTCTTTGGACTAGGTAACTCTGCAATGGCTCTCACTTTCTCTTCATCAGTGGATTTGCCATTCTTTGACACTATGTGTCCTAAAATCTTCCCTTGCCTGACCATAAAAAGGCACTTTTCTGGGTTTAGGCAGACTTGATATTCTCTACATTTGTCAAAGATTTGTCTGAGTTCAGGAATATGGGTCTGCCTAAAGTTGGAATGAGCGCAAAGATCATCAACATAGACTTCCAAATTCTTCCTCAGGAATTCTTTAAACACGTGACACATCAATCTTTGAAAGGTAGCCGGTGCATTGGTAAGCACCGATTCCGTATCATCTCTGGCTCTATGGATGGGGTTCCATTGGATAGGAGGGACATCTCTATGAGAGTAATCCTTGAGATTGACTTTGGTTGTAACACCTAAGTGTTGCAGATACAAGGAATTGGTTCCCCAATCCTGTACCACTTGCAACTGTCGCATAAATGGTCTTCCCAAAATCATCTCATAGGCATGATTTTTGCTAAAATCGCATATAGCAAATGTGTGCTCGAACTCAACACCACAGGTGGTGAGAGTTATTCCTTCTAACAGCCCTAGGGGTCTCTCTATGTGACCATCGGCCATTTGCAATTTCATCCTTGTGGGCCTGAGTGCTGGCTTGCCCCAGCGCTTCCATAGGGAAGTGGTAGCAATTGCAACACCTGCGCCTGAGTCTAGAATGGCCTTGGTGGTGTATCCTTGATGAGTGATAGGAAGATATGTGTTTCCCTCTTCGCCCTCACTCATGTCTCCTATCTTGTCCAAGGGTATTTCTGGCACTGTTCTCTGGGATCCTACCTGGGAACGAGGTTTTGCTATCTCTGGTACTGGTTTGGCTACATGTTTCCATAGCTCTGGCCTTACTTTGAGTAGCTCTTCTAAGGTGATGTTGCATTGTACTTTAGTGTTTTTCACTACCTCTGTGTTCCTAGGTATGTTTGAGTCCTCATTTCGTACCATGACAGTGGGTGCTCTCATACACGTGGACTTAGCTTCCCATGGACCCGTGAAGTGGGGTAATTCTTGTAAAGAGTTAGACTCAAAGTCTAATTTTTCTTGAGATTGGGTGCTCTCCTGCTCCTCATAAATGGATGGGATGTCTTGCGGGAATTGGTCATGTGCATCATCCACAAGTTCAATGGGAGGAGGGGCTTCACTTTCTTTAGCCCATTTGTCTTCTTGAATCTCTCGTAGGAATTCTGGTGTGAATCGATTCATAGAAGATGATGTGTCTGGTTCCGTAGAGTTAGGCACATAGGCTTCAGGCACATAGGCTTCAGGCACATAGGCTTTAGGCACATAGGCTTCCCGGGCAGGAAGACTTGCTCCTTCACTTGCCTTGTCCTTGTGTTGAGAGGCGGGTTCCTTTTCTGATTGTGCAATTAGCCTCTCAATTCTTTCTAACAGTCCTTCAAAGTATAGCTGCGTCTTGGCTGAGCTAGATCCCAACGTCTCAACTCTACGTCTTACCATCACACGCTCGTCCTCAAAGCTCGATCCCCGGCAACGGCGCCAAAATTTGGTGTAGCTCAGTGATGAGTAGCACCTCCTTTAATGTCAATCCGGGAAGACATGAGGATGGTATGAAGACCTCGAGCAAGTGAAGGCACAAGGGCATGAGTGAGAAGCACACTAACATGCACACACATACACACACACGCGCACACACAGTAAGACAAAAAGTGAGAAGCAATGGAGTTCTTTAGATTACTTCCAAAATGCTCTTACAAGTTCAATTCAAATACAAGCTAAACTCAAAAATGAGCTCTCTAGCTCTATTTATAGTTTTTGACTAGGTTTTGGCCCTATCCAGACCTAGTGTCCGGCTTAGTTAAAAATTAGGTTCAAGGGCCAATTTGAGGGCTTAAACAGAGTCTAAAAAACACGAAAATTGATATGTAGGTACTTCTAAGGCTCCTCAAGCTCAAGGACTCCTTGGCTTGCACAAAATGGAGCTACAAAAATATGAAATGGTATTTACAATGATTGTTAGTGATAAGAATCACTGTTATAAAGATGTTGATTTGGAAAAATTTGAAGGGCCTATCTGCCAGATTTGCGTCGAGTGCTTTTTCTACTTAATCCTTCACCTCACTCTGACTCTCTCCGCTGGCTTCCTTGTCTAGTCAGTCCTTGGGTGCCCATACTGCTCTCAACACATACACATGCATACATGCATGAATGCACATGCATACATGCATGAATGCACATGCATACATGCATGAATGCACATGCATACATGCATGAATGCACATGCATACATGCATGAATGCACATGCATACATGCATGAATGCACATGCATACATGCATGCATACATGAATGCAAATGCATACATGAATGCAAATGCATACATGAATGCAAATGCATACATGAATGCAAATGCATACATGAATGCATATGCATACATGAATGCATATGTATACATGAATACATATGCATACATGCATGCATACACATGCATACATGCATGAATGCACATGCATACATGCATGAATGCACATGCATACATGCATGAATGCACATGCATACATGCATGAATGCACATGCATACATGCATGAATGCATATGCATACATGAAGCCATACATACATGCATGAATGCATATGCATACATGCATGCATGCATGCATACATGCATATGCATACATGCATACATGCATATGCATACATGAATGCATATGCATACATGCATGCATACACATGCATACATGCATGAATGCATATGCATACATGAATGCATATGCATACATGAATGCATATGCATACATGAATGCATATGCATACATGAATGCATATGCATACATGCATGCATGCATGCATGCATACATGCATCCATGCATACATGCATACATGCATATGCATACATGCATATGCATACATGCATATGCATACATGCATATGCATACATGCATACATGCATATGCATACATGCATGCATATGCATACATGCATGCATATGCATACATGCATGCATATGCATACATGCATGTATATGTATGCACGTATACATATACGTGCATATGTATACGTGCATACATGCATGTTTATGTATGCACGTATACATATACGTGCACATGTATATGTATATGTATGCACGTATACATATACAAGCATATGTATACGTGAATGCATATGTATACAAGCATATGTATACATGAATGCATATGTATAGAAGCATATGTATATGTGAATGCATATGTATACAATCATATACATGCATGTATATGTATGCATGTATACATATACGTGCACATGTATATGTATATGTATGTATACGTATACATATGTATGTATACATATGTATGCATACATATACATATACAAGCATATGTATACGTGAATGCATATGTATACAAGCATATGTATACGTGAATGCATATGTATACAAGCATATGTATACATGAATGTATATGTATACAAGCTTAAACATACATATATATACATTGGATGAGATGAGATCTTCATATTGCATCAGATGGGATCTCCACGTACACCATGGGGTGCACACAATTACGACGAATCAAAGATATATCATATCCATAATGGAGCTCCAGTCATGGATGCGGCGGGGAAGTCAATGCGACAACATAGAGGACAACTCTGCTCGATCGAATTCGGTCATTCAGTAATGTTAAAATGGACCGAACAGGATAGAGACTCTAAAAATCATATCACACAATGCATATATGAAGAGTACCGGCCAGCACCTGGCAATCCTGTTGTGAGTTCCGATTGGATACAACATACAGCACGCGAGGTGATGTCGCATCGACGATCGGAAGCTCACGATGCTTTCAAAGCAGGCTTACCAAAGCCTGTATAGCTAGATGCCGAAGAATGGGAATCGATTCAGGATGAGCATCAACATACTCCTGATCGGTATCGTCAACAAAGAGATGCGGCGGCCACACGGTTAGATACGGTTGGAACGTCGCATTTAGGTAGCGGCGGATACGACAGTATGCGCTACCAATTTGTAAGTATGATGTTAATTATTGAAGTTGTTTGTGTTAAGTATATTATGTATATTCATCTAACATTTTGCATATTTACTATAGGAGTTGGCAGTGGGTCATCCTCCAACACGAGCAGAAGAATCGTATGGATATCGACATGGATGACTGCACTGTTACAAGACTTAGAGGGACACGGTGCAATCGTCTCATGGGAGAATATTCTTGATTAGGTAAAGTTATATCTTGGTTTCGTGTTTCTAGTTGTTGTTTATAAATGTCATGTTAATTGGTTTTATTTTATACATATGTTTTGTTGCAGGATTGTAGGTGTAAATATTTTGATCAATGCCACAATTTTGTATCACACTCGCATACGACAATCATGAACCATAATTTTGTATTCGATTCTTATATGGAAGTGTTTTGTCACATTGCCACACTCCTATGTGGCAATGATGTACCATAATTTTGTATTCCATTCCTATATGGAAGTGCTTTGCCACACTTATGTACATTTTTCATTTATGGAATATACGACTTTCTGTACATGAATCATTGTTCATTTTTACTCATATAAGTTTATGTTTTGGTTGTCATTAGAGTACATAACACATGTACTCAGTTGGGCAGAGTGTATTGTCTTTTGCTAAACAACATCATGCTGTAGCAAAAGACAACACACTCTGCCCAAAAAAAATTGTGCAGGTATGGTCGTCGGTATACGCGTCGGTAGCTCCAGTATGGTCGTCCGAATATGCGCCAGTACTCCCAGCGGTTTGTCGGTATAAGCGTCGGTATACGTGTCGGTATTTTCGACGCGTATACCGACGCATATACTGACGCTTACACCGATGCCATACCGGCACTTTAATTCCGACGCTTGTACCGACTGCTACACCGACGTCGCGAAGAAATCCCGCTCGTTGATTTGCCTCGATAGCAGCCTCGGTATACCCTCGATATGTTGTAGTGATAAGACTACTGGTGATTGATACTTTCTTAAATCTAAAGAGAAAGAAGTGGTTGTAATGCTCAATCAAAAATCATAATAACAACGCATATTCAACTTCTAGATAAATTTACTAAACATGAGCAGATGTCACTGAATTATTCAGTAGAAGTTATGCATCAGAAACAAAGTTAAATTTAAAAACCACTCTCTAGAGGACTCATCATTTGCATACCCTCTTGATTAGCATCATGCTCACTTGCCTTATCTTCAAATAAATCAATCATTTGGCCATTATTCATATTTGAATCATATGCTTGAAGAGATGTTTCACTCTCAGATGGCATCAAATAGGTCCTCAAGTATTGCTTGGTTTCATCATTTAAGGAAGCATCTTCTGCTTGATGTTCACATGGATTCACTGGATCATTTTGAGGTATTTCATTTTCAATCTCTTTCTGACTTCTAGTAGATATCTTTAAATCTTGGTTATTAGCATATCTTGCTTTTTTGTTTGTTGGATTATCATCCCTTGGAAGTGAGGATTCTATTAGATTATGGGACGCCTCATGTTGTTTTCTTGGTGTGTTTTGTTTATTTTTGTTTTATTCTATGTTTGATATTGGTTTGATTTTGTTTTGTTTAGCTTCCACATATTCCTTTGCTCCTCCCATCTTTGGGATTTGTGCATATATAGTATTTGAAAATGTGACCTTTGTCAAAGTATCTACATGCTCTTGGTATCTTACATGAAGCCATCTTCAGAGCTGCGCCCATTTCCTACAACTGTACCAGGCATCTTCTCTTTAATATCATCAGCATTCTCTTGTCTCTGTGACTAATTATCAAGAAGGAAGTTTCCGTCTACCAATGAATCTCTTTGTGTGGATGTGACACCATTAAAGAGATGCCTGTCTACTGATTCTTGCAAGTCTGCCCTGATCTCTGTATTACCTGGCTGTTGCATAGGAGTGTCTCCTGTCAGGAGGTCCTTTTCCCCCCAACACATAGAACCCTCTCTTTTTCTCAGCCTTTGGCTAATAGCACATGAACAAAAAGTCACGAGCCGTCCTCCTCTTTGCATATTGAAGCTTCCTCTGAGCCGACCTCCTCTTCACTGCTGTTGTTCCGTGAATAATCTTTTTCAGAATCTCCACCTTTTGTCTCTCTGTGTATAAGAAAAGAAGGCGATCTACCCCCTTCAATTCCGATTCCTTTCCTAAAGCGTTGACAGAAAAAGTGCTTCCTTCACCCGCCTTCGTTCATCTCCTTTCTCTTCCTGAAATGCCTACCCTTCATTTGAAGACGAAGCCGAAGTATCCCCCCCCCCCCCCCCTTCGTGCGCTTCTTCCTGGAGCGTAATCCTCTATCTTTTTTGGCATCTTTCCTCAAATGAAAACTTTCCCCCTCATCATCATGAGGTGCAATTCCCCATTTCAAGCATGTTTTATATACGCACTATATGCACATAAATTGTCATGTTCATATGCACCATGTCGACACACGCGAACATATGATTATATGGCTAATGATTTACACACATATACATGCATATATTTATTTCCAAGTCTTGACTCCTGATCATGACGACATCCACCCCAACCTATGCATCATCTCGATGCATCAACCTCCAAATGGTCTTTAAACAGATGCTTCATATTCGATTCTCATGCTTGAACTTTGATTCGCGACCACAATGAGATGTCCAAGACATAGCACCTCTAGCAAAATGCCCTTGATGTAGACTTACGATTGTCTATACAACCAGCACAATCAAAGTCTATGTAACCAATAATGGATGCTCTTCCTCTACCTAAGCATAGATACTTTTCCTTAGTGCCACTTAGATATCTCAAAATGGCATCTTGAATGTTTCCCAATGTTGCTTGCTACGATTAGACGTATATCTACTCACAACTCCCACGACAAAGGCAATGTTTGGTCTTTTAGCTACCATAGCATACATGAGACTACCAACAATAGACTGATAAAGAATATTGGTCATGAATTCCTTTTCCTCATCTAATTCGGGGCAATACTCCTTGCTCAAACTTCACATATGTGGGTAAAGGTGTACTCAATGCTTTTCCACCCTACATATTGAACTTGTGAAGTACTTTGGATATGTACTGACTTTGAGATACGTATACAAATCTTTTACTCCTATCACGAGTAATGCACATGCCAAGAATATGTTTGGCATCCCCCAAATCCTTCATATCAAATGTTTGATTCAATTTCTTTTTGAGAATTAACAAGTCATAAGAGGACTTCCTAGGAATCAACATCATCCATATAAAGTATCAAGCATATCAAGGTGCCAGTTAAGCATCTCTTTGTGTAGAGACAATGAACCTCATTGCTTTGAGAATAGCCTTGAGACTTCATAAAAGCATCAAACGTTTGGTACCATTGTCTCGGCTACTATTTACGTTCATATAAGCCGTTTTTGAGCTTTCAAACTAGAATTTCTTTTCCTGGAACTACATAACCCTCTAATTGTTCCATATAGATCTCATCTATAAGATCTCCATGCAAGAAAGCAGTTTTTATCATGGACATAAAGAAAACCATCTTAAATCTTAGATTCGATGTCAATTTCTATATCTCATCATTGACTCAGAGTTTGGAGAAACTAAAGCTTCCACTGCGACCAACCAAAACCCCAAGATCGACTGTCTATTTGCTGAATTCTGACATCGGGAGGTCTTATTTCAAGTCGATTACATCATGATGATATCATCAAGTTGCAACCGCCCTTGGGAACCACCCTTGAAAACCTATATAAAGAGGGGTTGGCCACATTCATAATCATTCTTGCCATTACCAATCTTGGGAGCTCAAGGAGTTGTGACCACCAAGTAAGTACTCTCCAAGTTCTAGTTCCAGTTCCTGTCTTGTTTCTTGTCCTATTATTGTCTAGTCTAGTTTTCGGACATCTTGTCTTGTCCTCTTGTAATCTCGTAGTACGAGATCTTTTCAAGTTCTTTCTCTTATTCAGTTCATCTCCTAGAAGGGAGTTCTTGTAATCTAGACATCTTGTCTCATACTTATGATCTCGGGTTGTGGGATCTCTTGTATCATCTCTAGTCGAGTTTTCCATATCTATCGGTCCCGAGTTGTGGGACGTCTTGTATCAGTTACATATTCTTGTATCATTTTCCCTACGTGGGTGATCTTGTAATCAGAAGTGTATTTCCGAAACCTTGTCTAGTGAAGTCAAAGGCCACAATCTAGTGCTCCCCTAACATTAAGGCAAGAATACCTTCATCAAGACCAGGTACCATGGATTCCCTATGCAAGGAGATCCAATCTACCATAAAGGATTTGATCGAACATGTCCAAGAGATGAAAAGATTGCTACGACAAGATAATCGATGAGTTTCAAGCTATGCCTTGAATATCAACATGTTGTTTCGTGGAACTACATATCAAGAAGACTACATGGTTAATGAGTTTCAAAGTGGCCTCAATCCTGAAGTCAAACATCTCTTGCTATCCATGCCTCAAGAAAATACCTTGGAGGATGTTATCAATCAATCAATTCAGTGTGAGAATCAGTTGTTAAAAGAAATCCAAGTCCAATAGTCAGAAGTCTTGAATAATGAAGACACTACTCCTCAAGAATCTGAACCAACAATCTTTGAGGCTCAAAAAGTCATTACAAATGATATGGAGTATGCATGTTATGAAGATATCAAGAAGGTTAAGGATAAGGAGGAGTTCATGTTTAATCAAGGAGGTGTGATTACTCAACACTCTTCATCAAGGATCTTGGAAACACCACAACATTCCACTAGAAGCTCAAAGGATCTATCGCATGAAGAACCCAAAGAAGCTCAAGAGAGACCTGATCCTTCACTATTGATCAAGATTGAGGATCATGAAGAATTCGAGGTCATGCATGTATTATATTCATGGATCTCTCAAAGAAGATTGGAATGCCTTATTCATTTGAAAGCGTATGATATCATTGATCGTACTTGGTAACTTATAGAAAATATTCTTAAAGAAAAATTCAAGGTTCATGAGTTCCATAGGAAAAATCCAATGAAACCCAAGCTACAGAACATGGCCGTTCCTCGTGGAACTCGTTGCTTGAGGGGGAGGTGATGTCATGTACATAAAGAAAACCATCTTAAATCTTAGATTCCATGTCAACTTGTATATCTCATCATTGACTCAGAGTTTGGAGAAACTAAAGCTTCCACTGCGACCGGAATGTGCCAAAACCCCAAGATCGACTGTCTATTTGGTGAATTCTAACATCGGGAGGTCTCGTTTCAAGTCGATAACATCATGATGATATCATCAAGTTGCAACCGCCCTTGGGAACTGCCCTTGAAAACCTATATAAAGAGGGGCTGGCCACATTCATAATCATTCTTGCCAATATGAGTCTTGGGAGCTCAAGGAGTCGTGACCACCAAGTAAGTACTCTCCAAGTTCCAGTTCCCGTTCCTGTCTTGTTTCTTGTCCTAGTCTTGTCTAGTCTAGTTTTGGGACATCTTGTCTTGTCCTCTTGTAATCTCATAGTACGAGATCTTGTCAAGTTCTTTCTTGTATTGAATGCATCTCCCAGAAGGGAGTTCTTGTAATCCAGACATCTTGTCTCATACTTATGATCTCGGGTTGTGGGATCTCATGTATCATCTCTAGTTGCATTTTCGATACCTATCTGTCCCGGGTTGTGGGACATCTTGTATCAGTTACATATTCTTGTATCATTTTCCCTACGTGGGTGATCTTCTAATCAGAAGTGTATTTCTAAAACCTTGTCTAGTGAAGTCAGAGGGCACAATCTAGTGCTCCCCTGATAGTTTTCACATCCGATTGGGCTAGCTCTAAGTCCCCCATTGCAACGAATCCAAGCAACATGCACATGGTAGTCATGTTGACCACTAGAGAGAAGATTTCCTCGAAATCAACACCATGTTGTTGCTTAAAACCCTTTGCAACAATCCGTGCTTGATACTTTCAAGAAGCACTCTCTGATGTGAATTTTAGTTTATATAGCCATTTACATGGTAAAGCTTTCCTAACCGGCAAAGGTACTAAATCCCAAGTACCATTCTTGTGAATAGAATTCAAGTCACTCTTCATGGCATGCTCCCATTTGACATGATCGATTGTTTGCATAGCCTCTTTGTAGAAAGAAGGCTAACCAACATCTATTAGCATAACAAAATCCAAATCTGGAACATATCTACTAGGTGATTGTAAGAGACGTGTAGAGCACCTTAATGATTACTGAACAAAAACATGTGTAGACTGATGTGATCGAACATTCTCTTGAACATCGCTATGATCAACATTTGTATGCATGCTAGCTAGAGGACTAGTATCCTCAAACACCACTCTTCTCTCTTCAACCTCCTTAATGGGTTGTTTATGCATCTTAGACTCATTGAAAATGCCATCACTACTTCTGGTCATAGACCGTGTTTCAAGATTGCATAAGCAATATCCAAATTTTCCTTCTCCACCACATCCAAGAAAGATGCATTTCTTTGACTTATGGTCCAACTTTTGTCTAAGATTGTTGGGTATATGAACACATGCTTGCCACCCAAAAACTTGAAGATGATGATAATATGGTGGCTTCCCTATCCATAACTCTTGTTCCACTTTCAAAGCTTTGACAATAGTAGGTGAAAGGTTAATCACATGAATTGCAGTCAATATTGCTTCTACCCAAAAGCCTTCTAAAAGGTTTGCGTGATGCAACATAGAAACTACTCTTTCCTGAATAGTTCTATTCACCCTTTCAAATACACCATTCTTTACTAGGGTATATGGAGCTATAAACTCGCTACAAATTCCCCTACACTGACAGATAAGATTGAATACATGTGAGGTATACTCACCCCCATTTTGTGAATGTAAAGACTTAAGCTTAGTTCCTTTTTCAGTGTCAACTCAAGTAAGCCATTTTCTAAGGGTAGGAAATACCTCATCCTTTTCTTTGATAGGATATAGCTAGACTTTTATAGTAGCATCATCCATGAAAGTGACAAAATAAAGAGAACCGCCTAATGAGCTTGTGGGAATAGGACCACACACATCTATATGGATGAGATCTAAAGGTTGAATTGAAGAGTCAATGTGCATCTTGTGGACATTCTTAGTTCGCTTTCCATATTGACAATGTTCACAAAATGAAAAATTTGAGAAATATAGCATAGGTAAGTAGCCAAAACGAGAAAGCTTTTCCATTCCACTATGTGATATATTGCCCAAACAACCATGCCAAATACAAGCCATAGGCTGTTCAGTAATAGCTAACAAGTGTTCTTTCTGTAACTTTACAAATAAAGGATAAAGTGAGCCAACTTTGCTTCCTTTTGCAATAACCATATTGTCCTTTGATATGCAAAAGGAATGACCATAGAAGAACACCTTGTAACCAAGGTCATCAAGTTGACCAACGAACCTCAAACTACATGATAAGTGAGGTACATGGTGTACATTATGCATATTAAATATTGAACCATCAATGAACTACATAACCACATCTATGATCCCCAAAATGTCATACTTGTAAGAGTTAACAAGTCTCACGGTACCAAGAGACTTTGCTACATAACTAGAGAACCATTCTCTATGAAGTGTCACATGGAAATAAGCACCAAAATCTAGCATCCATGTGTGGGAAAGAGAATCATCTGTTGATGCAAGGCAATCAACAATTGATGTTTTTTGATGAAGAATTGAAGTCAAGGACTGAAGAAAAGATCAAGTTATGAAGTATGAAGGAAGTGCATATCCAGAAAATGAAGATGTGTACACATATGTACATTATTTTAGAGTCAGTTCATCTTATACTTTTGTATGGTCATGAGCTTGTAAATATTTGCCTATATATACAAAGAAAATGTCGGGGAAAATATGAGAGAATGTGTATGAACAAGATTTTAGGAGAATTAGATGTGATTAGACACTTGAGAAGTGTGAAGATTTTCTCTCTCATCCAGATGTAAAGTTTTCCTAGTAATGAAGAGAAATTGCGCCCGATGTTTTTGTGCTTGATCATTTCAAGAATCCTTTTGTAGATTTCTAAGTTCATAGTTGCTGAGTCTATGGTTAAAGTTTGAGAGCCTAATTGTAAACAGACTGTGAGAATTATGAGAAGGAACATTCATATGTGAAAAAGTATTCACTGTTTCCTGAAACAGGCAAAAAATTTGATGCTAATGTTTTGGTCAGTTCTCTTTCCACAGTGTAAAGTTTCGAGGAAGCAAGCACTCAATCTTTAAGTTGGAAGGTAAGCTACCTATAGCTAAAAGCATTTGCATAAACGGGTTCTAGATTAAGAGAACCAAGTGTTAGAAGTTATAGATGCCTGAATCGACTTCTCAGAAGAACAGTTTTAGACATAGGTGACTTTTTAAGTTCATTTCACAAGATCTACTGAATTTTTTGAAGTGAGTTAACTTGGAGGAGGTGCGCAAACTATAGGAGGCGCCTTGTGCAATTTTTATCAAAAGCTTTACACATTTGATAAGTCAATGAAAAAGATATGTGCAACAAACTTTCTATAGAATCTTCTTCACAGTTTATCAAAAATCTTTATAATTGATCATTAATCCTCCAAATTGGGAAAGTTCTTGAGTTACTCTTGATATAGAGGTGCTCTAATTTCAAGAGTAGCTTCTTCTTTTTGAGATTAACACTCTCCATCAGTGGTATCAGAGCAGGAAGTATCAAAATTGAAGAAAGGAGGACCCCGAGTGCTGTAACTATAAAGAAATCAATACTTGAGTGAAAGCTTAAGAGCAAAGCTTGAGAAGGAGGCCATACAACATCAAGAAAGAAAAAAGGAGTATCATTCGAAGTAAAGGTACATCTATTACTCATAAAGTTTGAAGAATTCAATACACAGGTGAAGAAAGGATGGGAGATTCTCTTCAGATAGAGAAGTTGGATAGAGAGAACTATCCAGCATAGTCAATGAGGATAGAGCTCATCTTATGAGCAAAGAATTCATAAGTTATATCACAGGTGAAGAAGAAAAGCCTCAGTTCAGAGATCCTAGTGTTCCAACCAGGGAGGAATTATCAGAATTGAAGACTTGGATGAAGAAAGATGCTCAAGCTAGGAGCACTATCTACATGGCAGTTAATGACTACTTGCTACCTCACATTAGAGGTCTTGAAACTGCAAGTGATATATGGAATGCTTTGGAGGAGCATTTCCAGAACACCACAAAGTCTAGGAAGGCATCCTTGTGGGTAGAATTTACCACATTCAAGAAGAAGGCCTCTCAATCTATCTCAGATTATGTAACAAGAACGAAGGACATTGCAGATGCATTAGGAGCAGTTGATGAAGATATTGAGGAGGATAAATTGGTAAGACAAATCCTCACAGGTTTGACAGGTGATGACAAATGGAAGCCATTCATTTTGTCTACTGAATTATCACTTGATCATTTCACTCCTAATTTAAATCAGTTGCCATGACATATGCTAACCTTTGAGCTGGATGTCAAAGGAGAAAATGATAAAAGTACAGGTCATGCAATGTATTCAAAGGATAAGAAGAAGAATAGCAAAGGGAAGCAACAAGCAAATGAAGATGAAGGTACAACTAGCCAAGCTAACTTCCTAAGAGGAAGAGGAGGTGGCAAAGGTAGAGGAAGAGGTAGGAGTAATAAAGCTCGAGTCAAAGCTTGCTGGATTTGTGGTAAGACAAATCATTTAGCTAATGATTGTTGGCATAATACTCAAAATAATGGTGGATATAATCAGAATTTTAATTCAAGAGGAAGAGGTGGCAGAAATCAAAGAGGTAATTTCAGAGGTAGAGGTAGTAGAGGTTATTTTGGAAGAAATGCAGGTAGAGGATTCCAAAGTCAACAATACAACAATACCTACTACAATTAGGCTTCAGATCAGAAGGAGGATTCAACATTGATAATGAATGCAACTTGTGAAAGGCAAAGTGAAGACCAAAGAGTGTTCTACATTGACTTAGGGTGTAGCAATCATCTGAGTGGTAACATAGCTTTGATGACTGATTTGGAGAATAAGGTAACTAATCATGTAGTTCAAACAGGTGACAATACAAAGCACAATGTGAAGTCAATTGGATCAGTGATCATGAAGGCCAAGGATGGTAGTACTCTCTTGAGTAAGGTTTTGTATGTTCCTACAATTCCTAAAAATCTGATAAGTCTAGGACAAATTGTTGAAAAAGGTTATGAAGTTAGGTTCACTAATGAAGGAGTGTTTGTGGAAGACCCTAGCAATGGGTATAAACAAATTGTTTCAGGGAAGAAAGAAGGAAGATTGTTCACATTGAAGATCCAAGGCGATGTTGGTCATGCCTTGTTCACCTATGGAGGACATAAAATCTCGGAGTTAGATCTTTGGCACAAGAGGCTTGGACATTTTAATGAAAGAGGTATCAAAGATATGGTTAACAATGGTTCAGTGCTTGGGTTGCCTAATGTTGCAGGTCAACATATGACATAAAGATGTGAAGCATGTCAATTAGGTAAGGCCCATAAGCAATCTTATTCCAAGCATGGTTTTATGTATTCAGAGAAGCTTGCATTGGTACACAGAGATGTGTGGGGACCATCAAAGGATTTCAATATTAATGGTTCAAGGTACTATGTGATTTATGTTGATGATGCTACCAGATGGATCACTATGTATGTGATAAAAAATAAATCAGAGGTATTCAATACATTCAAACATTATCATGTGTATGCAGAGAGAATTACATGTCATAAGTTGAAGAGACTAAGGGTAGATGGAGGGGGAGAGTATATCTCTAATGAGTTCAGTGATTACTTGTGGAATGCAGGTATAAAAAGGGAAATTACTTGTAGGTACTCTCCTCAACAAAGTGGTGTAGTAGAAAGAAGGAATAGAACTCTTGTTGAGCTTGCAAGATCCATGATGAAGGAGAAAAATTGCCCAAATTATTTGTGGGCTGAGGCTGTGAATACAGCTACTTATTTGGCCAATAGATTACCATGTAAAGCTTTGCAGGGTATGACACCATATGAGGCATGGTGGGGTAAGAGACCTACTTTAGATCATTGCAAAATGTTTGGATGTTTGGCATATGCATATGTGCCATCACAATTGAGGCATAAATTGGAGCCTAAAGCTGAAAAATATGTGTTCATTGGATATGTGATAAGTAGATGGGATATAGGTTGTGGAGTCCATCCACAAAGCAATTCATTGTGTCTAAAGATGTTACATTTGATGAGCAAGGTACTTGGTATGCAGGTACAATCAACATTTATGCAAGTGATGAAGAAGTTGTGACTCAAAAGAAAGGTAAATCAAAGGTTCAGATATTTGATGAAGAGGAGAACAATGAAGTACAGGATGAAGTTGAAGAAGTGCCAAGGTTTGATCCAGATTGTGATGAACCAGAAACTTCAAGGAGTGGAGAACTCAGAAGGTCATCAAGACACAAATGGCAACAAGGTATAGCTATGACACTTCTGTTTTGGCTACCAAAGATTATGCTTATATGATAAAGACAGATGAAGACCCTTCTACGTATGAAGAGGCAAAAGGTAAAGAAAATTGGGAGAAAGCTATTCTGGAAGAGTATGATGCATTTATGGAGAAAGAGACTTGGAATTTGGTCCCTAAACCAAATAGTCAGAAGATCATTGGATGTAAATGGGTCTACAAGACAAAGAGGTTTGCAGATGGAAGTGTGTCTAGGTATAAAGCTAGACTTGTTGTGAAGGGTTTTGCTCAAACATATAGTATAGATTATGAGGTGCCCTATAGTCCTGTGGCAAAGATGACAACCATCACAACACTCATAGCTATTGCTGCATGTAAAGGTTGGAAGTTATGTCAACTAGATGTGAAGAATGCTTTCTTAAATGGTTATATTTCAGATGATGTTTTCATGGAGCAACCACGAGGATTCAGAGATGGAAGGTATCCAGATCATGTGTGCAAGCTCAAGAGAGCTTTGTATGGTTTGCAGCAGGCTCCAAGGGCATGGAATTATAGACTTGTGAGGTTCTTGAAAGAACTTGGTTTCCAAGTATCTAAAGTAGATAGTAGTTTGCTTGTTAAAGCAAGTGATGACGGGTTCATTTACATGTGCATATATTTTGATGATATAATTCTTACAGGTATAGATGAGAAAGGCATTCAAAGCCTAAAGACGCAAATGGAGAAAGAGTTCAAGATCACTGACTTGGGAGACTTGTCATATTTCTTGGGCATGGAGATCTCATACACTCAACATGGAGTGTATGTAACTCAAGAAAGGTATTTGAGAAACTTGATGATCAAGTTTAAAATGGATGATTGCAAGGTAGCACCTACTCCAATGGAGGTGAATCACAAATTGAGCAGTTATGGAGGAGAAGAGTTCAAGGATATGAAGTTATATCAAAGTTTGGTTGGTAGTCTGATTTATGCTACATTAACTAGGACTGACTTATTATATGCAGTTGGAGTATTGTCTCAATTCATGCATTGTCCTAGGAAAGAACATTGGGTTGCAGGAAAAAGAGTGTTGAGGTATATTAGGGGTACACTCAAGGAAGGTTTGTATTATGGTTTTACATCAGATACAAACATCAAGATATATAGTGATACAGATTGGGGAGGTAATCTTGATGATAGGAGATCAACATATGGATACTTGTGTTATGTGGGAGATAACTTAATTTCTTGGTGTTCAAAGAAGCAACACATAGTTGCCTTGTCATCTACAGAAGTAGAGTACAAAGGTATGGTTGAAGCTGCAAAGGAAGTAATATGGCTTAAGACTCTTATGAAGAGTTTTGATATCATTCAGAGTGCACCCACTATTTATGGAGATAACATGAGTTCACTGTATTTAGCTACTAACCCTGTTTTTCATGCCAGGACTAAACATATTGAGATTTAGTATCATTTTCTAAGAGAGAAGGTGATCGATAAAGAGATTGAAGTAATACATACTTCAGCAAAAGATCAGATAGCTGATATGCTAACCAAAAGCTTGGATGGACCAAAGCTACAGAGATTCAAAGACATGGCAGGTATAAAGAAGATAAAAGAAAACCTCAATTGATGATTGAGGGGGAGCTGTTGGTGCACGGCAATCAACAATTGATGTTTTTTTATGAAGAATTGAAGTCAAGGACTGAAGAAAAGATCAAGTTAGTATGAAGGAAGTGCATATCCAGAAGATGAAGATGTGTACACATATGTACATTATTTTAGAGTCAGTTCATCTTATACTTTTGTATGGTCATGAGCTTGTAAATATTTGCCTACATATACAAAGAAATTGTCGGGAAAAATATGAGAGAATGTTTAAGAACAAGATTTGAGGAGAATTAGATGTGATTAGACACTTGAGAAGTGTGAAGATTTGCTCTCTCATCTAGATGTAAAGTTTTTCTAGTAATGAAGAGAAATTGCGCCCGATGTTTCTGTGTATTCTCCTTCTGTGCTTGATCATTTCAAGAATCCTTTTGTAGATGTCTAAGTCCATAGTTAATGAGTCTATGGTTAAAGTTTGAGAGCCTAATTGTAAACAGGTTGTG
Organism: Ceratopteris richardii; assembly: GCA_020310875.1. Lineage (NCBI taxonomy): Eukaryota > Viridiplantae > Streptophyta > Polypodiopsida > Polypodiales > Pteridaceae > Ceratopteris > Ceratopteris richardii. The sequence goes on along the minus strand of CM035427.1, from coordinate 91,089,835 downwards.
AGAATTATGAGTAGGAACATTCATATGTGAAGAAGTATTCATTGTTTCTTGAAATAGGCGCAAAATTCAATGCTAATGTTTTGGTCAGTTCTCTTTCCACAGTGTAAATGTTTGAGCAACCAAGAACTCAATCTTTAAGTTGGAAGGTAAGCTACCTGTGGCTAAAAGCATTTTCATAAACGGGTTCTAGATTGAGAGAATCAAGTGTTAGAAGTTATAGATGTTTGAATCAACTTCTCAGAAGAACAGTTTTAGACATAGGTGACTTGTTAAGTTCATTTCTCAAGATCTACTGAATCTTTTGAAGTGATTTAACTTGAAGGAGGTGCGCAAACTATAGGCAACACTGTGTGCAAATTTTTATTAAAAACTTTACACATTTGATAAGTCAATGAAAGAGATATGTGCAGCAGACTTTTTGTAGAATCATCTTCTTCAGAGTTTATCCAAAATCTTTATAATTGATCATTAATCCTCCAAATTGGGAAAGTTCTTGAGTTACTCTTGATATAGAGGTGCTCTAATTTCAAGAGTAGCTTGTTCTTTTGGAGATTAACACTCTCCATCATCATCCATAAGCGACTCAGTTGGCATAGTATGATTGAGTTTGAACACATCAACATCCATAAGCGACTCAGTTGGCATAGTATGATTGAGTTTGAACTCAGTTGGCATAGTATGATTGAGTTTGAACTCAGTTGGCATAGTATGACTGAGTTTCTTCAATCTTCATATCAAAGTAGATGGTGCAAGTAGTTGCTTAACATGCCTATCAACATTCTTTCCATTAACTTCGCATTCTTTAACTTATAAAAGTCTTTCTTGTCTCTTATCACCCTAATGTGGGTCCCACTTGGGTTTATGGTTGTTGTTGATTAGAAGGAGCACTTTATGATGCTCCAAAGGAGGGGATTTCTTATAGTTGCCGATTCTTTGATCGAGGAGGAATAGCGATTTCTCAATCAACCACTCTTTGGGGGAGTCACCAAGGTTATAAGCACATCTCTCAGCAGATCTTCAAGAGGACCTTCCCTCCGATGGCATTCTAGAGGGTCGTCGAGCAATCGATCACTTCTTCTAGTGGAGCTTGTTTTCAGGTGATATGCTTCTGAAGTCTACTTTTTCTTTCCAATAATTTCCAGAGCCTATTGGAGTTGGTACAAGTAAAGAAGATGTGACCAACATCTTCAATGGATTGGCAACAATGCTTGCACTAGTGAGAAACCCCACAAATTCTTCTAGCCTTTAGGTTGTCCCAGATTCCCCAATGAAGAATTTGCCATAAGAGGACCATTAGGGAAAAAATGAACCCTGCATAGGCCTTTTAGATTAAGGAGTGATTAGTGATGGACCAATGAGAAGAGGGTGGTGGCCACAGTCTAGTCCCTTAATCACATAGATTAGGCGTAGGCTTCCCTTGTTTTTGTGTGGTCAAAGAGGAAAAAAACCACCTAGAACTAGTAGATTTGGTTATTTGAGTGGATTTGAAAGAGAACCGAATGAAGTAGAGCCCTTGGATTGGCTGAAAAATTTAAAGGCTAAGGTTGAATGGAAAAATTCAAGGCAATATTGCATTTGGGCCCTTGGATCACTTTGAAATACATGGTTGAGATTGGAGATGCTTCCAAAAAGCAGCTTTGAACAAGAACCGTCAGATCATGCATCCCATCAGATGGCCAAATTTGAATCTGCCACTTGTTGGGCACTTGATTTGCTAGTCATTGGATCAACCATGCATCCTACGGCTCATATGGCATGGCGCCTTTGGATCCATCATGATCTTGCACCTTTTCACCTATGCCCTTAGATTCATGATGCATCTAACAGCCCACTGTGGCTCCCATATTGTGATCTGCACCAAATCCGCCTTGCCATTGGATTTAGGATAATTGATGATGCATCTAATGACCCACGGTGGCTGCCATATTGTGATCAGTGCCAAATCTGCCTTGCCATTGGATTTAGCATAATCTAAGGGCTCAAAAATGTGTAGAGACTATGGAAGAACGTGTGTGAGAATCTTCAAATGCCCATAAATTTTGAGCCACTCTCTCTCTAGTTTCCCACCTACATTAATCTTAACCATTCAATTCAAGCATCCAATGGCTAGGAAATTTCCAAATTGATAATTCAAACACAAAAGTGTATCAAATACTTTTTTATTTGAGAATACCACTAGTGGTTCTTTTTCTCCCCTTAAACTCCTAGATTAAGCTTTTTAATCCCTAAAAATTAGGAATCCTTACAAGGCCCATGCATGGTTCACTTTTTCCCTTAATGCAGACTTTTTGTTTTCCATTACAGGGTGTGAGATAGCCATGAACTTCATATCCAACCACAGCCACATCCATGAGAGGCACCACTTCTTGTTTAGGTTGACATGATAATCAATGTTTCCTTTGATATTTGGGATTTTTGTCAGGCAATTACCATTATGCCATCTAAGACCGAGTGGGCATGGTGATTTGTGACCCATGAGAAGACGGACTTTAGAACGGTCCCAGACAAGACATCTAAGTTGTAAAATATTCCATTCTTCATAGGTTCTTCTCATGCTAAGATCAATATCCTCAAAGTTGATCCATTGGTTGTTGTCTTGTTTCCAGAGATGTTTCCATTTTCTGAAGCCCTTGTTCTATAGCCTCTTATCACTTTGAATGTTCCATGTTCCTGATGCCATTTATTGGAAACCAGATAGAGTCATTCTATCTGATACTGACTTCCCACTTTCAATCTTCATTGATTCTTCACTCATACCGGTCGCCCACTTCCAATCTTCACTGATTCTTATGAAGATTCCACGTTCTTGATGCCATGGATTGGAAACTAGATAGAGTCTTTATATTTGATATTGGCCGCCCACTTCCAATCTTCAGCGATTCCAACTCTTCCATAGGGAGCACACTAGATTCGAGCCTTTTGACAAAACTAGGATTGGGAAAAACAAAAGGATCAAAATGTCAAGATTCTTCCAATTCAGGAATCCCAAAAAAGTCAATGCATTCTTGTTTTTGAACATCAATTTGGCCCATGAAGCCTCTTTGTTGCACCATGCCTTAATCATCCATTTTGCCACAAGTTTGTTAGCCATGCTCCCAATGTCCACAATACCAAGGCCCCCACTATCCCTTTGGCTAGTGTAGATGGACCATTTGATTTTAGGAACCCCCCTCCTATTGTGGTCTCTCATCCAAAGGAAGTTTCTACAAATACTTTCTAGTTTGGACAGCTCTTGCTCTTTCGGTCTCCAACAAGAGAGGAAGTAAATGGTCAACAAAATGACACATGTGTTAATAACCATTCCATAACCTACGGGATTGATTTGCATACCTCTCCAATAGTTAATCTTTCTTTCGAGTCTAGCGAGGACCTAGTTCCACTGCTATTCCAACAAGATACCAAAGCCCAAGGGAATCCCATGAAGCCAGAAAATTTGGCCTAGAGGAATGTTTTGACAGCCGTGCTCAAAGAGAAGGTCGGTTTGGATCCCGACAATAGCTCTAAAAGCAATCTTTGAGTGGTCAATTTTAGATCCAAAGGCTTTGGAGAAAGTATCCAGGCACCTCCAAAACATCTCCAAGTTGGTGCACACATTGTGAACAAATGTGTTCATATAGTGGGAAAAAAGTCTCATGTTGATCTGGCCATGGTTATTGGGCAACAAGAGGCATTTGATATTACCAACTTTCACGTGTTGTTCCACAAGTTGCCCAAGCCCTTCTGTGGTGATGGAAAAGAGAAGCAAAGCCACCGAGCACCCTTGTCTTATCAATTGTTTTAAGTTGATTGCCTTCAAAAGATGGCCATTAACATTAATTTGAGTCATTGTGTTTCCCAAAAGGGTCGAGAACAACTTGGTGAATTTCTGGCTGCAACTGAGATCTTTAAGTGATTGCAAAATGTAGCCCCATTCCACCCTATCGTAAGCTTTATCAAAGTTGATCTTGAGGAAAACCATGTCTTGCCTTGATTCATCTGCGAAGTCAAGACCTTCCCAAATATCAATTATGGCTTCCAAAATTGACATTCCTTTTGATGAAACCTTTTTGGTCCTCACTAAGCCAAACCCTCAGATGGCTAGAAATTCTATTGGAAATGACTTTTTTGAAGCATCATAATTTGATGCTAGTTCTCAATTTTGTTCTTTTCTCCTTTTTTAACTTGATGATGCCATTGTTGAGACAAGTTGCAAGTGTGCCAAGCTCGAGCACTTCTTGTCACACAAAAAAAGGGGGGTGGCCACCACCAACTTGAAGGACTTAAAGAACTCATTAGTGATCCCATTCGGCTCTGGGCTTTTCCCACTAAGAAGGGAATAAATGACTTCAATGATTTCTTTTTCCAAGATAGGGGCATTAAGTAGGGATCGAAGGTTTTGTGGGATCCTATGAGAGGATACCCTAGAGATGGCCACCATGCAGTCTTGTCTCTGAGGGGAGAGGGGAGTCGAGAACCCTAAGAGTTTTGTAAAATTTTCTTCAATGATTTTGATATTTTCTTCTTTCATATTGCATACATCACCATTTGAGTCTAGCAGTATGGGGATCGATTCTCTGTTTTGTTTCCTTTTAAGAATGTTGCACATATCTTTGGTGGCCTGGTTGGCTTTGCCAGCCCACCATTCCTTAAAGAATATTTGAAAATTTTTCCTTTGTATTTCCCTCCTCAAGTCTCCATAGTCTATGATATAGAGCTTCTATATGTCCACTTGTGAATAGAATCCAAGTACCATTATTGTGAATAGAATCCAACTCGCTCTTCATGGCATCCTCCCATTTGATATGATCCATTGTCTACATAGCCTCTCTATAGCAAGAAGGTTGGCCAACATCTATTAGCATAACAAAATCCAAATGTGGAACATATTTATAAGGTGATTGTGAGACATGTGTAGAGTGCCTCAGTGATTGTTGAACACAAACATGTGTAGACTGATGTGATTGGAAATTCCCATGAACAACACTATCTGGAGCATTTTTATGCATGCTAACTAGAGGACTAGTACCCTCAAACACCACTCTTCTCACTTCAACCTCCTTAACAGTTTTTTTATGCATCTTAGATTCATTGAAAATTACATCACTACTTTTGATCACATATCATGTTTTAGAATCCCATAAGCAATATCCAAATTGTCCTTCTCAACCACATCCAAGAAAAATGCACTTCTTTGACTTATGGTCCAACTTTTGTCTAAGATTCATAGGTATATGAGCACATGCTTCCCACCCAAAAACTCAAAGATGATCATAATATGATGGCTTCCCTATCCATAACTCTTGTGCCACTTTTAGACCTTTGGCAGTACTAGGTGAGAGGTTAATCACATGAACTACAATCATTACTGCTTTTGCCCAAAAGCCTTTTGAAATGTTTGCATGATGCAACATAGAAATTACTGTATCTTGAATAGTTCTATTTACCCTTTTAGATACACCATTTTGTACTAGGCTATAAGGAGTTTTAAACTCTCTACAAATTCCTCTCGATTGATAGAAAAGGTTGAATTCATGTGAGCTAAACTCACCCCCATTATCTGAACGTAAAGCCTTAAGCTTAGTTCCTTTTTCAGTCTCAACTGAAGCAAGCCATTTTTTGAAAGTAGGGAATACCTCATCCTTTGCTTTGATAGAATATACCTTAACTTTTTTGCTAGCATCGTCTATGAAAGTGATAAAATAAAAAGAACCACCTAATGACCTTATGGGCATAGGAGCACACACATCTATATGAACGAGATCTAAAGGTTGAATTGAAGAGTCAATGCATCTTGTACACATTCTTATTTTGATTTCCATATTGATAATGTTCACAAAATGAAAAATTTGAGAAATATAACATAGGTAAGTAGCTACAAAGAGAAATTTTTTCCATTCCACTATGTATTATATTTCTGAAATAGCCATGCCAAATACAAGCCATAGGCTGTTCATTAACAGCTAACAAGTGTTCTTTTTGTGATACAAATAAAGGATAAAGTGAGCCAACTTTGCTTCCTTTTGCAACAACCATATTTCCCTTTGACATGCAAAAGGATTGAGCATAGAAGAACACCTTATAACAAAGGTCATCGAGTTGACCAACTAACCTCAAGCTGCATGATAAGTGAGGTATATGGTGTACATTATGCATAGTAAATTTTGAACCATCAATGAATTGCACAACCACATCTCTGATCCCCACAATGTCATACTGGTAAGAGTCACCAAGTCTCGGTACCAAGAGACTTTTCTACATAACTAGAGATCCATTCTCTATGTGGTGTCACATGAAAAGAAGCACCAAAATCTAGCAGCCATGTGTGGGAAAGAGAATCTACCATAAAAGACTCAGTTGGCATAGTGCAATCGAGTGTGAACACATCAACATCATCAGAAATAGCATTAATTTCTTCAATCTTCACAGTGAGAGTAGATGGTGCAAGTAGTTGTTTAACATGCCTATCAACATTCTTTCCTTTTATTAAGTTTAGCATTCTTTTAACGCATAACAATCTTTCTTCATTTGTCCTTTCTTATGAAAATAATGGCATTCGATGTCCCCCTTCCTTGACTTACGTCCACTCTTATTCCATTGACCATTACTTTCCTTATTTTTGCTCCTATCACATTGTTGATTCTTTCCTTGGTAAGAATCATGAACATTATATGCATCTCTACTCTGAGTGCCAACTATAGATTTTCTATGAATCTCATCACTCAAGAGTGCTTCACATATGTAATCATAGACTAGTTTACGATTAGGTGCACTATTGCTAATAGCTGTGCAAAATGTATCCCATGATGTTGGCAAGGTGAAGAACTTCAAGAATACTTTCATTTCATTATGCATACGCATTTTTTGAGCCTATAACTGGGAGAATATAGCGTCAAACTCATTTAGATTAGCAGAAACATTATGTGTGTCCTTCATGTGAAGATCATATAATTTTCTCATTTTATACACTTTATTTGATTATGTCTCTTTTTCATATGTATCGCATAACCTCTTCAGAAGCTCCTATGCACTTTCACAGTCTAATATTGTAAAGTATACATTCTCTACCAAGTGCAATCAAACGGTAGAGCTTGCCATTTCATCTAACTCATCCCAATCATCTTCATCCATGTTAGCAGGCTTCTTTGAGATTCCATTTACTAGCTTCCATTGCCTCCTCTGAATCAGCACATCCTTAATTTGATTCTTCCATAGAGCAAAGTTTGTGCCATCAAATTTTTGGATCTGAGAATGGTCTTTACCCTAGAAGTTATAGCTCCTCCTCAAAACACTAGCACTAGACCCTGATCCACTAGACATGGATGAGGTCTCTGATGCCATGATGGTAGGCAACTAAATAGAATGATAATGGAGCTAGAAGAGTCCAAACACAACTAAGGCTCAAAGAAGGATGACCAAGTGTCAGATTCTAGAAGAAAATTGAGTATTCTTCCCAAAAACATGAATTAATGAATAGTAATGACCAGCCGAAAGGATATTATGAAAATAAATGTGGTAATATCAATGTGTATCAAGGAGTAAATCACCCACTATATAGTTAACAAAACTAAAAATTTGGAAACCTTTTGCCAAAGTATCCTCTGCAAAATGAGCATATGACGAGTGTCAAAATCCCCTAAAACTACAAAACTGACATGTTTACTTGCATAGTGAATCATTAACTCCACTACATATAATCAGTTTCCCAAAAGAAGCCAACTAGGCTTTATCGAGCACCTATGAACAACTACCATACATCTCCTTTGGCGAGGCAAGGTAAGTCCTCCACCTACATTACCAAATAGACCCCAACATCTAGGTATCTCCTAGTAAAGAAAACCTCACGAGGACCCTCTTTATGAAACATAAAAGACTTTATCCAAAATTGTAACCGCTATATGAATGACCACATGGACGTAGATAATCCGGATCCTTAGAAGAATACACAATGTGTATGTGCTCAATATATGTAGTAAAATGGCACTAGAAGGCTCAATTCAGTGCCCAAACACTAACCAAGAACACCTCCAAGTGTCTATCAACTCTGTTCTTTAGCCTCCCAAAACTTCCATAGACTTGCTGTAGTTGCTCCCACCATAATGAAAAACTTTCAAGAAACGGATAGATTAACTAGTGTGGCAGAAAATACAACCCCAAAAGGTGAGCATTGATTTTCAAAGAAGTACAAAGAACACTCTTCTTTTTTGGACCTCTTTGAAGATAACCATGCATGAAAGTACTCCAAAATGACTCCAAAAATCACCCCAAAAATGTGTCAAAAATAGGCTTGGAAAGCAAAGAATGAAGCTTTGAGGGCCCAAAAATTGTTGAAGATAATATGAACCTTATCTTTTACCCTTCTTCAAGAACCACAAGAGTGTAGCTTAGTGGCCATAGATTTTCACAATTAAGCGAGCTCCAAGGGGAACCGTAGTAGGATGTGTGACCTCCCGGCAAGTATCGGGAACCTCCACCTTCCTTGATTATTGAGGTCCTCCATTCCACGCACTCAATGACAACAATAGTGATTTTGGTGACTCGGATGACAAGGTATGCCAAGGTCTATGCCTTGGTTGCCACCTTAGTTGTAAGCCTTGGGTGGGTGGGTGGGTGCTCGCTTTACTCGCACAAAAGAAACAAAGCTTTTGCATTGAAATGCTATGACACTAGTGACATATTTCAATGGCAATGCACCACAATGCACTCTCCTTCTCAAGAGATCCACAACAATATCCTTGGAGTAGAAAGCGGAGCTCCAAGCACCACACAGGGTATTCTACACAAAGGCTGTAGAATACGCCAAAAAACACAGTACAAAGGGAGCACAAAAATAGACTTCTTGTGTGTTATAGATGCGGTCAAAGTTTACAGTCTCTGGCTAATCAGGCCACTATATGTTTTATTGAAGATCATGTACAAAAGTGTCTAGTGGCCATATGGCATTTTACATTTTTATTAACGGTAACACCATGTACTCTCCTCAAGTGAATGGAATTCCTAAGAGTAGAAACAAGACATTGGTCAGATCAATGATAATAACACTTGAAGAGAAGAGGTTGCCACATTATCTATGGGTAGATTCTATTTCAACTACTGTGTACCTTTTCAATTGGCTACCATTTAGATCACTTCAAGGTATGAATCCTTATGAAGCACGTTATGGAAGAAAGCCTAGTCTTAAACATTGCAAGATGTTTGATTGTGTAGCTTATGTTCTTGTATCATCACAAATAAGAGGTAAGCTAGATGAGGGGGCACTAAAGGTATGACGGAACTCAAATGGGTTGCAGATTCTATAATCCTTCAACCAAGCAATTCACTACAAGTAGAGATGTTGTGTTTGAAGAAAACAGGTTCTAGTATTATGAAGACAAACAAAAGGTAACTCTCCCATATGATCTTATTTCTCATTCTCATCAATTAGGAGTCAAGCATGATAAACAGTTCAAGGATCCAAGAAGTGATACAGATGATGATAAAGATGAAAAGGAAATGGATTACAAGCTATGGAAGTCAAGAGGCAAAGCAAAGATGCAAGAGTGTCCAAAATGCTCCAAGCAAGCACCTAGAAGATCAACAAGGAAGAAAAACAACCAGAAAGGTATGGATATGATTCCATATTTGTTAAAAAGCATTCAATCTACTTGGCAAAAAACTCAATTTCAGAGGAACCCTGAACCTATGAAGATGCGAAGGGAAACCCTAATTGGGAAAAGGCCATGAAAGGAGAAATAGATGCATTGAAGGACATGGTCACTTGGGATTTAGTATCAATGTCACCTAAATAAAAGGTAATTGTTTGGAGATGGGTACATAAAGTTAAAAGAAGCTCAGGTGGATGAGTTTGCAGGTACAACACAAGATTAGTTGCCAAAGGATGCTCACAAATGCATGGTATATACTATGAGGAGTGATTTTCACTAGTTGCAAAGATGACTACAATCAAAGCATTGATCACTGTAGTTGTTGTAAGTAATGGAGACTCCTCCAACGTGATGTGAAAAATGCATTCCTAAATGGTTGGATAAATGAAGAGGTATACATGTCACACCACGTTTTGAAAACCCTAATCATACATCTTATGTTTGTAGACTTTAGAAAGAATTGTATGGGTTGAAACAAGCTCCTAGAGCTTGGAGTTATAGGTGGTTACATACCTTCAAGATCAAGGGTTCGGACCTAGCAACTCAGATCCTTCTCTATTCATCAAAATGGATCACAATGAGGTAATCTATCTATGTGTATATGTAGATGATATTATTGTGATAAGTGATGATCTAAATGGCATTCAAAGGACCAAGAGATACATGCAAGATAGTTCAAAATCAATGACTTAGGGGAGCTCAAATATTTCCAAGTTATGCAATTGATTTATACAGATGAAGGGATGTATCTAGCTCACAGGAGATACGTGCAAGACCTACTTCTCAAATTTGGAATGGAGAACACAAAGCTTGCAAGTACACCTTTGGAATTGAACCATAAAGTAAGTGTTTACGAAGGTGAGCAGATTCATGATCCTAAAGAGTATCAAAGGTTAGTTGGTAGCTTGATATATGCTACTCACACAAGACCAGACATATCATATATTGTGCGAGTGCTTAGTCAGCTCATGCACTCACCTAGAAGGCCACACATGGATGCTGCAAAGAGAGTACTCAAGTACCTCAATGGGACACTTAATGAAGGTTTATATTATCCTTACTCTTTAGATTTGGATATCAAAATCTGTTCATATGTAGATTGGGCAAGGATGATAGAAGAAGTACCTTTGGATACGTAGCATTGGCAATCTTCAAAATCAGTGTCATGGAGTTCCAAGAAGCTACCAAAAATTGCTTTATCTTCAACTAAAGCACAATATAGAGGTCTAACTATTGCAACTCAAGAAGCAATATGGTTGAAGGATTTGTACTGAGATTTGGGACTTGTAAGATCCAAACCTCACTTACTTGGAGATAATGTAAGTTTCATGCATCTAGATCCAAATACAATTTTTCATGCAAGGACAAAGCACATAAAAGTACATTACCAGTTTGCAAGGGGAAATTTAAGGCAAAGAAAATTGACATCTCATTTGTTCCTACTAAGAAGCAAATAGCAAACATGATGACAAAGGCACTTGATGGGATAAAGCTTTGTAGATTCAAAGTTGTGGCAGGTATTCAACCTATCAGAGAATGAAGACTCACGCATACTTTAGCTTGAGGGGGAGCTATTGGAACAACAAGCTTGCATTAGGGTTGAGGAGGATATGTTCTACATCAAATCCATCATTTGAATGATTCCACATACACTGCTTGAAGAGTTTTATTTGCATTAATTTATCGTATTGAATGATTAATCACATATGATCAATTTCTTTTGTAAGTTTCAAAGCAATTACCTTTGTAAAAGGGAAAAGAAAAGGGCCTAAAAGCCATAATTTAGAAGTGTTTGGGATTGGATCTCAATCAGTCAATCAAGAGGTAGATATGACTTCAACTTTCTCTTTTCCTAGATTGTAGGAAGAAACTCGAATGAATCTAAACTACCAAACCCAACAAGATTCGAATTCAATTTCATGAAGACAACATGTGGTCGTTTCCTAAAGAGTCTATATAAAGACTGCAAAACATTTTTACATTAAATAAATTTTTTATTTGTAGCAATACATATACCCTTTTGATCATTCCTTGGTGCCATTTTTGTTCTCTCCTCCTTCCTTAGACTCAGTCGAAGTGCAAAGATTTGTACTCTATCTAGAGTGATCCAAATCAAGTGTTAAGATTTCATTGGAAAGGTATAAATGTCTAATTTATGTGTACAAACTTTCAAGGCATTTGGTTCATTATGTTCAGAGAAATTTGATTTTTATAGTCTCGAGGTCATTCTTTGCACATCCCTGAAAAATCAAGATGGCATGCAATCAGTATTAAGGTGATTGCTCCTTCATTGGTTGTTATAAATTAGGGATTTTATGAATTTTATCAAGAAAAACCTATGTATGACACTTCCTTAAGAAGAAGTTCTCCAACTGTTACTCTGCTGGCTACTCTCTATGTTTGAAATCGTAACTTCCATCCAATTTTAAAAGGTTTTTGTGAGCTAGTCAAGGTGCTAGTTATCTATTTTTCATCAACTTGTTCTTGTTGATGTTCCAAAGTACCTATTGGGTTTTATTGAACTAACCACAATCCAAGAAGGTCTAATTTACATATCCAAAGAGCAAGGGCTGGTCCTATGCTAGTTTGCTAGACCAACTTCACCACTTGACAACTCAACTTTTCAAGCCTCTTTAAGCTTCTCCAACTTTCTTTCATGGTTGGGATCAAGGATGTAATCTCAACAAGAAAAAGGGTGGTAATTTTGAATCCAATAATGATCTTTTCCCTCTCAAGTTTCTTTACTCTTGGAGAACACGTTGATTTTATTTCACTAGATGTCATAACGGAAGTATGCATTTGGAAGATTCTAGTGGGTGAAGTTAATACAAGATATTTGAATTGAATTTAAGGTTTTATCCCTTGAGATAATTAGAAGAGTTGAATTTTCACTTTTCCAAATATTAGGTATAATTGGATGATCAGTTTCTTTTTCTTTTTTTAATTCAGACAACTTCAAAACATAGAAAGCAAAGTTCCTATATGGATCTCCTCCCACAATGAAAATGTGTTACCTTTAAAATATGAAGTAACTTTAGGGAGTATAAATGGGAAAATGAGATGCAATCATGCACATCATCCTCTACAATTGAAAAAAGGAGTGTCAAAAAAAAAAAAGAAAATGAAATTAATTGATCTAATTTCTTGAACTATTAGTACATTGTTTTCTCTCTAAAGTGAAGACATAGAAGTTTTCCTCCAAATTCCGAAATTTCACATCAAAGCAAAGATAAGGAGCAATAATATCTTCTTTCTCCCCATACATATTTTTCTCTTATAAATGTGTTTACATTTCATAAACTTAGTCCCTTTTGTGAACAAACAGGATATTTTATAGGCTTTTAGATGTAGAAGGGTTTTAGGTCATTGGTTTGGGCCTAGTCAAATTCACAAAAAAAAAAGAACAATCCGAAATACGTCAAATTCCATCATCATTTTAAGTGCCTATATTATTTTTTACATAGAACGTTCAAACTAAAAAGATTTGTCGGGCTACACAATAACAAAAAAGAAGGAGCCTACAGAGGAAATCTTAGTTGATTGTCTCATTTTAAAGTCTGTCAAAAGTGGAAGAAAAAGAATAACGTTGATGAAGTATTGTTTCAATGAATTTACAAGCTTCAAGATGTTTGGAGATGAGGACTTTGCGCTGTGATGATATATCAGGAAGATTTTCCTTAGTATTCGTTCATTGGATGAGATTTTGGAAGTTATTCCATAGTTTTTGTTTTTTAATTTCTCTTTCTTTTCCATGGCATTTCACTGAAGAAGCGCTTTAAATTCTGAATGCGAATTGGTGGAAAACTTTTCACCAACATAATCTGAATTCTATTGTTTGAATCTTCTGAAGCACCAACAATGTTTGGCTATTTCAAAATAACAAAACGTGCATAGTTTCAATAGAATGTCTGCTTAATTTTCATTCAAATCAATATACGAAAATACATTTAATAAACAGTATTGGACCGAGAGACTACATACTTAAGATCAAATAAAGTGCAATGCTAAGAAGAGAAAAAAAATAAAAATATACAATTACAAGGATTACAAAATGTTACTTAAAATTACAAGGATTACAAAATGTTGCTTAAAATTTATGATACAATTGATAATGAACGGAAAATGATTTCTTCCCACAATGCAGGATATGCGTAATTGGTCACAAGCTGGTTACCATTATCTCCTTCTGCATATTCAGCATTTTCTTTACGCTTTTGAATCCCCATGAATAACCATTGCTTTTATAAAAATAATCAGCTGGACATATCAATAAAGATAAATTCCTAATCACGATCATTTTCTTTCGACCGAGAGGAAAATGGATCACTTCCATTGCATTGACAAATTGAATCACACCTATTCCATAACTTGTAAAGGAACAAAATCAACTTGTATATCGTTTGTTTGAGCATCATTGGACCTTTTAGAACTATATACTTTCTTGGCTCTCATACGCCACCTTGACAGGCCTAAATTCACCTCCTTGCTGAACACAGATTTCTTAAATCCGGAGTCCATCTATACAAAACCAAAAAGGAAAAAAAGATGAGAATCCTAATCTCAAATGTCAAAAAACTTTAGGCGCAGTTGTTAGTAAACGCTAGCTTTGTTATTTCTTCACGAGCTAAAACCAATCATCTTAATGAGAAAATATCGATTGAGACGAGATGCTGAATCCTGATTTCAGGTCTTTTCTAAGAGATGCAAGTAATTTAGGGTAGATACCTGAGAGATAAGTGCATATACCGGAAGGATGAATAACCCCAAGTACAATTGTACAACCAATCTGTTTACAAGGAAGTACACAAAAAAATTGAGCGGAAGGTCGTCACTATTGAGTTTGACAGTGTGTAGGGGAGATTAGATAAGGATCATACCGAACAACAATGGCACCTCCAACTATAGCAGTTGTGTTGTACAAGCAATTATGAGCGGAGAAGGTAACCTAAAATATTAAATATGATTTTGTGAGATAGATAGACAGAAATAGAAAGATAGATAGATAGATAGTTAGACAAATTAGATGGATAGAATTTTCCCTAAATGAGTCATAATATGCCATCTTACCGCAGCCCATATCGGGAAAGCTGTTCCTATTGCATTCTACAATCACAGCCATCTTATAATTGTTAAGCTGTAATCCATTTATAAGACGGCTAGTGAAAATATCAAGTTTATCAAACCTGAAACACAAGATAGTGAAAAGCTTTGAGAATCAATCGAGGTCTTCTGTGCCCAAAATTTCTATCATCTGGCATGATGGTTGCATCCCCTTCAATTACAGCATTCTTATTTAGGATGTTGTTAGCCATATGTGTGATGATTTGCTGCATAACAGCGCCTATAAGTAGCACAATCTGTTGACAAGCACCATTACAACCATGTCACACAGAGAAGATCTTTAAGTTTGGCAATTTGTAGCAGAAGAATAAGAAAGCATTCGATGTTGGAGATGCATTTGATGTTGTTATCTATTAGTAGGTTGTTGGATGCTTGATTTATATATGCATAACTTGACTTGATATTCAATTTTTTGTCTATTCGATGATCACATTTATCCGTTGCCTAGGTATCAAGCATTGGCACATGGTTTAGTGTATCTTTCTCTAGTTGTGTGGTACCCTCCTACTTGGATCGTTTGACACCAAGGGGGATCACTACCACCAAATTTACTAGCTTTTTTTGACTCGGAGTAGGCCCGTTGCTATGACACTCATGCACCCACTAGTGGTTAGTTGCCTTATGCTTAGTAGCTCATGCATATCTTGGTTGAGCAAGAAGTGGCCTACAGTGGCAAAATCTAGTTGTGAGGCTGAGTATAGGGAACCTTTCTAAGTGATTGTTGAGTGCGTATGGCTTACACGTCTTTTGGTTCATTTGGCAACATCTACATTTAGTTCTAAGTACAAATTCATGTAATCCATGTTCTTCCATTCAGCACGCGTTGATGGCGCACACAAAGATTTTCCCTACCCTTTTACGAACAAGAAATGTTTCTCCAAATCATTAGCGGAATACAATAATTATATTGATGGGTACTTACTATAAGAGGAACAAGGTACACAAGCCAGCTTGATTCCCAACCTGATAGGCGAAACATAAGCAACATTTCCAGGAATTGAGGCATCTTCAGACATACGAAATGTATTGAAAAGTAAATTTTGTAATTAGCAAAAGACTTCCAGATACCATGTATGTCTACCAGAATCCAAACAACTGCATATGTCCATAGTTTCCAACTGTAACAATGACAACAATGTTTGTTATCTGGAGAGCCATACATGGATAGATCCATGCGTATATGTGTGCGCGTTTCCACTTCTCTCTCTCTCTCTCTCTCTCTCTCTCTCTATATATATATATATATATATATATATATATATATATATATATATATATATATATATATATATATATATATATATGTGTACAACCTACACACATGTAAGTATGTGTGACATAGATAGATGCCTGCGTATTTGTGTGTGTTTCCACTTTCGCTTGTATGCGAAATCTCTCCTCTTTCTCTCTCTCTCTCGCTATATATATATATATATATATGTGTATATATGTGTACGTGTGTGTATGTGTGTGCGTGTGTATATATATATATATATATAACACGTACACATATATACACATACAGATACACATGCAATCACACAAACACGCACACACATACACACGCCTACACATATACATATAGCTTTGCGCGCGCGCGCCTTCATATTTATCGATATGTGCAGGTATATGATTTTTTATTTAGCCGTTTCGGGAGATTAATAGTTCAGAGAGCCGGCAAGAAAGGAAAAGTAACACTTACCCAATTCCAACAACACGCTTGCAATCGTCTTCAAATGCTCTCATGATGAACTTATGGAATTTAAAATCTGGATATGCAGGACAATGGTGCTGCATGACGTTGGCTCCAAAGCATTCAGCTTTTTAAATATCTAGGCCCCATGTATTCTTTTACAAAGCCTACTTTATTGAGGTTGAATTTATCATACCTTGATAAACCCACTTCGGAATGCGCGGTAGTCCGACTCGCTAACTCTCCATTTGTAAAATTGTTTGAAAAATGCGACCTTCAGAGCAGTAAACAGTAAAACAAAGCATTCTAACATCACATCCTTCAGGAATTGCAGCAAAAATATCTTCTGCCTTTGTAATGTGTCTAAAGACTTTTTTAAGTATCTGAATAATTTCATCACTGCCCAACACTAATTACATGTCTCCCTTTCTAGAAATCGAAATTTTATTAATCAGTGGGAACTGAAATATCAAATAACGAAAGGAAAACTAACTATGTTGATTGACGTAAGAAGAAAAGAACATTTTGAGGCGATTTTATTCACTAGATTGATTCCATGAAGTATTACTAGAATATCTACGAATTCGATTATAAACCATGGAGTTTACGGAGTTACCAAGAAGGATGTGAACAAATTGCCCTTGCAGAAACTCAGTCCACGGCGCCTACGTACGAATGTTGTTTCCTTTGCCAATCGTAAAGCACCTACTCGTTGTTTGGATGAAAGGAAAAAATATACAGAGTATTATTATGAAACTTCGTTCATGTAATAAAGACGACGCAGAAGACTATGCTCCACTTTATTAGAAACTGCAGTTACCTTCTAACTTAAAAGGCAAGCGTTCATGATTCAGACGACAAATCTATGTTACATTCAAAGGGCATTACTGTGTAAGAATCCGATTCTATGTGAATCGAAGCATTTCGGATTCACACTTTTGAATGAAATCAACGTGTATGAGTCAATTCTGATACACTTTTGTAAGAATCCGATTCTATGTGTATCAGAATCAACGGCGAGACAGAATCCATATGCATGATTAAGATAAAATTCAACGCGCTGTTTCGCATATTTCGCATAAACTATGACATTTAAAAGCATTCGTGCTTGAAGGATTTTGAAAATATTGATATGTCAGTGAATTACGAGTCACTGATCTGGAGATCTGAAAATTTGTTTCGTTAAATGATCAAAAAGTTTTACTTAAGAGAGTGCAAGGACCTGGTTTTATGTACTTCATTGTCAATTTCATTGGCGCAGTTCTAATCTCAAAGTAGTATTTAATAATCGAACTTTGAATAAAGGAAAAATTGGTTTAACAAGCAAGAGATCTGCTAGAAAAAGTTATGCAAGAGAGAGATCTGCTAAAAAACGTTACTAGAAAGAGATCTGCTAAAAAATATTATGCAAGAAAGATATCTGCCAAGAATGAAGTACCTGGATCATTCATTTGCTGTTTTAGCTTCTCCGCTGCAGGGCCTTCCCAGGCTTTCCATCTACGCACCTAAAGCACGTTTCATAGTTTAAAGAACTTCATGCTTGGACAGAGGAAATCAATATTCGCATTGGAGTACACATGTCACTCAGCTGGCTGAGGTACTTACCTCCAACGGTCCGATCACCACCATGATTGCGCTGTAGAAAATGTGAATAGCTGCCAGAATAAACACGAGTATATGAAGGCTATGAATGTCTTCCTGCGTCATAAAGGGAACTAGGCCCTGCATTGAGTACAATGTTTGTTACGCAGGAAACAAATCCATAACCTAGACATGAGGAAGAAGCTTGGCACCGACATTAAAGGAGAAAAACTACACACCTCCGAGCATGTCGAGGCATCCTCGGCGGGCGGATCCACGGAAGAACTCTTGCAAAGCCCTTCGAATTTGTATAATTTCTGCGGTACGCATATCTTTGCGAAAAGACCGTTGCTCAGCGTTAAAGTGAGCGACAGGATCCCCACCATAAACAACTCTGATTTTTGTGATTACGATTAATCAGGACTTTGACCGTGGTAGGAACGATCAGTATTAAAGAATGATAATCTTCCATCACCTTCTCTCATCTTCTCGAATGCGCGGAGAAGGGCACCATGGTAGTTCTGCTCCTTCAACAGCCTCTTCGTGAACCAAGACGCGCATATTAGTCTCAACTATAAAGAGCTTCATACTGTCTAATGTTAAGATGACGCTTCATGTATTAAGATATCTTCCAGCGCAGTATGTGATGAATAATGAATCTATTAACCTCAAATTCCAGTTAAAACGATCTCAAGTCTTAAAAATATTCTATTAGTTATCTCTCTCTCTCCCTCTCTCTCTCTCTCTCTCTCTCTCTCTCTCTCTCTCTCTCTCTCTCTCTCTCTCTCTCTCTCTCTCTCTCCAGCAGCAATGGCTATTTTCTATCTGCCTCCCTAACGTTTTTGAATTCCTGTTCTGAGAACTCATGGTATTCTTCCGCGAGTTCTCTCTCTCTCTCTCTCTCTCTCTCTCTCTCTCTCTCTCTCCACAACAGAAATTGGTTTTTTTCTATCTGCCTCCCTAAAGTTTTTGATTGTCTTGTTCTGAAAACTGATGGTATTCTTACGGGAGTTCTATTGCGCCTAATAGATTGTAAACAGATAGACGTTCTCTCCCTCTCTCTCTCTCTCTCTCTCTCTCTCTCTCTCTCTCCAGCAGAAATGGCTATTTTTTATCTGGTTCCCGAAAGGTTTTGAATCTCTTGTTCTGAGAGCTGATGGTATTCTTGCGTGAGTTCTATCACGCCTAATAGATTGTAAACAGATGATTATTCTCTCTCTCTCTCTCTCTCTCTCTCTCTCTCTCTCTCCATCTTCGTCTCGATCTCAACACCTCTGTGTATACAGCAGCATTCTCTGTTTTCTATCTGCTCTAGGTCTCTGGTCACTTGATCCACGCAAGGAAATCCACTCGTGAGTTCTCTCGATCGCCACAGATTTACGCGATTCACATGGCACATGTGCAATACTTCGGAAAAACTTATAAAAGAAGCTTTTCAAGGCTACCTTACCCTTCCAATTGAATTTATGATTCTCTCCACAGCAAAAGAGATGATAATGAAGGTTGCGCAGGTGACGGCGATCGCCCACGTCGGTGTAGTCAGCAAGGCAGTGTTTCCTCCGGCCATCTTTCTGTATCTTTGTGGATGCTCGTACTCGCCTCGTTTGCCGTCTCGCGGATTGGAGATGCAGCCGGAATGTAGGCACAGTGGCAAACTTCAACGTCCTATTAAACAGAACAGTCTAAACGCGGAGTGGACTACGACGAGGGAGCGGAAGCACGTGAATACGACTTAAGAATACTTAACTCTTTCAAGTCCTTATTGCACACTTTTCGGAGTTGCTATAAAGGTATTTCGATCTAGGGGTCAACTCCATTGTATTTCCAACAGCGTTATATAATATAAGATCAACATCTAAGGAAATCCTTACGTGATCTCTATGCTTCCAAGTTACATGAGCCACCTCAAGGCTCAAACAACACCCAATGGTATAATAACAACACCCAATGGTACAATATAAGGTCAACATCTAAGGAAATCCTTACCTGATCTCAATGCTTCCAAGTTACATGAGCCACCTCAAAGAACACCCAATGGTTTTAGGCTTTCCAGAGTCTTTTTATTGCAATGTCAGGAGGGTTCTACAAAGAAAACTTACTACTATGGGAGAAAATATGTTACTTACTTCAATGGCTTCAATAAAGGCATCGTGGCATATGTTGCTAGTAATAATCTTGTTGAATTGTGAGTGTGTGTTGGATGAGTGGTTAGATCATTTTCCTTTTGGGTTGGTAATGAGGGTTCTTATTATACTTTATGAAATAATGGAATGTTAAATGGATTTTAATGTCTTGAGGTTTTTAATGTGATTTGTGTTTTGATTTTGAAGGTGAAAAATCATGAGGACATGAATGCGTGTGGACTTATTCTCGTCTGGTCCAGGTTTTTGTTTGTCAATTCAGATTTTTTTGATTCTTCGGTGTCTTTTTCCATTTTTCTTTAATCTATTAATGTGCTCATTGTGCACACTATCACATTCTCATACTGTGCTCACTGTCCTTGCTGTCCTCACTATGCTCACTGTACTCATTGTGCTCTATGCTATGTGCATTGTGCACTGTTTCTGTTCCCATTCATTTATCAAGTGCATTTATCAAGTTCTTTTATCAATTTGGTTATCCATACGGTTATCCATGTGATTGCGCATGCGGCTTACTCCAAGGCAGCGACTAAGGCATAGAACTATGGCATAACTTTGACATCTTTGGTTTCTTTGGCACTCATGGTTCTATTGGTTCACTTTGGTTCACTTTGGTTTTAAAAGTAATCAAAGGTACTCCATCGTGTGGAATGAAGTGGTAGGGCATATGTGTTGTAAATGGGAAAGGGAAATACAATGCTAAAATAGAAATCGCCAAACTCAGAGTGCCAAATAAATAATCTATGCTCAATGACGGCAATCAATATACAACTGATGTCACAAAATAACTCTAAATAATACAAAAATACTCCGCTAGAGTGTGGCTCGCTCAATACAAAATAGTCTTCTTGCTTGCCCGAAAATTTCTTTCTTCCTTGACTTGGGTCTTTGCGGCAAGAATTTCGTTTTACTTTGGGTCTTCAGTATTCGTAAACTTCCAAAAGCTTTTCTTTGAACTCTTCTCTTTACATCAAAGTCACGCAATAACCAAGAGAGAAGATCCACGGGGCACCCTTCACTTCTTTACTTACTTTGAATGGTACTCTTCAAATCATGAGAATCTGTACCTACACTTGAAGAAAATCCATGGGCACCCTTCACTTCTTTACTTTACTTAAAATGGTACTCCTTAAATCATGAGAATCTTTACATATACCTAGAGAAAATCCATGGGGCACCCTTCACTTCTTTACTTTACTTCGGATGGTACTCTTCAAATCATGAGAATATGTACCTATACCTAGAGAAAATCCACAGGGCATCCTTCACATCTTTACTTTACTTCGAATGGTACTCTTCCAAGCATGAGGATTTGTACCTATACCTGGAGAAATTCCATGGGGCACCCTTCACTTGTTTACTTTACTTTGAATGGTTCTCTTCAGATCATGAGAATTTGTACCTATATCAAGAGAAAATCCACTGGGAAAAAATAATCATTTATTAGTTCATTTTGAAAAATAATACACTCATAAAAAACAATTCCTTATCTCTCGTTTACACTTAAATTTTTATATTTTAATTTTCTTAATTTACCAATAGAACACATAATTAATTCCCAAAATTCCCCGACTTTTTCATTTACACCCCAATTTAGTACCTATATCATTTTTGAGAAAGGTCACGATTCAAAGGACTTTTACAAGATATTTTTTGTAGGATTCATTGTGAAAGCTCTTTATTATAAGTGTGGGTTCACAAGGTGATGCACCAAAGGTGTTCATAAACTATTTGATCTCCATAATTTGGAATTACTTAAGAGAGTTACAAGGCGCTTGATTCTCCATGTCGTTAATCCCATAATTTGTGTGAGCCACCATCATTTAAATAGAAACTGGATTTGTGTAATTGGCACCATTTGGATAGGAGATGGCAAAAAGACCTGTGAAGGTATTACGAGCTCACGATCAGTAAGATCACTTCGTGGTCAACACACATGCATCTTTGTAGACCTCTTATTCTATATAACACTGTTCCATGTAAACTCCCTTTGAGACTTTAGTTTCTTGATCACCCAAAACTAAATTCCATTGTAGTTACTATATTTTATCCTTGCTTGCGAGAGGTAAGATGCATCATTTAATTAGTCTTTCTCCTTGATTAGGATAGGCAATTAAATTCATGCTTATGGATGCTATAGCAGGCGCAAAGACTATGTGACACCCTATAAGTGGTCCTCAAATTGTCAAAGAAAATAAAAAAGACATGACCTAAGGTACTCCATGGTCCTAAATTCTAGAAGGCTTCTTGATGTGGCAGAAGCATCTACACATTCACTCCCCCTAGATGTGTTCTACCTTGAATTGTGCACAATACTATCTCAAGAAATTACCCATCGGTTCATCATATCTTGTAAGATTTGTTTGATGATCTAAACATGTGCAAGGCCTACCTCTCTTGCCACACTCTCTCTCTCTCTCTCTCTCTCTTTTCATGAATCATTCACATAGCTTGAAATCCTTTCTTCTACCACCTCCGAGCACCTCTTGCTCTCTCTCTCTCTCTCTGTCTCTCTATCTATCTCTCTCTCTCTCTCTCTCTCTCTCTTTCTCTTATCTGTAGCCTTCACCATCACTCATTTGTGTGATCCTTTTCATTTCTCTCTATATCTCTCTGTCTCTCTCTCTCTCTCTCTATCTCTCTCTCTCTCTCCAGTCCTTTTGCACCTCCATGGATCGATGATGATACCATTGTCTATGATGTTGGCCTCGATGATATGTCAATGGCTCTAGCCTTCATGCAGAGATTTGTGCATAGCTTCTACCTCCGAGAGCTCAATCGTGCTTCTCTCTCTAATCATAAGAGGTCATCATTCCTTGTGCAGAAGTCGATTCCTTCTCTTCACTGCTTTTCGAGCATTTGACTATCCTTGTTTCTCTCTCTCTCTCTCTCTCCCTCTCTCTTTCTTCAGTGCTTCATCATCATTATTGTTGCATCATGGGCCAAGTCTCTCTTTCTCTCTCTCCCAGTTATGCCTCATCTACACTACTTGGTTTGTTCAATCTTTTGCAATTCTAGTAGACAAATTCCGTCTTTGAAAACATAGTCCATTTCAAGGAAACATTATACTGCAATTGGTTCTAAAAAGTGGTCAATGCTGGGCATGAGAAATTTGGACTATGACATCCTGCTGCAAGTTCTATAGCATAGTGGATAGGTGGATATAAAGCACATCACATTCATGCACAATGGGATGCTTCGTGTGATTCCAAATGAGCATGAAGCCGGGTAGCATGAGTGTGATTTCCCATAATCTCTCTCAGACACATGTCCCACAAGCAGTGCCCATGTTGTCGTTGTTCGTAGAAATATACCTTGTTTCCCCTATTTATTTCCCACTGTCCAACTCTCCATCAGATCTTTTTCTTTTCTTTACTTTTTTTTTTCTGTCTCTTTTTCTTTTCTTTTCGTTTACACTTCATCTGAGTTCAGCAATTTTTCTTCTTATTTTTATTTTCAACACTCCGCTTATCACATTTTAATACTTGTAGATCCTTAACTTGGTTGGTCATCTCTGTGCAATCCTTTTCATCTCTCTCTCTCTCCAATCCTTTTGCACCTTCGCAAATCCTTTTCATATGTGCAATCCTTTTCATCTCTCTCTCCCTCTCTCTCTCTCTCTCCAATCCTCTTAATGATACCATTGTCTGTGATGTTTGCCTCAACGATATGTCGATCGTTGTAGACTTCATGGAGAGCTTTGCACATAGATTCTTCCTCTGAGAGCTCAATAATGCTTCTCTTTCTAATCAGAACAGGTCACCATTCCTTGTGGAGAAGTGGGTTCCTTCTCTTCAGTGCTTTTCTAGCTTCTGAGTGTCCTTCTCTCTCTATCTCTAGTGCTTCATCATCATTACTGCTGCATCATGGGTTGAGTCTCTCTCTCTCTCTCTCTCTCTCCCCATTATGCTGCATCTGTAGTAGTTGGTCTGTTCGATCTTCTGCAACTCCAGTAGAGAGATTCCATCTCCAAAACCAAAGTCCGTCTGAAGGAAACATTATACTACAATTGGTTCCGAAAAGTCGTTAATGATGGGCATATGAAATTTGGACTATGCCATCGTGTTGCAAGTTCTAAAGCAGAGGATAGGTAGATCTAAAACTCATCACATTTATCCTCGGTGGGATATGATAGTCATATGATAGGCGGATCTAAAATTCATCACATTTATCCTCGGTGGAATGCTTCGTCTGATTCCAAATGAGCATGAAGGAGGGGAGCATGAGTCGGATTCCCACTTATCCTGCGAAATGCACATATTCTCTGTCAGATGGATGTCCCACAAGTAGTCCCATGTTCTCGATGCACATGTAGGTCATACAAAAAGAAATCTAGATGCTAGTTTCTTGTTCTAGCATGATTTACTAAAGCTCCACGATTACATGCAAAATCAACTATGGGACTTCGAGTTCCGATTTCTTGAAAACCATTGCAAGAGGCTCTGAACTTTGCAGAACAGACATCAAAGACTACAACTCGTCTCTCTCTCTCTCTCTCTCTCTTTGCAATTTTTTGCATGCAACCTTTTGAAAAAAAACTATTTCTCCCTCTCAACTATTTCTTGCCTCTAGGAGCATGGGGTGAGAAATAGCACAGCTCCTAATTCTATAGGTGGCACCTGAAAGTCTTAATATTTGATTAGCTCCTTCAAGTGATCTATAATGAAAATGAATCCTTCTTCATCAATGAATCCTATGACTCCTATGTGAAGCCACCCCTCTCTGATTTGGAAGCAAAGCACAACAACGGTCAGCATCATCAATCTTAAATTGAGTGTAAGGTGGGTCACCTTGAATCTTTCAATGGCACTTAAAGTCTCACTAAGGTCTAATTTTGATTGTAATACAATAGTGGAAGCCTTTTTACGAAGAACACATGCAAAGAAACACCATGTTGTACACATAAAACATGGGTATGAGACACATGTAAATGCAAGAAGCCCATGGAATATGTCCTTCCATAGTCTAATAAAAAAGCACATATGCTCACTCCAATTTAGAGAACCAAATACAATCTAGGATGCACAAAGAATCTAATCAAGCTGCTATCGTATCACAACCAATTGCTCTATCACTTTCCATCTCTCTCTCTCTCACGCTCTCTCTCTCAGCATGGTGGCTAGAGATGGAGAGCTTGAGACGTATGGTGATGGAGAGAGAATCAATACTATATTTGTGAAGCATGAACAAAAAAAAAAGTAAATCATGAACAAGAAATTGAAAGATTGAACAAGGATAGCAAAGAAGTGTACCCGGAGAAAATCCACGGGGAAACTAAATGCGCTTTGGGTATCTATTTATAGGTTTCCCCTACGACTTCTCTCTAGTATCTCTAGAATTTGCTAATCTCCTTTTTTATCTCTTCTATTTTTAGAATCTTTTTCCATGTTATTTTTCTATTTTTGGAAATCCAATCTTTTTTTTCTATTTTGGTTTTTCTCTTTTTAATTTTCCCAATTTTTCTTGCTCTTATTTTTATTTCTTTTTCTTTTTCCCTTTTTATTTTTGGACTACGGTTTGGATTCACACCTATGTACAAATTAAATGAAAAAGGGTTAGAACTAAGGTAAATGCAATTTTATGGTAACTGTATGAGTGATAGTTGGAAGTTACGAGATTTTTTGTGCAGATTTTCTTGATCTTCTAAGAGTTACATCTCACACTACAATGTAAAGTTTTTTATGATTGCTAGCTGAAGCTATCATCCTTTACTACAATTAACCAAAAAATCTTTGCAAAATGGGATGTGTGCTCATAGAAATAAGCTTAACTATGAAGGCATGTCAAATCCATGAAGTTAATTTTTAGATTTCAGAAAGTGTAACTTTTGAAGATATTTCAAGTTATTTACAAGTCATTACTTGAATGTTTTGCTTGGAGTGTGCTGCTTACTATACGTAAGAACTTCTATTAATCAACAAGCACAAGAATCTTTAAGATTCAAGTCAAATCTAAGAAGAATTGAAGCTAGAAGGAAAACTGCAATTTGAGGAAAGTAAATGTTCACATTTACCAAGGAAAGTGTTAAATTCTTGAAGATTGAAGTCTTGCTGAGTTAATGGTGATTTTAGAGGTTTTCTAATATCACCTTAGCTTGATTCTTGTGATGTTTCATGTAAGAAAATAACAGCACAGGGGAATAGACCAGTAGAGAGAGTTGAGAGAAAAACACAAACAAAGATAGATGCAGACTGAGAGATAGAGAACTCAAATTCTCAGATGGTTGAGTGTAATGCACTTACAACAATGGTGCTATCTACCCATGCGCTCTCAATGTGGAGCTTAGATGGTGATCTAGACAAACTCTCGAGAAGGGCTTACTAGTGTGCAATGCTATTTAAAGCTCAACCTAGGTCTTGCTTATATAACTTTTACAAGGTGGTTCAGTATGGATAAATGTAGTTGGGAGATACAAAATAGTCGGTAAAATATACAACCCGACAATATCTCCACGACCAAAAGTCCTACCCTCTCACCCTATTGGTCGAGGGATAGGCCCCCCGTACCCCACAGAAGGGGGCAAGCCCCCCTCTACACTCCCCGCATTAAGGTTCTATGGGGAAACAACACGATGCCACATGGCCTTTATTTTCACCTTAAATGGCCCAACCAAATGGCTTGAAAGTTTATGCCCTACCTAACCTAATGGCTAGGCTCAAAAAGATAATCTGTAACCATCAATGATCACACATAGATCTCATCTAAATTGGAAGTTAGGGTTCCACAAATCTCCAGGCTCTCCTAATGGCTTCTCCTCATAATGGGGGCCTTACAATGTAGAGCACCATGCATCATTTGTGGTCACATGAGGGTGGAGTATTGAGCATATCTAACACTCTTGCCCCTCAATGTCCACCGTGTGGTGAACTACCTCCTTGGTCCAATCCCAAGCTTTGGAAAGTGTCAAAGAAGTTGTGCTCTCCCAAGAGCCTTTGTGACGATGGCGGGTCCATTTTCTTTAGTAGGGCAATAGCTTATCTCCACAACCCTATCCTCAAATCAACTCACGCACATTATAATACCGAATTTCCATGTGCTTGGTATGTGCATGGAAAACATGACTTTTGGCAATGGCCATGCAACTTTGTTTTTCACACTTCAACTCTGTAGCCTCCTCCTGTCCTTGTATTCCTATGTGCCATACAATCCTCCTCAAAAATACTACTTCACATGGTGCAACACATG
Organism: Ceratopteris richardii; assembly: GCA_020310875.1. NCBI lineage: Eukaryota > Viridiplantae > Streptophyta > Polypodiopsida > Polypodiales > Pteridaceae > Ceratopteris > Ceratopteris richardii. The sequence goes on along the minus strand of CM035427.1, from coordinate 91,062,494 downwards.
TAGCTTCATACTCAGCTTCAGTAGAAGATAATACTACAGTCGGTTGCTTTTTACTGATCCAAGAGAAAATCCTTGATTGTAAAGAAAAGCAATATCCAAAAACTAATTTTTTGGTATCAATATCTCCTACCCAATCTAAGTCACAATATCCAACCAAAAATGATCCTTCTTCATAAATAATACCATAATATGTGGTTCCTTTCACATACCTGAGTATCTGCATGCTTGCCTTCCAATGATTTTGGCAAGGCTTATTAGAGAACCTGATTACTACTCCAACAACATAAGAGATGTCTGGTATGCTATTGCACAAGTAGATGAGACTTTCAACTAATTTCCTCTATCTTCCAATATCCACTAGAGATGAAGTATCTTCAATAGATAATTTTGTGTTGACCTCCATAGGTGTAGAATTTTCCTTGCAATCCTCCATATCGAATGCCTTCAATATCTGTCTTGCATGATGGGGGATGATTCTAACACCCCAATGCAAAAATGGAAGATGGCTGCCCTCCACTAGGTCCACAAGCAGTGATATATGCTCACTGTTCTAAACTTTTCTCTGCACCAGTACAGAGACTTAAATAGAAATTTTTCAAACTTGTAGTAGACTATAAGAGCTACCCAACAAGCTTTAAATCATCCAAAATGGATATTCTAGCTGGGAGAACCACCCTATGCAAAATAGGCTACCTGTTTGCAACACTCTCTACCTATGTACAGAGATATACCTTCACAAAGGTGGAAATTTCTCACATCTCACTTAGCCAAATAACTTGAAACTTTGGAAAACTTCATAACACAATATGAGAGACCAAATGAAGCTTGAAATCAATTAAAATGAGTACAACGATACAACAAACAATGCTCTGCAATCTGGTACAATCATATTTGGAAAAGCCTAACTACACCTCTAGATAAAGCGGAGCAAAATCATGAGAAAATAAGGTAAGCAAGCAAGGGGGCTGCTTTCTGGAGTTTATAACTTCACTAAACTAAGTGGGAAACTCATGGAATGCATATAAATCAAGAAAAAAAAGGCAGGATGATGCTTATATAGACTTTTACTTTTCCTACAATCTAGCTAACCACCCACCAATTAGTTTAAGTGCACTTTTTGGTGGCTGATTTGATGAGATTTGAATTTGATTGAGTTTGCTGGAGCTTCTTACTTTATTACAAGACTTTGGGTCCTTCTTTTTTAATGGTCCACTTGAAAAACTCGTGGTTGAGCCTTTTTTCATGATTGAAACTTGATTTTCAACACTCTCCTCAAGTCTCAATGCCTAGGTCCTTCATTCCAATGCATGCCTTGAAGTGTTGTAGCTTTACTCCATCCAATGCTTTGGTAAACATATCTGCATATTGTTCCCTTGTATTGATATGCTCCACCTTGAAATCCTTTGACATGATCTTCTCTCGAATAAAGTGGTAATGCACTTCTATATGCTTCGACCTTGCATGGAACACCGGATTTTGAGCCAAGAATATGCTACTTATGTTGTCACAAAAAATAGGTACTTTCTTAACCTGCAAATCAAGATCAATAAACAACTTATTGAGCCACATAAGCTCACATGCTTTCTCATTGAACCCCACCTCATAACCTCTTTCAACCATTTGACCTATCGAAACCAAGTTCTTTGTGATGGTTGGCACATGCAACACATCCTTTAACACCTTGGAGCTTTGAGATCCATTCAATGCAACATCTCCCACATGTGTAATCTTGTCCTCAGTGTCATCCCCTATCTCTACATGTCCTTGAGTGATGGGTGAATGTAAACTAAAGAAAACATCTTTATTGAAACTCATATGGTTGCTACAACCACTATCAATGTACCATGTATTATCTGAATTGACTCTTTCACTTGAACCATACATCATAAGCAAGTTCTTATTTTCTAAATTTGTTGAAGTACTAGCATAATTACCTTGGTTCCTTTTGTATCCTTGATTGCCTCCTCCTTTGGACCAACAATCTCTTGCATAATGGCCCGGTTTTCCATAATTGTAGCATTCTCCATTGGATGCTTCTCTTCCATGTGATCTTCCTCCTCTTACTCTACTCCTTCGTCTTCCTCTTGATCCATAGCTTTGGTTGGAGCCTTCTTGGTTGCTTGAGCTTGAGCTTGACCTTCCTCTCCCTCTCCCTTGGGAGTTTTGTCCACCTCTTTTGCCTTTGCCTCTACCTGCATAGAAAACTTAGGCTTGGCTGCCCTTTGATTGTGAACCTCCTTGGATCATCTCCTCGCTCACCATCAATGTGACTAATTGATCAAATTCTGGTAGGGAATCCCTCACATAAAATCATGTGGTGAATACTTTCCACCTTTCATCCTCTCTCAAGCCATTGAGAATGTGTGCAACAAGATCAACATCTTCGATTCGGCTCCCAATTGAGCTAAAAACATCTGCAAGTTGCTTAATCTTCAAAATGTACTCATTTATGTTAGTACTTGGTGATTTCCTAAAATTATTTAGCTCATTCTTGAGCTGAATCTTCCTTGCCTTGGTTGATGAAGAGTACAACCTCTCCAAGGTCTCCCAAACCTTCTTGGATGTGTCCAAGTCTTCTATATGCCCTATCATGCTATTGCTTATGTGTTTGGATAGAATGAATATGACTCTCCTATCCCTTTCTATCCATTCATTAAGTGCCTTGACCTGCCCTTGAAGTGGTGGATCATGTACATGAGGCATTGGCTCCGTGCCGCTCACTAATCCCCACAATCCTCTGCCCATAAGGTAGTTGCTAACTCTGAATTTCCATGGTTTATAATTGCCTTTCTCTAACTTCTCTATTTGTGCATTATACTCAGCCATACTGAGATTTAAGATGCTCCTCTAGCTTCTCCTGAAGTGTTTTTAGAAGGTGTGGATATTACCTTTTGATAGCTTTTCCCTTGCTAACCTTCAACTAGTTGAGATGTCGATCGACGTAGCCCCCTTTTGATGTCTTCTTGCTTTGATGAGTCCTCCTTGTGCTTCCACGAGTTGTCTTGATCCCTTCAAGTCTTCAATATGATGCCACTGATGTCTGCAAGCCTCAAAATGGCTCTGATACCACTGATGGTGGATGATTCTAACACCCCAATGCAAAAATGGAAGATGGCTGCCCTCCACTAGGTCCACAAGCAGTGATATATGCTCACTATTTTGAACTTTTCTCTGCACCAGTACAGAGACCTACATAGAAATGTTTTAGACTTGTAGTAGACTATAAGAGCTACCCAACAAGCTTTAAATCATCCCAAATGAATATTGCAGCTGTGAGAACCACCCTCTGCAAAACAAGCTACCTGTTTGCAACACTTTCTGCCTATGTGCAAAGATATACCTTCACAAAGTTGGCAATTTCTCACAACTCACTAAGCAAAATAACTTGAAACTTTGGCAAACCTCAGGGCACAATATGAGAGACCAAATGAAGCTTGAAAGAAATGATAATGAGTACAATTATAGAGCAAACAATGCTCTACAATCTGGTACAATCATATTTGGAAAAGCCTAACTACACCTCTAGATAGAGCGGGGAAAAATCATGAAAAAATAAGGTAAGCAAGCAAGGGGGCTGCTTGCTAGAGTTTATGAACTCACTAAACTAAGTGGGAAACTTGTGGAATGCATACAACGCAAGAAAAAAAGGCAGTATGATGCTTATATAGACTTTTACTTTTCCTACAATCTAGCTAACCACCCACCAATTAGTTTAGGTGCACTTTTTGGTGGCTGATTTGATAAGATTTGAATTTGATTGAGTTTGGTAGAGCTTCTAACTTTATTCCACGACTTTGGGTCCTCCTTTTTTATTGGTCAACTTGCAAAACTCGTGGTTGAGCCTTTTTGCATGATTGAGACTTGATTTTCAACATTGCATACTTTTGTTAAGAGATGAAAATCTTCCCTAGTTCTTGCCAAGCTTCAAGACCTAAGCAATAATGCATTAAGCCCAAGTTTGTCATTTCAAATTTTTAACTCAGGGCATCTTTTGTTTGTTGAAGAAGAGGATCATCATTTCGTGTAATCGCAAGGTCATCTACATAGAGTACAAGCACAATTGTCTTCCCTCCTCTCTTTAGAGCATACAAGTTAGCATCAAAAGCACATCTCTAGGGGCTTTTTTAGCCCATATAACCTTCTTCAGCTTACATACCTTGTTCTCTGAATGAGGAACGTCAAACCCTAGTTGCTGAGACATATACCTCCTCCTTGAGGTCTCCATTCAGGAATGCTGATTTGACATCCGTGTGATAGACTCCCCCAACGCTTATGTGTAGCCATAGTGAGTACTACTCGGATAGTAGTCATTCTTGCAGTCGGGGCAAATGATTCACAAAAGTCAATGCCTTCAAGTTGTGAGTAGGCTTGTGCAACAAGTCTTGCTTTATACTTTTTTAGAGCACCATCAGCCTTGTACTTTAGCTTCCAGACCCACTTGGTGTCAATGACTTTATGCTTAGGGGGTTGATCCACTACCTCCCAAGTTTTGTTCCTCATGATATTGTTGTACTCTGTTTGCATGGAAACCCTTCAATTCAGATCTTGGAGAGCCTCTTCCACATTGGTTGGTTCCTTTTCTTCTTCTTGAATGGGATCAGCCATCAAGGCTGTGTTTACAATATGGACGCTTGCCCATCTCTATTCTGCTATTCTCTGTGATTACCTCGGTCCATCTACAACCTTTTCTAGCGACTATGGGATGGGGTTTGTAGAATCATAGAGTTAACCTCACCCAACATGGGAATGGCTTTTCCTTGGGTGTCAACATTGTCGACTTTCAGACTCATCATCTGAAGATGATGCTTCCTTCTCTTGTGTAGAAAGGATAACTCTTGGGCTAGGTTCATAGTGGATTTCCCTTTCACGTGATGATAAAGTGAAAGCTCTCTTTTCCTCCTCCATTGCATGTGGCTACTCCTCCTTAAAACCACATCAGGACTCACCATGATCTTCTTAGCCTCAGGGTCATAAACCTTATAAGACTTCTTTTTTTTGTTGTACCCTAGGAAGATAATGATTTGATGCTTTTTGGTTGAAGCTTGTTTCTCTCCCTATTGGGAACATGTACATAACATTCACTTACAAATACTTTGAAGTGGGAAATAGAAGGCTTCTTACCAGTGTAGGCTTCTTGTGGAGTCTTTCCATCAAGTGCCTTGGCGTAGCTTGGATTCAAGATGCAGACAGTAGTGTTGATAGCCTCTGCCCAAAATTGATTAGGCAAACCCTTTCCTTTCAACATGCACCTTGCCATGTCCATCATGGTTCAATCTTGACACTCTACAACACCATTTTGTTGAGGACTATGCGCCACTATGAGTTGATGCTTGATTCCCTTACTCTTGCAGAAATCTTCAAACTCTGTTGATGTGAACTCACCACTGACGTCTTTCCTAAATTTCTTCATCTTCTTCCCTATTTTAGTTTCAACACACTGAAGCCATTTTTTAAAGTTACCAAAATCTTGAGCCTTATCACAAAGGAAGTACACCCACATCTTTTTGCTATATTCATTGATAAGTAACATGAAGTAGGAATATCCGCCCAAGGCATGTGTAGGCATTTTTCCGCACAAGTCAGCATGCATCAACTCTTGAGTATAGCTTGCCCTGTTCTTGCTTTCTTGTGGAAACGCCTTCCTCTGTTGCTTGCACATCATGCAAGCTTCACATGGTTCCTTTATTGCTGCAATCGATGGTAGGTGTAGAACCATACCCCTGCAATGCATCTCCTTTGGTATAGGGTATCCAATGTGGCCGAATCTCTCATGCCATAGCTTAGTTGTGCCCACATTTGTAGTGGTTGTAAGAGCACACAACTCATAGAGGTTGTTCCTCCTTATGCCCCTCCCAACAATGTTTTTGTTACCATCCATAATCTTAGCTCCTCTCTTACTGAAAGATATTTGATGACCCTGATCAGTTATAGAAGACACTGAAAGTAGATTTCCTTTTATTTGTGGAACATACAACACATTTGAAAGATTTCTAATATTTCCATTAGAGTTAATGAAGGACATCTTGGATTTTCCCTACCTTTACTATGATGGGTTCCTTTAGAGGTTGTAGGGAAGTGTAAAGGTTTATTCTGCTCGTCATGTGATGAGATGCACCATTGTCCAACACCCATGAGTCATTTGTTCCTCAATCTTCAGTCAAGGAGTACACCTCCTCTATCATAACAACTAACTCAAGCTCTATTTCTACAGCGTTTGTAAACTCTTTGCCCTTGCCACCTTTTGAAGAGCCATTCTTCTCTTTTTCCTTCTTGATGTGACAGTCTTGGATTCTGTGTCCTTTCTTCTTGCAGTGTGAACACTCTCCCTTGAACTTCTTTTAGTTGTTCTTCTTTTTGTCTCCCTCTTTTGAAGAGTCCACTTTGCCTCCTTTGGCATTTGCTGTGAATGCATTATCTTCTTTGCTACCATCACTCCTTGCCTTGAGCAACAACTCCTTCTCCATGAGTAAGGCATTGAATTCTTCAAAAGTTATGGTTGAGGTCTGATTTGAGTATTAAGAGCAGTTACCAAACCATCAAACTTAGGTGGACAAATTAAAAGACAATGCCGAGCTAGCTCCTCACTTGACTTTTGAACACCTGCTCCTACCATTTGATCTCGTAGATTGTTTGTGTGAGTGATAAACACCTCTGCAATCTCCCCATCAGCAAACCTTTCTACTGCTAGTTGATTCTGCAAGTTCTGAATCTATGTCTCATTATGAGTTTCATATTGATTTCTCAATATGTTCCATGCTTTAGATGCCTTGGTAGTGTGCATAATGAAAGTTAGAACACTACGAGAAGTACTTGTAACTAGAGCACATAGTGCATCTACATTACTATGTTTCCAAGCACATAGAAGATGAGCATTAGGAGGAATCATTCGACCAGGATTATTTGGATCAGGTCTTTCTTGGGGCTCATGATTAAGCTCATAGGAATCATGGATAAAAGTGATTTTAAACTTCCACAAGGTGTAATTTGTACCATTCAGTTTACCTTTCGTGAAAGCTAGTGCTTGTATCGACAAAGTTGGGATGATCGGCATCATCACTACTCCTTCTTGTATGCCACCTACTCCTGTTAATGAACCACCGTGATTCCCAATCGTAGATGATGACACACCGCTTGAAATCTCTCTTTTGTTGTTGAGACCTTTGCAACCTCTGCATTTCTACTTTTGCACCACTCAAAGACTCCTAAGCTTTGATACAATGTAAGAAAATAATAGCATAGTGGAATAGACTAGTAGACAAAGTTGAGAGAAAAATGCAGACAAACATAGATGTAGACTGAGAGATAGAGAACTCAAACTCTCAGATTTTCGAGCATAATGTAGTTACAACAATGGTGTTGTCCACCCATGCGCTCCCAATGTGGAGCTCAGATGGCAATCTAGATAGACACTAGATGAAAGGCTTACTAGTGCACAATGCTATGTAAAGCTCAACCTGGGCCGTGCTTATATAACTTTTACAAGGCGGTTCGGTATGGATAAAGGTAGTTGGGAGATACAAAATACTGGGTAAAATATACAATCTGACAATATCTCCATAACCAGAAGTCCCTAGACCCCATAAAAGGGGGCAAGCCCCCTCTGAAACTCCCCCCATTAAGGTTCTATGGGGAAACTACGCGACATCAGAGGGCCTTTATTTTCACCGTAAGTGGCAACCAAATGGTGTGGAATTTTATGCCCTACCTAACCTAATGGCTAGGTTCACAAAGATCATCTATAACCATCAATGTTCACACATAGACCTCATCTAACTTAGAAGATAGGGTTCCACAAATGTCCGAGCTCTCATAATGGCTTCTCCTCATAATGGGGGCCTTACAACTTAGAGCACCATGGATCATTTGTGGTCACATGAGGGTGGAGTATTGAGCATATCTAACATTTCATACATCAACAAGTTGTATCAGATCAAAAAGTTCCTAAAGAGTAGAAGAAGGTATAGATACAAGAGATCTTGAAGAATTTTCATTAGAAAATTGGAAGCTGAAGCATCTAAGAACAAAAGGCATCAAAGAATGACTTTGAAGTCATCCTCAAGGGTAAATATCTACAAAAGGTAATAATCCTTAAACCTTAAACTCATATGTTACAACAGAACCAATAAGACTAGGGAAGATCATATCTCCATTGACAAATTGGAAGAGATAATTATCGTGCTTGGGTAATGAGAATGGAAGCCTTACTCACGAGTAAGGATCTCATGATATATGTAACATGTGAAGAATAAAAGCCTGCATTTGAAGTTGATAGTCCACCAAAGAAAGAAGAGCTAGAAGCTTTGAAGCTATGGCGAAAGAAAGATGCAACTGCAAGAGCCTACATATACAACAGTATCAAAGATCATTTGCCACCTCACATTAGAGGTTTGGAAATAGCTAAAGATATATGGAATGCATTGGAAAACCACTTCCAAAACACTACTAAAGCAAGGAAGCCTAGCTTGTGGTTAGAGTTTACAACATTAAGAAAAGAAGCAAAGCCAAAGCATCAGTGATAATGTCACTAAGATCAAGGAGTTGGAAGATGGTCTTGGATCTAAAGATGAAGACATCAAAGATAATAGATTGATTGTACCATTACTTGAAAGGTTGAGAGGAGATGAAATGTGAGAAACTTTTGTAATTTCAATTGAACTTTCATTAGATCATTTAGTACTAGATCTAAATCAATTGCTTGGATTGATGCTCACATTTGAGCAAGACTTGAAGTCAGATGGAGACAAAGAACATAGCTTTGCTATGTATGCAAATAATCAGAAGAAAGGAGATGGAAAAGGAAGATTTAATGACAGAGGTAAAGGTAGAGGAAATGGAAGAGGAAAAGATATGTTGGATTTGTGGCTTTAGCAATCATCTCGCTTATGATTGTTGGCACAATCAACAAGGTTCAAATCATAATCAAAGTAACAATGATAAAAGTAACAATGATAGAGGCAAAGGTGAAAGATATCAAAATCAATTTTAAATAGGCAGACAAAGTGAAAGAGGTGGCTATGGTAGAGATGGAGTAAGAAATTGGGGAGAGAATCAATCCTACAATACCACCTACTACAATCATGCAAAATGATACACAGAATGAGAACCATACAACATTGATGATGAATTCAATAAGTACATTAGAGAAAGAAGATCTTAAGGTATTCTATATTGACTCTTATTGTTCTAATCATTTTTCAGGTAATATAGAATTAATGTCAGAATAAGAAGAAGGAATGTTTAGTTGTACAGTTCAAACAGGTGATAACACAAGAAACAATGTGCATTCAATTGGAAAATTGAAATGCAAGAGTGGAGCATATTTGCAAACCAATGTTTTATATGTTACCACAATACCTAAGAACGTAACTAGTGCAGAACAAATAGTTGAGAAAGGTTTTCAAGTCAGATTTATAAATGGAGTATTTATGGAAGATGTAGAGAATGAATATATTCATATTGTTGATGGTAAGAAAGAAGGTAGACTCTTTAATCTGAAAGTGCAAGGGAACATTAGTCAAGCCCTGCTCACACATGGTGATGAAGTGATTATAGAATTAGACCTCTAGCATAGGAGGTCAAGACATTTCAATGAAAGATGAATGAAAGCTATGGTAGCAAATCAATATGTACTTGTGCTACCAAATGTAGAAAACCAACATATGGTTTATAAATGTGAAGTATGCCAAATGGAAAAAGCACATAGATTACCATTTCAGAAGAAAGGATTCAAGCATGATGTACTACTAGAGCTCATCCGTACAGATCAATGGGGACCAACAAAAGAAGGATCAATCAATGGCTCTAGGTATTTTGTTCTTTTTATTGATGATGCTATAAGATGGATAACTCTTTATGTCATGAAGGAAGGATCAAAAGTGTTTAGAGCATTCAAGCATTTCCATGCATACACAAAATGGGTTACAGGTCAAAAGATCAAGAGGCTAAGTTTTGATGGAGGGGGAGAATACTTCTCCCAAGAATTGAATGATTATCTTTGGAATGCACGTATTATTAGAGAAATAACTTGTAAGTACACACCTCAACCAAATGGGGTGCCAAAAAGAAGAAATAGAACTTTGGTTGAGTTTGCTAGCGCTATCTTAAAGGAAAAACATTTTCCAAATTATCTATGGTTTAAGGATCTAAATATAGCCACATATCTTGTTAATAGATTACCATGTACAACCCTCAATGGAATGAACCCTTATGAAGCTTGGTGGGTAAGAAACCAACACTAGCTCATTGTTAAGTGTTTGGATCAATTGCCTATGCTTATGTACCATCACAGCTCAGACATAAGTTTGAAGTAAAGGCTAAAAAATATGTGTTCATTCGATATGATAAAAAATAGATGGGTTATAGGTTATGGAATCCTCTAACCAAACAATATCTTGTTTCTTGAGATGTGACATTTGCTGAATAGAAGAGTTGATATGTAGAAAAAAAGTCACAACATTGAAGCATTTGAAGAAGAGGTAAGAAGAAGTGAAAGATGTGTTAAAGTTATTATGTTCTTACTCGTGGGTTCTGGGGATGGTCAGGGGTCTAATAATTCAGAGGCCCTTTATATATTTTCCCAATTCAGCGCTTAACTTCTGACACTTAACTTCATTGACTAACTCCGAACAATTACAGTAGATCCAATTACACTTTTGGTGCATAGCATTTCTTAACAATCATCGGAGTTATGTACTCAGAACTTTGACTCTCCCTTTATTACTATTGTTATACTTCATACTTTACTTCAACACAGTAAAATGTTAACACCGTACCTGATTCACTTCAATACCGAATACTAACTCTTACAAACAACTCTGCGATTAACATAACTCAGAACAGAATCAATTCCAGACCATCACCCACACCAAACAGTCGAGCGATGCATCTATCATCTCTTCCACGCATACTCTATTGATTAAGAAAAAACGATACAACATTTGCAAGACACCCTTTCAGTGCGCGACTTTACAATTACAATTATTCTTCTAAATAATATTCCGGCGGCCTGACACTAGCATGCACAGTGGACTGAAACCTAGCAGGAAAAAATACAAGATTTAGGAATCATCAATGATTCCTTGGATATACATGGATCTTGCTAATTTAAAGGTTCTTGTTATTTTCTGCTTGAGGGAGTCTAACATCTCCTTCAAAATGTGAGGTTCAACCAGATGTGCATCAATCCACACAGAGCTGGAAGCGATGACTTGGGAGAGTAAGGCATCGGCTTGACTCTGCAAAAAAGCTTCTTGAAGATAGAAATCGTGAACGAGCGTCGCATCAGGTCGTAACTTCATGTCAGCAATCTCAGTGTCAATGCATGATAACCGCTCGTCCTGGATACCTACTTGTTTCTCTCTGTGTTCAAGCTCTTGGGACTGGAACGGCATGGTTTTATAGAAATCTTGCCTCTCTTTCTCGATGGCTTCGACATCCTTCTTCAGCTGAATATTGCAGCCGGTTTTCTCTTCCAGAGAGCGAATTTTCCGAAAGAGCTCATCTCTGACTTTCTTTAACTCAGTTTCGGCTTGTAAGGCTAACTCAGCCATCTCTTGACCCTTCTGCTCAACCGTAACCAAGTCAGCATGTGTGGTCTCTAGGAGACTACCCAAAGCTTTCATGGCGTCCTCCTTGTCAATCACTGTTTGAGTCAGCTTGCTAGTCTCATCATCGCGAGCTGCGATGATGGCATTCTTCTCATTCAACTGTTCTTGGAGACTTCGAATCTGTTCGTGTAGTAAGCTGGCTTCGGCTTTGGCTATGAGCACCTCTTCCTGGAGTGGTGTGATGTCCGCTTCAAGAATATCCATCTTGGATTCGTACTCCATTCAGAGGGATTGTTGGGTGACTTGTAGGTGATAGGGGAGATGGTTGGAAAGATGAATAAGGTAATTTCCTATCTGAGCTAGTTGGACCAATGAGTTAGGAACAATAGAGGTGGAGATTGGCCAAGAGGGGTTAGCGAAAACTGTGGCGGATGACGAAGGAGGAAAATATTCAGGGGAGGAAGGGAGAGGACGGGCTACCGAATGACATAGTGAGGGAGAAGGGCTAGGCAGTAAAGGCACCTTTGAGGGGGAACGAAGAAGAGGTGGGTTTTTGGGTGAAGGTAGCAGGGCAAGAGTGGTTACCGTAAGAGGCGAGAAAACGGGTTGGATAGTCACCTCCTCTGGTTGTGCTTTCTCAGCGAGTTGTACAACCTCTGTGACCATCTCACACACTTGCTCCTGTGAATGCGGTTGGGACTGCACAACCGTATCATCAGGATGGACATCATCAATGATAGTATCGGGAGCAGCTTGATCTTTAGGGGATGGTGGAGCAGAGAAAATCTAAGCAGACGAGGTGGTATCTTGCAACAGGACGGTTGCGGACGGTTGAGCTTGACTATGGGAGGGGCTTAGTTTATGGTGCTTCCCCTTAAAGAACTGCAAGAGATCAGAATCGTCATTGACCTCCATCACTTGCACTAACTCCTCATGAGAAAGAAGGCTATTCAGGGGAGGAGGTTGCGCAGCTTGAATCACCGGGAGGAGGAATGTCAACATATGTGGCAATCGCATCCGAGGGATATCCACTTTCGCCAATTGTCGAGAAACTGCCTGGAACTCCCGGTGATTGGACCGGAAGAAAAATGAAGCAAAATTAGCTGCTTCATGTGCAACACAATCGATCATGGAATAGAAGGGTCAAGAAATTCTGTACGTGCATTTTTGAAGGTTAAGTGGAGCTACCAGAAACTCTAGTGCTGAGCACTCTGGTTTAGGGCAACAAAGAATGGCAAATTTATTTGAAGAATGACGCGGAAAGAGTTGTTTCATGATCGACAAGCGTAAGAGGAGTCCGTCTACACTACCCTTCTGACGGAGATGGAATCCCTCAGCGACTGTGTTTAAGTTGACGATGACACACAGGTTAAGAGAGGTGAGGGGCCAGCAAGTTTTGGTAGCGGGAGTATCAGCAATGGTAGAGATGATCTGCGCAAAGAAAGGATGACATTCAATTGAATGCCAGGGCAGTTCAACAAATGCCAAAAGCCCATGGGTGCACAGAAACTCACTCAATTCCAGAGTGAGGCCAGCACAGAAGGTAGCAATATTAGCCAAAGCTTCCATGGCAAGCACAAGAGCACAAAGACAGTGGATAACACAAAACACGCAAACGCATAAAACACAATAGCGAAAAAGAGGGGAAGAACGTGATTAAGTAAAAACACCGAATGGAAACATGGGGAGGAACATAATGATCACCTGGTGCTGGAAATATACAGACATAATGACGACATGCACGCATTTATAGAATCTTAGACACATACGATGATGACTAATCATGGTTAGGTAATAAACGAAAATGTTACGGTCAGTCGGTCAACGGGACATGCAGCCTAGAAAGGGACATGGAGTCAGAACAGTGGTATAAACCAGGTGAAAAATAAAAATACCGATAAATCATCAAGATGAAGAAGGCGTGGGATATTAGGGATGGAGCTTCGATCCATTGATCGACTTAGGGAGAAGGGTACCAGTTAAAGTGGATAACCAGAACATAGCAGGTCCGAACTACGATTCAATACGGTAAGGACCAAACCACCAATGAACTTGCTCGCAGAACGATTAAACTTAGCATTATAGAACATAACTAATTTTCCTTTGGTAAAAACAAGAGTGCGGAGAAACTGATCATGCATCTTGGCTTGTCGCAGTTGGACTTCTTGCACCATTAGAAAACTTTCCTAGCGTTGTTCATCCAAGGACCGCAACACATCCAACCGGAAAGGAAAGGAGTCCTTCGATAAGAGCTTATGTTCTAGTGCCACCTTGAGGCTAGGTACCACCAACTCCATGGGTGCAATGGCCTCAAGCCCATATGCCAATTTAAAAGGCATATTCCTTGTATCCACTTTGTATGTAGTACGGTATGCCCACAGGACTAAAGGAAGGAATTGATCCCAACGCTCTGGACATTCTAGAACTAATTTCTTGAGCATGTTAAGTAGAGTTTTATTGCTACTTTCAACAAGAACATTGGCCCAAGGATAATACAGAGAACTAAATTTATGAACAACCTATAGGGTGCGAGTAAGCGCTTGCAGTACGGAATTAACAAAATGTGTGCCCTCATATGAAACAATCTCTAAGGGAAGACAGAACCGAGAGAACACATCATCATCAAACATTTGACCACCACTGACGCAGTGGTGGACCGTAAAGCCCAAGCTTTTCCCAATCGAGTAGTATAATCCATACAAGTAAGTATATATCCATGATTAGTAATCGTAACCCGAGGTGTAATGGGACCAATGAAATCCAAGCCCCGCTTTTGAAAAGGTTCAAGGGGAGAAACAGGCTGTAGTGGAAAATGATGCCATTGTAAAGGCTGTCCGGATTGTTGACAAGCATCACACGTTTTAATAGAAGTAGCAATATCATGCTGCATAGTGGGCCACCATAATCCACTATGCAAAATTTTTCGGTAAGTAAGATCGATCGAAAAATGACCACCGAAAGAGGTAGAATGCACCATGTCAATAAGGGAAGGAACTTCATGGGGTGGATACACCATAATAGTGCACCAGAAGGATCCAGGTCATACAATTGTCCTACAATGATCCAGAACCATCGAATATACATTGCCAATTCACGACGAGCCGAAGTAGTACTAGTCGGGGGGGCTTCCACTGGTGAGGAAGGTCAGAAGAGTATCATGATACGAAGGTGCCACGGGGAGCTCTTGACCATCATCTTGGACCGAATAAGTCGCATAGATAGCAGGGGTAGTATCATCAATTCCACTAGGAATTTCATCGGAATCAAGCCAAGATAAGAAATCATCCAATGCATGGGCTAACCCTGGATGATGTACAACCACATAATCAAATTCTTGTAGTAAAAACACCCACCTAGCTAATCTGCCCCCTAAATGTTGCTGGTGGACAAGATAATCCAGAGCAGCATGATCCACATGGAAGGTAAATTGGCATCCCAATACGTAGTGCCGAAATTTCTTCACCGAATAAACCAAGCCTAGACATTCGCGCTCAGTGACGGAATAATTTTGTTTTGCAGCTGCTAATCGTCAGTTAGCATAATAGAAAAGATGGAACCACTTATCCTGTTGTTGCATGAGCACACTACCGATCGCACTATCCGATGCATCCACAAAGACATGGAACGGAAGCTGCCAGTTTGGTGCTTGCAATATAAGAGCCTAGGTTAAAAGTATTTTCAGTCGATCAAAGGCAATTTGGCACTCCTCAGTCCACACAAACTGTCGGGGATTACTAGCGATCAACCAATTCAAGGGTATGGCTAAATGTGCAAGCCACCAAAGATGCCACCCATGCCAGCTTATTTGGCCAAGGAAACTCTGGTTGAAACAAGCCAAAGTATTGCAGGACTAGTTAGCACACGAACTTATTTTCAAAAGGAACCACCGGAAGTATGTAGTTCTGTTGGATAAGATGAAGCCATGCAACCTTCATGCTCGTAGCCAAACCTATGCATATGTTGGATGGACTTTCAGATAATGAAGAAGAAGCTTTTCTCAATGCTAACCAAGATTTTCTCGCCTTGGGAACAATTGACTTACAAGCGATTGCACATAATTGAAATCCAATCATCTGTTCGGTAGTTCCGATTATGGAAGAAGGGGACCTAGCTATGGATCTAGCTTTGAATGCCCAGAGTTTTGACCATTTATTCCATTCACTTGAGGATATACCCATGCCATGGTAGTTTTATGTATCGGAAGATCAACTTGGCCAAATACGCTGGCATGGGTGGCATCTTCGGTGGCTCGCACATTTAGCCATACCCTTGAATCGGTTGGTCACTAGTAATCCCTGATAGTTTGTGTGGACTTAGAAGTGCCAAATTGCCTTTGATCGACTGAAAAAACTTTTAACCCATGCTCCTATACCGCAAGCACCAAACTGGCAGCTTTAGTTCCATGTCTTTGTGGATGCAACTGACAGTACGATCAGTAGTGTGCTCATGCAACAACAAGATAAGTGGTTCTATCATATCTATTAAGCTAGCAGACGATTAGCAGCTGCTGAATTTTTTATTATGTGGTCGTACATCGTCCAGGGTCAGCCCATGCATTGGCTGATTTCTTATCTCGGGTTGATTCCGATGAACTTCTTGGTGGAATTGATGATACTAACCCTACTATCTATGCAACTGATTCCGTCCAAGATGATGGTTAGGAGCTCCCATTCACACCTTTGTATTATGATAATCTTCTAACCTTCCTCACTAGTGGAAGCCCCCCGACTAGTACTTCTACTTCGGCTCGTCGTAAATTGGCAATGTATAGTTGACGGTTCCTGATCATTGTAGGATAGTTGTATTACCTGGATCCTTCTGGTGCACTATTACAGTGTATTCCACCCCATAAAGTTCCTTCAGTTATTGACATGGCCCATTCCACTCCTTTCGGTGGTTATTTTTCGGTCGATCTTACTTACCAAAAAATTCTACACAGTAGCTTATGGTGGTCCACTATGCAGCGTGATATTGCTACTTCTATTAAAACGTGTGATGTTTCTTAATGATCGCGACAGCCTTTACAATGGCATCATTTTCCATTGCAGCCTGTTGCTCCCCTTGAACCTTTTCAAAAGTGGGGCTTGGATTTCATTGGTCCCATTACACCTCTGGCTACTATTACTAATCATCGATACATACTTACTTGTACGGATTATGCTACTCGGTGGGCAGATGATTGGGCTTTACGATCTGCCACTGCATCAGTGCTGGTCAAATGTTTGATGACTGATGTGTTCCCTCGATTCGGTCTTCCCTTAGAGATTGTTTCGGATTAGTGCACACACTTTGTTAATTCCGTACTGCAAGTGCTTACTCAGACCCTGCAGGTTGTTCATAAATTTAGCTCTTCGTATCATGCTCGGGCCAATGCTCTTGATGAAAGTACCAATAAAACTCTACTTAACATGCTCAAGAAATTAGTTCAGGAATGTCCGAAGCATTGGGATCAATTCCTTCCTTTAATCATGTGGGCATACTGTACTACTTACAAAGTGGTGACAGGGAATACGCCTTTTAAATTGGCATATGGGCTGGAGGCCATTGCACCCATGGAGTTGGTGGTACCTAGCCTCAGGGTGGCACTAGAACTTATAAGCTCTTACCGGAGGACTCCTTTCCTTTCGGGTTGGATGTGTTGCGGTCCTTGGACGAACACTGTTGTGAAAGTTTTCTAATGCTGCAAGAAGTCCAACTACGACAAGCGAAGATGCATGATCGGTTTCTCCGCACTCCTATTTTTAGCAAAGGACAATAGGTTCTGTTCTATAATGCTAATTCTAATTGTTCTGCGGGCAAGTCCAAACTCTGGTGGTTTGGTCCTTACCATATTGAGTCAGAGGTTGGACCTGCTACATTTTGGTTATCCACTTTAACTGGTACCCTTCTCCCTAAGTCAATCAATGGATTGAAGCTCCATCCCTATTATCCAACGCCTTCGTCATCTTGATGATTTATCGGTAGTTTTATTTTTTGCCCGATTTATACCAGTGTTCTGACTGGGCGTCACTTTTCAGGATGCGCGTGCGATTGAACGACTAACCGTAACATTTCTGTTTATTACCTAACCATGATTAGTCACCATCGTATATGTCTAAGATTCTGTTAATGCATGCATGTTTTCATTATGTCTGTATATTTCCAACACCATGTGATGATTATGTTCCTTCCCACATTTCAATTTGGTGTTTTTACTTAATCACGTTCTTCCGCTCTTTTTCGTTATTGTGTTTTGTGCATTTGCATGTTCTATGTTATCTACTATCTTCGTGCTCTTGTGTTGGCCATGGAAGCTTTGGCTAATATTGTTACCTTTTGTGCCGGCCTCGCTCCGGAATTGAGCAAGTTTTTGCACATCCGTGGGCTTTTGGCATTTGCTGAACTACCTTGGAATTCGGTTGAATGTCATCCTTTCTTTGCCCAGATCATCTCTGCCATTGCTGATACTCCTACTACTGAAACTTGCTGGCCCCTCACCTGTCTTAACCTACGTGTCGTCGTCAACCTAAACATAGTCGCTGAGGGATTCCATCTCCCTTAAGAGGGTAGTGCAGACAGATCCCTCTTACCGTTGTCGACCATGAAAGAGCTCTTTCCACGTCATTCTTCAAATGAATATGCCATTCTTTGTCACCTTGAATCGGAGCGCTCAGCACTATAATTTTTGGTAGCTGCACTTAACCTTAAAAACTGCACGTACGGCATTTCCCGACCCTTCTATTCCATGGTCCATGCCGCTGCACGTGAAGCAGATAGTTTTTCTTCATTTTTCTTCCGACGCATTCACCCAGAATGCTAGGCAGTTTCTCGACAATTGGTGAGAGCCAATATCCCTCGGACCCGATTGCCACATCTGTTGACATTCCTCCTTCCGGAGATTCAAGCTGCGCAACCTCCTGCCCTGAACACCAGTCATCAAACATTTGACCACCACTAATGCAATGGCAGACTGTAAGGCTCAATCTTCTACCCACCGAGTAGCATAATCCGTATAAGTAAAGTATATATCGATGATTAGTAATTGTAGCCGGAGGTATAATGGCACCAATGAAATCTAAGCCCAACTTTTAAAAAGGTTCAAGGGGAGCAATAGGCTACAATGGAAAATGATGCCATTGTAAAGGCTATCCCGATTGTTGACAAGCATCACACCCTTATGTACTAGCATTTATATACTACACATTTGTATTCTTGTTTTTAGGTAATTTCTTGTACATTCCTTTTATATAATAGAGGAAGAAGAATATCATTCTTCCTTGGCTCAATATGTGTGTGTGCTGCTCTTTGATTGTTAGACAGAGAGAGAGTGTGTGTGTGAGCTCTCTTCCTTATCTTGTTGGTGCATTTCAAGCCTTCACACATTGGCTTGAACCCTTGGAAGATTTGGCTTGGAACCCTTGAAGGATATCACTATGAGAAGCTAGAACCATAGGAACACTTGCCTATGTGTTATTACATTTTACTCAGTGTAAAAGTCTATATGACTTGGCATTTACTTGTAATCACTTTAATCACCTACCTACTTGATTGTATTCGTGGAAAAGTAGATGGCTTAGTGGAGTGAATATCTCCCTACTTTTAGTAGAGATATTCTAGGGAGCCTACATTTGAATTTCAAATTCAAATGATCATTCAACTCATATAAAAGTGGAGAGAAAAAACTCGGGGGTGTGTCACTCACTTTAGCTCACTCCCTGAGGCATTCTACTGTTGTAACTGTGTGTGTGTTAGTGCTACTCCATAGCCTACACCACCACACCTCAATTAGCTATGCTTGTCATGCTAATGAGCTTGTATAATCATATCAATCAATAGATATACACACATTCATTATATCTGGTTCTCTGTGTTTTCTACTTCAAGTCTGTTAACTTCCAAGGAGCATTTCTCAGTGCTCACTGAACCAAATCAAGAGTTTAATAGCTCGTTGGAACCAGCTCAAGGTCTTCTACAAGCATACAAAATTTCAAAAGATTTCATTCAGCCATTTTCAAGAAATCGGCTTCGAAGTCACCTCTGGTCTATCTCTGCAACACTCCTAAAAAGTCGGGGTAATCATAATTTTGCTAAATCAATTTCTCTGGATGTGGTTTATCATTTCTTCTCATTCCACTTGCAAATGGTAGACTATTAAGGTACTTTAATACTCCCAAAAGGAATTGTTTCAATCGCAAGTGTGCTGGTCACACTGAGCATAACACTGAGCAGATATCATTACAGAAATAGCAAGTTTTCTAGAATTTGTGAAGTGCAAAGTTGTCTGTTTTGATTTGGTCATTACACAAATCATTTGCAAAGCACATATATGCTTTCTTGGTATCATTTGAAAGCTCAAGGTGTGTACTAAGCATTTCTGGAATCAAAGGAGGGCTGGTGTGAAGCAGGTATAGCAGCACCAACTCATTTCTTGAGTGCATCCAACCATCACGCCCAACATATCTCCTTCCTCGTGACATGATATTAGAGCGAGTCTGGTTGTAGAGAGCTTGTGGAGAAGGCTGATGGTGAAGAATACAAGAGAAGGCATAGAGAAAGCACGATTCACAAACGACCTCAAATTGCTACAAAATTTAGCATGAAGGTAGAAGATTCAGAGCCATCTCAACCTCCATTTTGAGCCCGCAAGGTGGGGACCATAGAAAAATCAAGTGAGTTTTCAAAACTGTAGCTTGCCACATGTTCAAAAACACTCATATATTCTAGATTGAGAATTTCTAGCAATTTTGTGTACTGTTGATAGACGAATACTGTGTTTTTTTGAGATCAAACTGTCACGTCATAGTGCGACAGTGTTCAAGGAGAAGTGCTGCTTGTAGTGTTTTGCAGTGTTATGAATAACTACAAAAATGGCAAATGCAGATGGAGTGAGTCAGCTTATGAGCGATAAGCTGGACAAGAACAATGTCCATGCATGGAGATTTAGGATGATGAATTTCTTGATAGGAAAAGGTTGATGGAAGTACATTGAAGGAGAGAAAAAAAACGCTCCCCAGTTACTAGTCTAGAATTGAATTGGAGACCAGTTAAGAGCATATGAAGAATGGAATCAAGGAGCATGAAAGGTAATGTATTGGCTATCTATTAGCATGCATGATAGCATGATTGGGCACATACAAGATGCCGACACTCTAAAAGAGCCTAGGAATAGTTTGGTCACATTGTATGAGGCCATTACAAAGGCACAAAAATTGCAACTCAAGAACCAACTGCATACACTAGAGAAAAAGGGCATGTCAGTAAGTGACTACACCCTGAAACATCAAAAGCTTATGTGAGTCACTTGCATCTATTGGAATGAATTTAGATGATGATGATGATGATGATGATAAGGTAGAAGTGTGCCTTCATGGTTTAGGAGCTGCATATAAGCAGTTCCTAACTTATATATAGACCAGGGAAAATATTGTGAATTTTGCTGATCTCGTATCTATGTTGATTATTGAAGAAAAGAATCTTTGTGAGGATTCAAACTCCAAGAAAAACGATGAGACCTACTTTCAGCAAGCGATCCAATTCAGCTTTCACTTGAGCAGCAAGCAACCCCATCTGTGGAAAGTAAGATTGGTGAAGTAAGCATTGGTTCCGGTGATATTGTGGAAATTTCCGATAGTAGTTTGTGGAATTTCGGTGGAACCTCGGATAATTGCGGGGCCTGTTTGCCAAATTTTGGTGAAAGTTCTATTCTCGGTTCTAATTTTGAGGGAACTAGTGTATTGTTGGAGGAAAGTTTTAGTGAAAAGCTCACTTCAGAACTTTATTACGATGAAGGGGAGTTGGGTGTAGGCATGTGGGAACAACTTAACAATATCCAATTATCGGAGAGTGTGCAAGACGACGGGACAACATAGCAGCAATTAGGTTTAACTGGTTCAAATCATTCGGTAGTAACATTTCCTC
This sequence comes from Ceratopteris richardii, assembly GCA_020310875.1. Classification (NCBI taxonomy): domain Eukaryota; kingdom Viridiplantae; phylum Streptophyta; class Polypodiopsida; order Polypodiales; family Pteridaceae; genus Ceratopteris; species Ceratopteris richardii. The sequence goes on along the minus strand of CM035427.1, from coordinate 91,041,051 downwards.
TTGGTTTAAACACTATGAGTGGTTTGCAACAGCAACAACAGCAACAACAGCATCAATAGCAACAACGGTAGTAGAAGGAGTAGGCTATACCACCACGATTGGTACCCGCTCGAGTTACATATATGAAATTTGGAGGATTTCCCGGTGACAACCCGGATGCACATGTGAGAACCTTTGAACTTAATTATGCTCTATTCAACTATCCAGCAGATCTGGCATATAAGGCTATAGTAGTCCAGTTTACGCTAGTTAATGAGGTTGCTCGATGGTTAAGTGAATATTACATTAAGCATTTTGTTCAATACGATGATGTTAAGGATGCCTTCTTACAACGATTCTGGTTAAAGAAAAATGCAGCTGAGATCTTTGAATATCTGCAAAACAATAGACAAAAACCATACTAGAATGTGCAGGAGTATGCAACTTTATTTTGTACACATCTATGGCAACTCCCACCGGTGCATGCTAACCTACCGGATGATGTGATCACCTAGTGGTTTATTAATGGGTTAAACCCTCAACTTAAACAAGTAATGATCATACGATGTGTGGGTGGTATGACTCTGGATGCGGTCATAGCCATGGCATTATAGTTGGAACATAAGGTGGGTGGATTCGCTGAAGATTTGTATTGGGTGAAGACAACCAAGGGTACAAGTAAGGATTCATTGAAACAAGTGTATTGCACAAAATGTAAGAACCCAGGACACACGGCTTCTACACGTGCCCTAAACCAAATGTATTGTGCTATTTGTAATAGAGCGAGCCACTCCACCGAAATGTGTCCATATAATGCCAAAGTACAGGCCAGGCCAACTGTAAATTCTATAATACAGGAGTAGGGACAACAGGCTGCCCACTATGTACCACCCTAGTTGAGGAATATTTCCTACCAAAGTTATAAAACCTATGGGGGAACATGAGCAAACAACTTTGACCAGTCTCGATGGAATTCCGGTCAATCGGGTGAAGGAACATCCCTTCCACCACCCAGATGCCATTTCTACGGTGAGATTGGACATATTCAAAGATATTGTAAAGAGGCAGTCGAGTATGATAAACGAAGAAAAGAGAGAGAGCATCCAATGGCCAACATGGTATATATTTCAGTAGTAGATACTCAAGTCAGAGTAATTCAAACATGGTCCGACAAGAAAATTACAGTCAGCTGCGTAGATTTTTTAGCCTGGCATTGGAGAACAACAAAGAGTTTTTACCAAAGCTAGTACGTGGGCCAATCAACCAATAGTTTTTCCAAATCCAGTACCGGTGGTTCAACAGAGACTACCGAATCCACCACCGGAAGAACTAAGTCCGGTGGAAGTGTCGTCGGAGAGTCCATCGAATGCAATAAGCATTCCACCAAATTTTGACTCTATGTGGAATATTCTATCGCAGGCTTCCATTAAAATACTGTTGGGACAATTGTTAGCCTTGGTTGCGGGTGTACGACAACAATTTCAGCAACAAGTTTGTCTAGAATCTTCGTGTTCACCTACTACGGCTACTATTAACCCATAAACTACTTCTGCGGTGGACCATGTTGTTCCTTTAATTATAGTATGGTATAAAAACCACAAAATCACTCAAGTGTTAATTGATGGAGGCTCTGGTGTGAATATTGCAACATCCACCGGTTGTAGACGATTAGGATGGACTCAAATTGAACCTGGTCAGTTTTTTGTGAGGATGGCGGATCACTCTAGGGTGCATCCAGTGGGTTTGGTATGTGACATACCCATTACTCTTCAGGGAGCAGTGTTCAAAACGACTTTTGTTGTTCTAGAATTACCTCACTCAACTCTGGACTACAATTTTCTGTTCGGGAGGCCCTGGCTGAAACAAGCCAAAGTATTGCAAGACTAGTCAGCACACGAACTTATTTTAAAAAGTAACCACCGGAAAGAAAAATAAGCAGTTACGTATCTGTGAGGATTATCAGAAACTAAATGCGATGACCGTACGAGATCCCTTCCCACTTCCCTTTGTAGATACAATGCTAGATGATGTTGCCGGATGAGAAATGTATTTCTTTTTGGATGGTAACAATGGCTATAACCAGGTGCGCATTGCTGAAATGGACATACCAAAGACTCCGTTTATTACAAATTGGAGTGTATATGCGTGTACGGTGATGTGGTTCAGTCTTCACAATGCTCCTAGTACCTTCCAACATTGTATGTAAGAATTTTTTTCCCCTTATTTAACCACCATTATGCGAGTGTATCTGGATGATTTTTCATTATCGGGTGATACATCAGCTCATCTTTACCACCTACGGTGCTGCTTCTCGAAGTGTCGAGAATTCTGGTTGTGCTTAAATCCCAGCAACTTAGTCTTTTTGGTTTCTTGTGGCAAGTTTCTTCATCATATTATTTCAAAGCAAGGCATTCAGGTGCATCCAAATAAAGTGCAAGCCGTGTTACATGCACCTGGCCCTACGACACCAAAGGAAGTTATGTGATTTCTTGGCCAAATATGCTGGCATGGGTGGCATCTTCAGTGGCTCGCACATTTAGCCATACCCTTGAATGGGTTGATCACTAGTAATCCTCGACAATTTTTGTGGACTGAGGAGTGCCAAATTGCCTTTGATCCACTGAAAATTCTTTTAACCCAGGCTCCTATACTGCAAGCACCAAACTATCAGCTTTTGTTCCATGTCTTTGTGGATGCATCAGATAGTGCGATCGGTAATGTGCTCATGCAACAATAGGATAAGTGGTTCCATCCTGCCTATTATGCTAGCCGACGATTAGCAGTTGCTAAACGAAATTATTCTGTCATTGAGCGCGAATGTCTGGGCTTGGTTTATTCAGTGAAGAAATTTCGGCACGACTTACTAGGATGCCAATTTACCTTCCATATGGATCATGCTCCTTTGGATTATCTTGTCCGCCATCAACATTTAGGGGGCAGATTAGCCAGATGGGTGTTGTTGCTGCAAGAATTTGATTATGTGGTCATACATCGCCCAGGGTGAGCCCATGCATTGGCTGACTTCTTATCTCGACTTGATTCCAGTGAACTTCCTAGTGGAATTGATGATACTAACCCTGCTACCTATGCGATGGATTTGGTCCAAGATGATGGTCAGGAGCTCTCTGTGGCACTTTCATATTATGATACTCTTCTGACCTTCCTCACCAGTGGAAGCCTCCCCACTAGTACTTCTACTTCGGCTCGTCGCAAATTGGCAATGTATAGTCAACGGTTCCGGATAATTGTAGGATAGTTGTATTATTCATTTTCCACTGCAGCCTGTTGCTCCCCTTGAACCTTTTCAAAATTGGGGCTTGGATTTCATTGGTTCCATTACACATCCGGCTAGGATTACGAATCATTGATATATACTTACTTGTATGGATTATGCTACTCGATGGGCAGAAGCTTGGGCTTTACGGCCTGCCACTGCATCAGTGATGGTCAAATGTTTGATGATTGATGTGTTCCCTTGGTTTGGTCTCTCCCTTAGAGATTGTTTCGGATCACGGCACACATTTTGTTAATTCCATACTGCAAGCACTTACTCGCACCCTGCAGGTTGTTCAAAAATTTAGCTCTCTATCTTATCCTCGGGCCAATGCTCTTGTTTAAAGTACCAATAAAACTCTACTTAACATGCTCAAGAAATTAGTTTTGGAATGTCCGAAGCGTTGAGATCAATTCCTTCCTTCCGTCTTGTGGGCATACCGTACTACTTAGAAAGTGGCTACAGGGAATATGCCTTTTAAATTGGCATATGGGCTGCAGGCCGTTGCACCCATGGACTTGGTGGTACCTAGCCTCAAGGTGGCACTAGAACATAAGCTCTTACCGGAGGACTCCTTTCCTTTCCGGTTGGATGTGTTGCGGTCCTTGGACGAACAATGCTGGGAAAGTTTTCTAATGCTACAAGAAGTCCAACTACGACAAGCCAAGATGCATGATCAGTTTCTCTGCACTCTTGTTTTTACCAAAGGACAATTAGTTCTGTTTTATAATGCTAAGTCTAATCATTCCGCGGGCAATTTTGAACTTCGGTCATTTAGTCCTTACCGTATTGAATCGCAGGTTTCGGTTATCCACTTTAACTGATACCCTTCTCCCTAACTCGATCAGTGGATCGAAGCTCCATCCCTATTATCCCACACCTTCGTCATCTTGATGATTTACCGGTATTTTAATTTTTCTCGAGTTTATACCACTGTTCTGACTCGATGTCCCTTTCTAGGATGCGCGTTCGATTGACCAACTAACCGTAACATTTCGGTTTATTACCTAACCATGATTAGTCACTGCCGTATGTGTCTAAGATTCTATTAATGCATGCATGTTGTCATTATGTCTGTATATTTCCAACAACAGGTGATGATTATGTTCCACCGAAGATGCCACCCATGCCAACGTATTTGGCCAAGGAATCGCATAACTTCCTTTGTTGTAGGGGCAGGTGCATGTAACACGGCTTGCACTTTATCTGGATCCACCTGAATGCCTGGCTTTGAAATAATATGACGAAGCAACTTGCCACAAGGAACCGAAAAGACCGACTTGGTGGGATTTAAGCACAATCGGAACCCTCGACACTTAGAGGAGCAGCACCGTAGGTGGTAAACATGAGCCGATGTATCACCCGATAACGAAAAATCATCCAGATACACTCACATAAAGGTGGTTAAATAAGGGGAAAGAAATTCTTGCATACAATGTTCGAAGGTACTAGAAGCATTGTGAAGACCAAAGCACATCACCATACACGCATATACACCCTAATTTGTAATAAATGTAGTCTTTTGTATGTCCATTTCAGCCATGCACACCTGATTATAGCCACTGTAAGCAGCCAAAAAGGAATACATTTCTCGTCCGGCAACATCATCTAGCATTGTATCTAAAAAAGGAAGTGGGAAGGGATCCGATACGATCACCGCATTTGGTTTTCGGTAATCCACATAGATACGTAACTGCTTATTTTCTTTGGGAGAATAACAGTAGGTGAAATCCATTTTGCATGCTCAATGGGAACGATGAAACCTACTTTCACCAAGCGATCCAATTCAGCTTTCACTTGAGTAGCATAATTTGGGTGCATGCGGTAACTAGGTTGCTTAATTGGGCGTGCATCCGGCTTGAACATCACACAGTGTTGATAGATGCGAGGGTCCAACCCTTTCATATCTCAATAGTCCCATGCAAATACATCTTGGAACTCTATCAAGAACTGTAGCAGATGATTTTGAAAAGTTTTCGGTAACCCCACCTTAATCTTGATCAGTCGTGGTGTATCCTCATTTCCCAAATTGCTAGTGATAAGTTGATCTTCCGGTACATAAAATTACCATGTCATGGGTATATCCTCACGTGACTAGAATAAATGGTGGAAACTTTGGGCATTCAAAGCTTGATCCATAGCTAGGTCCCCTTATTCTGTAACCGGAACTATCGAACAGACAACCCTACTCCAATTATCTGCAACTGCTTGTAAGTTGACTGTTCCCAAGGCAAGCAAATCCTGGTTAGCATTGAGAAAAGCTTCTTCTTCATGATCTGAAAGTCCATCCAACATATGCATAGGTTTGGCTACATAGGGTCGAGCATGGAGGTTGCATGGCTTCATCTTATCCAACGGAACTACATACCCGGTGGTTACTTTTGAAAATAAGGTCGTGTGCTGACTAGTCCTACAATACTTTGTCTTGTTTCAGCGAGGACCTCCCGAACAGCAAGTTGTAGTCCAGAGTTGAGTCAGGTAATTCTAGAATAAAAAAATCCATTTTGAACAGCGCTCCTTGAAGAGTAATGGGTATAACACATACCAAACCCATTGGATACACCCTGTACTGATCAGCCATCCTCACAAAAAATTGAACAAGTTCAATCTGAGTCCATCCTTACCGTTTACAAAGGGTGGTTGTCACAATATTCACACCAAAGCCTCCATCAATTAACACTTGAGTGATTTTGTGGTTTTTATACCATATCGTAATTAAAGGAATAACATGGTCCACCTCAGAATCAGTTTATGGGCTAATAGTAGCTATAGTAGGTGTACACGAAGATTCTGGATAAACTTGTTGCTAAAATTGTTGTCGTACACCCGGAACCAAGGCTAACAATTGTCCCAATGGTATTGCAATGGAGGTGTACGATATAATATTCCACACAGAGTCAAAATTTGATGGACTCCTTACTGCATTCGGTGGACTCTTTGACGGCACTTCCACCAGACTTAGTTCTTCCAGTGGTGGATTCGGTACTGTCTGCTGAACCACCGGTACTGGGTCGGGAAAAACCGCAAGATTTGGCCCACATACTAGCTTTGGTAAAAACTCTCTGTTATTCTCGAATGCCTGGCTCAAAAATCTCAGCAACTAGTTGTAATTTCTTGTCGGACCGTGTTTGAATTACTACCCCTTAAGTATCTACTACTGAAATATATACCATGTTGGCCATTGGATGTTGTCGCTCTTTTCTTCAGTTATCATACTGGGTCGCCTCTTTACAATATCTTTGAATATGTCCAATCTCACCATAGAAATGACATCTGGGTGGTGGGAGGGATGTTCCTTCACCCGATTGACCAGAATTCCGCTGGGTCTGGCCAAAGTTGTTTCATCGTGTTCCCCGATAGGTTTTATAACTTTGGTAGGAAGTATTCCTCAACTACGATGGTACATAGTGGGCAGCCTATTGTCCCTGCTCCAGTATTATAGCATTTACGGTTGGCGTGGCCTCTACTTTGGCATTATATGGACATGTTTTGGTGGAGTGACTTGCCATATTACAAATAGCACAATACATTTGGTTTAGGGCACATGCAGAAGCCGTGTGTCCCGGGTCCTTATATTTTGTGCAATACACTTGTTTCAATGAATCCTCACTCATACCCTTGGTTGTCTTCAACCAGTCCAAATCTTCAGCGAATCCACCTACCTTATGTTCTAGTTGTAATGCCATGGCTATCACCACATCTAGAGTCATACCACCCACACATCGTATGATCATTACTTGTTTAAGTTGAGGGTTTAACTCATTAATAAACCATTGGATGATCACATCATCCCATAGGTTAGCATGCGCCAGTGGCAGTTGCCGTAGATGAGTACAAAATAAAGTCACATACTCCTGCACATTCTAGTGTGGTTTTTGTCTATTGTTTTGCAGATAGTCAAAGATCTCAGCCGCATTCTTTTTTAACCGGAATCGTTGTAAGAAGGCATCCTTAACATCATCGTACTGACCGACATGGTTAATGTCATATTCAGTTAACCATGGAGCAGCCTCATTAACCAGTGTTGATTGGAACACTATAGCCTTATTTGCCTGATCTACTAGATAGTTGAGTACAACATAATTAATTTCAAAGGTTCTCACATGTGCATCCGGATCGTCACCAGGAAATCCTCCAAATTTTGTATATGTAACTCCAGTGGGTATCGGTTGTGGTGGTATAGCCTGTTGCTGTTGCTGCTGCTGTGGTTGTTGATGTTGCTGTTGATGTTGTTGTTGATGTTGTTGTTGGTGTTGTTGCTGTTGTGAACCACTCATAGTGTTTAAACCAAGAGGAAATGTTACTCCCGAATGATTTGAACTAGTTACACCTGTTTGCTGCTATGTTGTCCCGTCGTCTTGCACGCTCCCTAGTAATTAGATGTTGTTAAGTCGTTCCCACACGCCTGCACCCAACTACCCTTGATCGTAATGAACTTTTGAAGTGAGCTTTTCACTGAAACTTTCCTCCAACAATACACTAGTTCCCTCAAAATCTGAACCAAGAATAGAACTTTCACCAAAATTTGGCAAAACGGCCCTAGAATTATCCGAGGTTCAACCGAAACACAAACTGCTACCGGAAATTTTCACACTGTCATCGGAACTAGTGCTTACTTCACCAATCTTACTTTCCACGGATGCGGTTGGTTGCACTTCTGGTATACCCTGTAATCCTTGCACAAGGAAATGCTGAGGTGGTACTCCACTAGCCTAGATTTCTCGCTTTCCTTCCAACGATTGCCTGTCACCACTAGTACCCCGAGGTGTTCCCAATGCGCTAAGAATTTCCTAAGGATGTTTATCCCTTGTGTACTTCGGGTAAGATTCTTCGGAATGTGTTACATGCATATATCATCGGATTCTTTCTCAACTCTTAGTCTATGCACCGACTGGCTACTCCATGCCCCATGGCTGGTGCCAGTGTTAAAGTTCTTTTGTTCTTACTCATCGGTTCTTGGGATGGTCAGGTGTCTTATAATTCAGAGGCCCTTTATATGTTTTCCCAATTCACCGCTTAACTTCTAACACTTAACTTCATTGATTAACTCCGAACAATTACAATAGATTCAATTACACTTTTGGCGCATAGAAATTCTTAACAATCACCGTAATTATGTACTCAAAACTTTCACTCTCCCTTTATTATTACTGTTATACTTCATACTTTACTTCAAGAGAGTAAAATGTTAACACCGTACCTAATTCACTTCAATACCGAATACTAACTCTTATAGACAACTCTGCGATTAACATAACTGAGAACAAAATCGATTCCAGACCATCGGCCAGACTCAACAGTCCGACGACATGTCTGTCATCTCTTTCGCGCATACTCTATTGATTAAGAAAAAATGGTACAACATTTTTGCGACACCCTTTCAGTGCGTGAATTTACAATTACAATTATTCTTCTAAATAATATTCCGGCGGCCTGACAAATGTAAATCAAATATGTAGATAAATGGATAAGAAGATCACATGCAAGCAAATATATCCAGTGTTGGATCATCAAGGAGAAATGAATATGCACCTAAGATTGATGAAGAAGTGTATTCACATACACATGAAGAATGTGAACCAAGAATGTCAACCAGATTAAGGAGACAACCAACAAGGTATTCCTATTATCCTTCTTATATGGCTTAGAAAAGCTATGCTTAGATGGTCAAAGAAGATGAAGAAACTCAAAGCTATGATGAAGGAAAAGTCAAGAAACAATGGGAAGAAATAGTGAAGGAAGAGTTCAATGCACTTGCAGAAAACAACACTTGCAAGCTTGTTCCAAAACCAAATGGTAAGAAAGTGATTGGAAATAAATGGGTTTATAAAGTGAAGAAGCTTGGATATGGACGAATAGACATATATAAAGCTAGATTGGTGGTCAAAGGCTATGTACAAAGTCATGGCATAGATTAGGATGAGACATTTATTCCTATGGCAAAGATGTCAACCATAAAGACAATCATTGCTATTGTAGCATCAAAAGGATGGACCTTGAGTCAATTGGATATAAAGAATGCATTTTTAAATGGATACATATATGATGAAGTATACATAGAGCAACCTCAAGGGTTTGCAAAGTTCAGGTATCCAAATTATGTTTGATATTGAGAAGAGAACTTTACACTACAAGAAAAAGGGGGGCGTAGCGACGCCCCCGAATCGGGAAAAAAACGAAAACCGTCGCTTATGTGACGAAACCGTCGCATAAGCGACGGTAAAAATTTTGGATTTTTTTTTTGGCCGAGCCTCGTCGCATAAGCGACGATAGCGTCGCATAAGCGACGCTAAACCGGAAGCGTCGCTAGTAGTGTCGCAGGTTAGCGACGCAGTTAACGACGATGGAAAACTGCAGAGCGTCGCATATGCGACGCTCTGGAATGTAAAAAAAAAAATTCAATTCTCCCGGCACATTTGTGCCGGGCCTTGAACGCGAGGAAGAACACAGACCGAGAGAGAGAGAGAGAGACATACAGCGCGCGAGAGGGAGAGAGAGAAGCGAGACATACACAAGGTATGCGCACACACACACTCACACACACACATATACACGCATAGACACACACACACATACGCAGACACACACACACATACACACAAATACACACATAGACACACATACACAAGACGCGCACACACATACACACACATAGACGCTCACACACATACACACACATATACACTCACAGACACATACACACATAATGATGCATCCACACACATACACATGCATACACACATAGACACACATATACACACACACACATATGCATACACACACACACATAGAGAGACATACACACACATACACATACATGCATACACATACACACATAAACACATACACACACATAGACACATACACACATAAACACATACACACTCATAGGTACACACACATACACATAGACACACACACATATAGTATATACACACACATGCACACATAGACACATACACACATACACATGCATACACACACATACACATGCATACACACATACAGACACATATACACACACATACACACACATATATGCATACACACACATAGAGAGACATACACACATAAACACATACATGCATACATTTGCATACATAATGCATATGCATATGCATATAATGTACATACATACTTACATGCATACATAATGCACATGCATAGATACATACACACACACAGATACATACACACATAGACACATACACACACATGAACACATACATACTCATAGATACACACACATACACACACAGACACACATACACATAGACGCGCACACACATACACACACATAGACGCTCACACACATACACACACATATACACACAGACACATACACACATAATGATGCATCCACACACATACACATGCATACACTCATAGACACACATATACACACACACACATATGCATACACACACACATAGAGAGACATACACACACATACACATACATGCATACACATACACACATAAACACATACACACACATAGACACATACACACATAAACACATACACACTCATAGGTACACACACATACACATAGACACACACACATATAGTATATACACACACATGCACACATAGACACATACACACATACACATGCATACACACACATACACATGCATACACACATACAGACACATATACACACACATACACACACATATATGCATACACACACATAGAGAGACATACACACATAAACACATACATGCATACATTTGCATACATAATGCATATGCATATGCATATAATGTACATACATACTTACATGCATACATAATGCACATGCATAGATACATACACACACACAGATACATACACACATAGACACATACACACACATGAACACATACATACTCATAGATACACACACATACACATAGACACACACACATACACACACATACACACATAATGATGCATACAAACACATACACATGCATACACACATACAGACACATGTACACACACATACACACATAATGATGCATACACACACATACACATGCATACACACATACAGACACATGTACACACACATTCACACACACATTCACACACATTCACACACATATACATACATGCATACATATTGCATATGCATATGCATACATACATACTTACATGCATATGCATACACACACATATGCATACATACATACTTACATGCATATGCATACACATGCATATGCATATGCATACATAATGCATATGCATATGCATACATAATGCATATGCATATGCATACATAATGCATATGCATATGCATACATAATGCATATGCATATGCATACATAATGCATATGCATATGCATACATAATGCATATGCATATGCATACATAATGCATATGCATATGCATACATAATGCATATGCATATGCATACATAATGCATATGCATACATAATGCATATGCATACATAATACATATGCATATGCATACATAATGCATATGCATATGCATACATACATACTTATATGCATACATAATGCACATGCTTACATACACTGTCATAATGTATACACACACACATACACACATAGACACATACACACATAATTATGCATACACACACATACATATGCATACACACACATATGCATACATACATGCATACACATACACACACATAGATACATACATACACATAAATACATACACACTCATAGACACACACACATACACATAGACACACACACATATACACACACATACACACATAGACACATGCACACGTAATGATGCATACACACATACACATGCATACATAGACACACATAATAATGCATACACACACATACATATGCATACACACACATGCATACAAACATATACACACATATACACACACACATGCATACACACATATACACACACATATACACATATACACATACACATGCATACACACACACATGCATACACACATACAAACACATATACACACACACATACACACATAGATACATACACACGTAATGATGCATACACACATACACATGCATACATAGACACACATAATAATGCATACACACACATACATATGCATACACATACATATGCATACATACATGCATACACATACACACTTAGACACATAGACACACATAGATACATACATACACATAAACACATACACACTCATAAACACACACACATACACATAGACACACACACATATACACACACATACACACATAGACACATGCACATGCAATGATGCATACACACGTACAAATGCATACATAGACACACATAATGATGCATACACACACATACATATGCATACACACACATGCATACATACATGCATACACATACACACATAGATACATACACACACGTAGATACATACATATACATAAACACATACACACTCATAGACACACACATACACATAGACAACACACACATATACCTACACACATACACACAGATGCATACACACACATACACATGCATGCACACACATACACATGCATACACACACATACACGTATATATATATTGATTTCTAACCATTTTGTTTTATATGTTAGGTATTATGGATCCCACTAAAGAGAGAAAGGCGAAACTCACTCTCATAAAAAGTCTTATGAGAGCAAGAGTTCCGTCAGATACTCTAGGGGCCATAATGCGGGACTACGCAGACATGTCCGATGAGGAGCTGGATTATACGATCCAGATGCTTACGCGATCAGACAAGGGCTCTTCTGCGGATCCACATGCAGGAAGAGAGCCACATGCAGGAAGAGAGCTATCTGCTCATAGGTATGTTTTTTTTCATAAATTTTTTTAATGATATTATAGCACATATTTTTATTTATTTCTATCTATCTATTTTTAGGACACCTATACCACCTCCAGCACGTGATAGCAGAGCAGAGTTGCCTATGAGGACATGCATAGGCACCTTAGGACTAGAGTGCGACATAGAGCCGGAGGGGAACATTGTGTACATAGGGAATGGATTGGAGTTCAAGAGAAGAATGCGGGCACTATGCGACTCTTACCTGCGCTTTATCCACTTACCATGGAAGTAAGTAAAAGTTTTACATATAAATTGAAATGTATATCTTATGTTTTATTTACATTATGTTTTTTATTTTTGTAGTGAGCATGATGAGAGGGATAAAAAGTACGTGCTTAGTTCACTTGAGACAGAGTTTGGGACAGGATGGTCGCTTAAGTGGTGTTTAAAAGAGATGCGGACACTTATGGCTCATCGTCGCGACAATGCACGGTATGTATGTATATGAGAGAGAGAGAGAGAGAGAGAGCTATGTATGTATGTACGTATGTATGTATCTATATATGCATCTATGTATGTATGATGTCATTCCTAAAATCTATTACTCTATGTTTACTGAAAGGCATGTATATTAACTTATATATGTATCTAATATACATGTTTCTATTTTTGTAGTATGTATGTATGCATGTGTATCATGTATGTATACATCTATGTGTTGTGTATAAATGTAATATGTATATACTATGTGTATATATACATAAAAATGTGTGTATTACATTACACGTATGTATGTAGTATATATTTACTGCTATGTATGTAATATAATATAATCCATGTATGTATGTATGTGTGTGTGTATATATGTATGTATGTATGTATGTATCTATATATATATATATATATATATATATATATATATATATATATATATATATACACACACATATACATATAAAAAAATCTAAAATAAAAATTGATTTGTACGCAACTTGGGGTTCGCAATTTGAACCCGTTGCTAACGCGTTAGCAACCCGTTGCCTACGACGTTGCCATCCCGTTGCTAACCACTATGAGAGAGACAGAGAGCACTAATCTCGATATTAGGGTTTTGAAATCCCTAATTTAAAAACTCTAATTCAACCTTTTAGCCATATGTTTGAAGTATATGTACACCTCCGACGTCCTACTAGAGAGATGTCTCTCCTCCCAACCTTATGCCTCTATATATAGCTACTCGAATCAACGAGGATCATGATTCATAATATATGTAAAGATATATACACATCATGTAGATAGGATACATAAATATAAAATGGAGTAGATATATTATGCTTCACACATACATGCCTAAATGCACACATAAATATATATATACATACTAACATATTTACATGTACATATTTACACATACATGTACATGCCTACATGCACACATAAACATATATATACATGCATACATATTTACATGTACATATTTACACATAGACACATATACATATATACATGTACACAATTATAAACACTTGCATATATTACGTACATGAATACATGTATACATATATCACACACATGCAAACACATACATATACATGAAATACATATATATGCATACTAATATATGTATACATATAATACACATGAATACACACACATATGCATACATACATGATAAAAATTTACTCCTCGAAGATAAAGCTATATATAAAATAATTAGGCATACCCCCGAGCTTCATGTTCTAACTTAGAAGAACATGATTTCATCTCTCTAGTAGGATTCATCGTTATTCAAGTTAATAAAAAAAACCTATTATCTGATATCCATTCAGAAGCTTCAAGTTACTATCTAATCTGCTCATATGTTTTCATTATTGCCATCATTTTGGTAAGACATCAATATAGTCTCATCTTCATTATCCTTATTGATTTCATTTATTTCTTCTATTGTTAAATCTATGTTCTCATGAATCACATCATCTATTGGTGGATTAATATCTATTTCTGGTAATTCCTCTTCCTCATCAGTAGAATCAGCATGTAGAGAATTATCCTCTTCATCAAAAAGATTAGTATCATTATCACGTATAATGAGTCTAATTTCTATTCCAGACGTTGATGTATCAGTATCTGATGCTGAATCATCAAGAGGACTTTCTTCAATCTCTCTAACAATAAACTGTTCAAACAATGACCTACCTCTAGGTTGCAAATGAATGACTTGCCACCAACGATGAGCATCTGGGTTTTTATAAAAAAATGCTTGTTCAATATGCCTAGGAAGAATATATGGTTCTTTAGTAGATCGCATTGTCTTGGAAGAATCAATTGCCCAAAACCCAGATAATTCCTTTCTTATTGTAGAATTACTACCTTTATACTCCTCTCGATACCAGTCAACCTTCAAAATGACCTATCACAATATATAACAACAAAAACGTCCCATTATTAGGTGCTTAAAAAAATAACTAACTCTAAAAAAAATATATAAACTTTTTTCTACCTGTTTGAATGTACGAAATGAAATTTCGTAGATACCAACAATAGTTCCTACGTAACCAAGTTCGCTATCTATAAGGTTCGTGTCTTTTGAGCTAGCACGTGATAGTTGCTTGAAACAAGCAACAATACTAGAATCCTCTGTTTTACGTAAAGAATCAATGGATTTGATTCTAATATGCTGTCCAAAAGCCCACATATTAGTGAACATTCGAGCCTGCAAAATAAATTCAATTAGTAAATAGAAACTAACATACATATATGAAAAAAATAAAATATATATTTTAATAAAATTACCTTTTGTTCACAACCTATCATTAACTCTCTTTGCTCATCTGAGATTTCTTCATTATTTGCGTTGGCGCGTTGCAAATGACTATATAGCCAATCCGTGAAAGAAGGTATATCTGTAATCTCATTATTATCGAGATTACGTCTAGATCTTTTGTTTTTTCGCCTTTTACTTTGGAGACTTTGAAGTTCCTCGTACTCGCTAACGAATGCTTGCATGCATTCGCTATTATATGCTACAAAAGTAGAAACATCATTTTTTTCTTGAAATGTAAATAAGAATGGAACCCCCTTACCTGATAATACCTCATCTGTTATTTTTGAAGAAGACTCGTTGGTCCATGCACGTGGAGCTTCTTCATGAACTCTTTCAAGGTACTCACTAACGTAATACATGCACTCTTCAAGCATCCAACCCTTTGCCATGGATCCTTCTGGTTTTTCTCTTTGTCGCACATAACCTTTTAGTATTCCCATAAATCGCTCGACCCAAAACATCCATCGAGTGTTGACAACACCGGCAATCTCTATCTCATCTACAAGATGGACTAGTAAATGAACTTGAATATCAAAAAATGAAGTAGGAAGTTCTTTTTCCATCAAACATAGTAGCTTTTTGCATTCACGTTTTTTTTGTGGGATCGAATTTTTATCGATCTCTTTGGATGTAATCCACCTATACAAATCATAAAAACAATTGTAAAGAAGTTAATTAAAAAATAAAAGATATCCAATATTCATACATATTAAATATAAAAGTATCATAATTACCTTATAAGTGATCCAAGACGATAGATCACATCTCGTACTCCTTTCGTTGTACATCCATCGATAACCAAAGGTAAAATATGTTTCAAAAAGTTATGCCAGTCATGGGTCTTTAATCCAGATAAGCTCTTATCATCCATAGTAAACATGTTTTGAAACGATGCTCCATATCCTGTAGGAGTCTTGATCAATTGAATTCTATTGTTGATAGTCTGTATCTCTTTTGTCGTAAGTACCCAAGGAGCAGATGCATAAGTCGTTTCTTGTCGATGTCTATCAAAAACTGGCCATAACTTTGGTTTGGATTTTTGATCTTTCAAATCATTCCTTGATGTTGTGGTATCTTTTAGTCCAAGAAGATGCTGCCATAGTGAATAACCAATATTTTTGAATATATGCATAGGATCAAGAAGATGACATACTTTTAACTCTTTCCAATACTCCAAAGAATACCATATTGATATGTTCTCTGCGAGTGCCAATTTCCCTTTACCTTTGTTCACATACTCATTATCTGAATCATCACTGAAGATTTTTGCTTCTGGATCTATCAGAGGTCCATCTGTCCATTTTTTATACCAATCCATAGGCGTCATAGGTTTTGGATACTAGCCTGTTTCAAGCTTTCCATTAAAATGTATCGCTTCTCTTTTAGATCTTAATGGATGATCATCAGGCAAGAATCGTCGATGTCGAAGATAAATATTTTTGTTGAGATTCTTACTATAGATTGATCTCAACCAATCACCACAATATGGACAAGCTTTATAACCCTTAGTAGATATTCCTGCATCATGGAAAAGGATAAAAATATAATTAGATTAAATCATATTTATTTACATGCATATTGAATAAAAAAATTACATCAATACCTGAACAAACGCCATATCCAGGAAAATCGTGAATAGTCCAAGCCACAATACCACGAATCGTAATATGTCTTTCATTGATGCTTTTTGATATATCAATGACATTAATACCTCTCCATAACTCTTGAAGATCGTCAATGAGAGGAGCAAGATATACATTCATATCTTTAACTTGTCTTTTGCCTGGGATTAAAAGTGAAAGCATTAAATGTTCCTTTTTAATGCTAAGATATGGCGGAAGATTGTAGTTTATGACTACCACTGGCCATGTTGACCATTTACTGGATTTCATGGAGAATGGATTAACCCCATCTAATGCAACTCCTAACTTTAGATTCTGTGGATTTTGTGCAAATTCAGGCCATGTAGAATCAATATGCTGAAAAGCAACACTATCATGAGGAATTCTGATTATTCCATCAGTACTTTTGTGATCATGTCCCCAAGTCAAAAGCTTTGATAATTCGGGGCTTTGAAACATATGTCTAATCCGTGGAGCCAATGGAAAATGTCTCAATACCTTATTCAGGATTTTACCTTCTTCACCCTTATATCGAGGAGATTGACATTTGGGACATGTCAAAGAGTCTGCATATTCACCTCTATATAAAATACAATCGTTAGGACATGCATGTATACATTGATAATCTATACCAAGATTGTTGATTATCTTCTTCATTTCATCATGTGAGGTAGGAAGAATATTTTGACTTGGTAAAAACTTTTCAGATAATAACCTGTAAGTTTATCAAGAAAATGATATATTAAAGAAAGTAAATAAATAAATATACATATATATATGCATATAATTTTATATATGTGTATGCTTATGTGCATCTTTCAAAATATTTCCGCAAAATTTGATTGTTTTGGATGGCAGGATATGATTGTTTGTTTTGGAGGATATGAAGTATATACTTTCATTGAATGATTTGTCGATTCTATCATATGTTCAGTTTGAAAGTGCGAGAAGCGAGTTTATAATTGCTATTCAAAGAATTTGGCACTGTTTATAGGCCATACGATGGTGACCTGGATGAATCGCATGCACAGAGGTTACTCAAGATAGAGCAACCTGATTATAAGGGACTAGTACTAGCAGGATTCCTGGGGTATGCAGTAAACCTCTTGCATGTATATGTGTGATCCTCTCAAGCCACCATGATTTCCACTTTGTATCCTAAAGTTCAAATGCTCATCATTGACATGCAAGAGGTTTACTGCATACCCTAGGAATCTTGCTGGCACTAGTCCATTATAATCAGATTGCTCTATCTTGAGTAACCTCTGTGCATGCGATGCATCCAGGTCACCATTGTATGGCCTATAAACAGTGCCAAATTCTTTGAATACAAATTATAAATCCGCTTCTCACACTTTCAAACTGAACATATGCGTGAATCGACAAATCATTCAATGAAGGTACATACTTCATATCGTCCAAAACAAACAATCGTATCCTGCCATCCAAACAATCAAATTTTTTACGAATATTTTGAAAGATGCATTAATAGTTTTAAAAGATGCGCATATATATAAATAGATAGAAAATTGAAAATTATACCTTAATAGTGTCGAAACAGATACATTACTCCATCCAAAACGATTTTGAAGGTTGAGAATAAGTAAGCTTGCACTTAGTCGTGTCAAACGACTTCCTTCATATACATTCTTTAGACATTCCTCTCGAAGATATTTCTCATTTTTAGAAATATCCATGCTCTCACTGTCATTTTGATACCAATCCTCAATAAAATCTGCCATGCCATCATCTTCATCATTGTCACACAAATCTTGTACTTTATCATCTTTTAAATATAGATCTTTCAACTTTGCATATTGCACAGGCTTAGTTTTGCGTAGCCTCCTCATGGAAGCTTCTGATAAATGAGGTCTTATTGGTAATTGTGAATGTTGTGGACGAATATCATCAACATCATACGTTGGAATCTACACATATAAATAAAACTCATTAGTATTCCATAAATGAATAAAAATTAAACTTCAAATATAAAATTAAGTATATAACTTATTAAATATGGATAGAAAATTTTTATTCTCTCTAGCTAAAAGGTGCTCTTGGAGGTCTACGCCATCCATAATTCACTAATAGTTCATCACCAGCATGTAATGTAGTAATAGCATTGACAACTATGTATCTTGATACATCTCTACTCATGTATGGTGATTCATGACTATTTTCACGCTCCTCAAATGTGCAATTAGTCCTTGAACTATTATGTAACCCTCGACTACTATTAATTAAACCTGCTATATTTCCATGTGTGTAAGGTCTTCCATCAATATATAATCTTTCATTTTCTGCATGTAAAATCCTTCTACTAGTAAGAGATGCTGCGTTCAAGCATATTCCATAAGTACTCATGCTTTGAACATAACGTGAAAGTCGATGCCAATCTCCCCATCCATATATAGGACCACAAAATGACATAAGAGTGACTTCAGAGTTCGGAGGCACATACAAATCCTCTACAATAAAGAGACCACGACCAGCATTAGTAATAGTGGATGGAGCAATCATATAGCGATTACCCCAAAAGTTGAAAACCTCTCCATCTAAAGGAAGTGGTCCTCTATTCCATCCTCCATATCTTCTTCTATCATATGTTTGTACTAAAGAACGATCACGAGTTGGCAATGGATAATCTCCAGCCGTTTCATTCTCTAAACTAGGAGGTAGAGGATTTCTAGAAACCTCTGCTTGTAATTGATGAACAGCAAGTCCATGACGTGTATGAGGTATATTAACATTATGAGAAAAATCATCATCATCATCATCATCGAGCAAGTATTCCTGTATATCAATAATAATTTGATTTTATACATGGTTTTTAAATAAAAAAATGACATTAATATATATAGAAAATACATACCCAAGCATTATCACGTTGACTAGGTGATGGTGCATGCTCAAAAGTACCATACTCTGCCTCATGTTCAATACATTCCAATCGTGGTCTTCGATACGTGCCATAACAAGAGTTACACCAACATATAATATGCTCTTGATAGTAAAATTCATCATAATTCCTATCGGAGGACACATGTGAAGTCGTTGCATGGGTAGGAGGTGGTGGAGTAC
Source organism: Ceratopteris richardii (assembly GCA_020310875.1). Lineage (NCBI taxonomy): Eukaryota > Viridiplantae > Streptophyta > Polypodiopsida > Polypodiales > Pteridaceae > Ceratopteris > Ceratopteris richardii. Next base: position 91,020,503 of record CM035427.1, on the reverse strand, counting down.
CCTCTGATTGATCAGAATCTGCACATCATAAGAAACATAAAAAAAATATATAAGTTATGTATCCATCAAATATAGTTAAAATTAAATATTTCATATACTTACAGTATAAAGTCGTTGCACGATGAGGAGACGGTGGTGGAGTTCCATCTGATTGATCAGAATCTACAAATAATGGTATTTGATATTAATAATTTGATTATCTACATAAATAAAAAATTCACATATACATATTTACACATACACACATATTCACATATACACATTTATACATACACACATATTCACATATACACAACACATATTATTGTGGGATAAATGCATGTATTTTGTATGAATGAGTGTATATGCATGCATGTGTGTGTACATATATATGTGGATATGTATATGTGTGTTTATGTTATATGTATGTATATGTGTATATATATACATATATGCATGCGTATATGTTTGCCTGTATATGTGTATGTGGGTATGTGTATGTGTATGTGTATGTGTATATGTGTGTATATATGTGTATGTATTCTGACTTTTTTTTCTGTTTGAGATTAAATTAACAGGAGATATTGTATGGTCGAAAAAAATAAGAGGCGAGCTAACATACCACCTGAGTCGTGGCAGTTTTTTCGTAGACAGCTACGTCTTCAGGAGTCATTTCCTCAGCAGAAGGTACACAAATTAATAGTTTATATTTATAATTTTTAAATATTTTAGTAATTTTTTAATTTAATTTATGTATTTTTTTCCTTGAATAAACAGGCTGCTGCAAGGAAGAGAGTGGAGTCGGGCCACACATCGCACTTAGGCCAAATGGGCCATAATGGTTTTGTAGCTACGTTTGTACGTATATGTGTTATTGTGAGTATATTTTTTATTTTAGTTAAAATGCAAGCAACTAATGTTTTTTATTTGTTTCATTGCAGCGAAAGGATTATGGCCGATATCCTACGAAACACGAGATCGAGTATGCTACACATTTTGGATATCGGCGTTTGAGCGAGTATATACAAGATCATCCTGATGCCTTTGTGAGTATTTTTAAATTTTATATAATTATTTTGTTGTTATGAATGTTTTAATTATTTTATTGATTTATGTTTGTTATATGTAATACAGGAGTATTATGGGGAGACAAATATGGATGAGGTGGAGAGACAGACACAGGAGGGATGATCTCGATCGTCACAGGGTGATCATGAGGATGAGGATGAGGAAGATCCATCTGATCATGATATTGCTGCTGATGATGATGATCATGACGACGATGATTAGGATTTTAGACGTTGATTATGACATTGGATTATGTATTTACATTGATATATACATATATTTATCTATATATTTTTCATTTCAGTCATGTTTTGAATTGTGTGTATGGTATTAAGTAATGAAGAGTTTTGTTCTATTGATTTTTATTATTGTTTATATTAAGCATGTGTTTTAATACTTTAATTATATAATTCATTCATATGTGTGTACCTAAGTGTATATGTATGTGTGTGTATATGTATGTATGTGCATGTGTATGTGTGTGTATATGTATGTATGTGCATGTGTATGTGTGTGTATATGTATGTATGTGCATGTGCATGTATAAGTGTATATGTGTGTATGAGTATGTGCATGTGCATGTGTATGTGTGTATATGTATATGCATGTATATGTATAACTCTATGTGTATGTGTGTGTATGTGCATGTATATGTGTATATGTGCATGTGTATGTGTGCGTATATGTATGTATATGCATGTGCATGTATAAGTGTATATGTATGTATCAATATGTGCATGTTCTTGTGTATGTGTGTGTATATGTATAACTCTATGTGTATGTGTGTGTATGTGCATGTATATGTGTATATGTAGGTATATGCATGTGTGTGTGCTTCTTCGTCATGTATAAGTGTATGAGTGCATATCAATAAGTGTGAGTATGGTATGTAATGAAAATAACACAATTCAAATGATCTACAAATAATAGAAATTGTACTTACAATTGTGATCCATAGTTTTTGCTTGGTTAACTTCTTGAATAACCTGCAATAAAAAGAGAGAAGAGAGAGAGAGAGAGAGAGAGAGAGAGAGAGAGAGAGAGAGAGAGAGAGAGAGAGAGAGAGAGAGAGAGAGAGAGAGAGAGAGAGAGAGAGAGAGAGAGAGAGAGAGAAAGAGAGAGAGAGAGATCTAGAGAGAGAGAGAGAGAGATCTAGAGAGAGAGAGAGAGATCTAGAGAGAGAGAGATATCTAGAGAGAGAGAGAGTGAGATCTAGAGAGAGAGAGATCTAGAGAGAGAGAGATCTAGAGAGAGAGAGAGAAAATTCAAAGAGACAAAGATGTAGAAAGAGAGAAACAAAGACAGAGGGAGACAATAACAGAGAGCTTAAGCAAAACAACAATTCTGCATATACTTGCTTCAGCTCGTAAGCGTAGCGCAATTGCGAACGTTGGAGAGCTCTTCGATCGGATGCGTGAAAATGCCGATTGCAGAGCCTCCAACGTTTTAATTTTTGTCCGTCAACAGATCGTCGTATAAGCGATGCAACGTGTCGTCGTATAAGCGATGCAATAGACCGTCGCATAATGGACCGTCGCACAATGGACCGTCGCTTATGTACCGTCGCTTATGCGACGCTAAAACGCGTCGCTTAAGCGATGCCTTTGACAAGCGTCGTTTAAGTGACGTTAGGCAAATACCGTCGCAAATACCGTCGTTTTTTGCGTCGTATAATCGACGGTCCGCGCTCGACGGTAATTCCGATGCAAGTTGCAATTTTATAGCGACGAAATTCTGTCGCGTTAACCGTCGCTACACGCCCGTATTCCTTGTAGTGTTATGGGCTAAAGCAAGCTCCAAGAGCTTGGAATATAGGCTTGTGTAGTATCTCAATGATACTGGATATCAAAGTTCAAAGGTAGATGCAAGTCTACTTATCAAAAGAATAGATGAAAGTATAATCTACATTGGTATTTATGTAGATGACATTGTAGTCACAAGTACCTCAAATGAAGGAATCAAGAAAGTGAAGAGATTACTTGAGAAGGAATTGAAGATAAATGATCTAGGGATGTTATCATACTTTGTTGGAATGGAAATCACTTATGCAGATCATGGTAAATTTAACATGGAGAATTGCAAAGAAGTTTCAAATCCGCTTGAAACATCATAAGCTTAGCAAATATGATGGTGCAAATTGAAAGACAGGAGGAAGTATCAATTTTTAGTCAGAGGTTTGATTTATGCTACACTAACAAGATGTGATTTTTGTTATGCAATGGGAGTCCTCTCACAATTCATGCATTGTCCAAAGGATCAATATTGGATCGCAGGTGAAAGAGTTCTCGCATATATCAAAGGGACTATAAAGGAAGGAGCATATTATCCTTTTTACCCTAGACATAAATTTGACAACATATAGTGATTCAGATTGGACAGGAAGTCAACATGATAGAAGATCAACACATGGATACATGGTGTACATAGGTGATAGGCTTGTGAGCTGGTGTTCAAAGAAACAACATACAATAGCATTAACATCAACTAAAGCAGAATATGAAGGGCTTGTGGAAGTAGCTAAAGAAGTATTATGGATGCAGAATGTGTTCAAAAGCTTGGGTATTGATCAAGGTATACCTATAATACATGGAGATAATATGAGTTCATTATATCTTGCAGCAAATCCAAAGTTTCATGCCGGACCAAAATATAAAAAGATTCCATATCATTTCTTAAGAGAAAAGGTAATGGAGAAAGAAATTGAAGTGGTGTATACTCCTAAAAGAGATCAAATGGCTAACATCATGAAAAAAATCTTGGATAGAGTGAAGACAAGTAGATTCAAAGGAATAACAGGAATAAAAGAGAAGGAGATTGTATGAAGAAGTCAGGGAATTCTAATTAGTGGTTGAAGGGGAGTTTTTGGGACTTCACTCACTAAATAGGCATGAAGACAATGAAGACATATGAGGAAAGAAAAAGAACACAGAGCTATGGAAGTTAGATCCTCAGAAAACCATGCCTATGCGAAGGAAAAAATTCACACATGTAAAATAGTGGGAAAATTGGGGATCAAACTAGTTCAAAACTTCAAGAATTACGTGTTTACGTTTAGAAGCATATAGGAAAAATGTATTTTAGTTAATTTGAGAGAATGAAATGTAGAAGAACTTGATTTGTAAGTTGTAATTGAGTAGAGAGGCAATCAAATAATTTTTGAGATCAGAGATTGTGATGAGAGGAATGAAGCCATGCCATTTCTCTAATATTAAACACATGTTTGTGTATAATTATTTGAGTTAATTTTCTTTGTGGGAATAAATCTAAGTAGTTTCATAACTATATGAGTTTAGTTGGAAGTTACAAGTTTTCAAGCACAGATTCTCTTGATCTTCTAAGAGGTACATCTCATAGTACATTGTAAAGTTTTTTATGATTGATAGCTCATTTTGATTCTATCATCCTTAACTAAATCGACCAAAAGATCTTTGCAAAACGTCATGTGTGCTTAAAGAATTAAGCTTAATAGCGAAGGCATGTCAAATCAATGAAGGTAATTTTCTAATTTGAGACATAGTGTAACTTCTAAAGACATTTCAAGTTATTTACAAGTTATTACTTAAACATTTTGCTTGGAGTGTGTTTCTCACTCGATGTAAGAACTTCTATTAATCAATGAGCATAAGAACCTTTAAGCTTCAAGTCAAATCAGAAAAGAGTTGAAGCTAGAAGGAAAGGTGCATTTTCAAGAAAGTAAATATTCACATTTACAAAGGAAATTGTTAAAGTTTTTAAGATTGAAGTCTTGTTGAGTTAATGGGGATTATAGAGGTTTTCTAATATCACATTAGCTTGGTTGTTATGGTGTTTCATACGTTAATAGTTTTTCTAGTTTCATCTCTCTAATGAAGTGTTAGTGAGTCTCAATGTGTTTGTTTCTTGCATGAAACCTAGGGTTGTTTGCTAGATGAGTCCTTGATATGTTATCTCCAAAAAGAATGAATTCGTTGACTTCAAAGTCTTTGAAGAGATTCTTGAGCCACATGATCTCACATGTAGCAAGTGCTAAAGCTCTATACTTAGCCCCACTAGATGATAATGCACCTGTAGGTTGCTCCTTGGACATTTATGGAATGACTCTTTGACCTAGCATGAAGACATAGCAATATGTGCTCCTTTTGTCCTCCTTTGAACCAACCCCATTAGCATCACTAAAGCCTTGTGGTTGTAATCCATACTTAGAAGGGTAGTACAACCCTTGGTTGATAGTATGCTTGATGTACCTAAGCACTCTCTTGGCTTCAATCAAGTGAACATGAGCAAGTGAATTCAAAAACTGAGAAAGAACTCCTACAACGTAGCACAAGTTAGGTCTTGTGATGGTAGCATACTTTAGGCTTCCAATTATGCATCTATATGCTGAAATATCTTCAAGAGACTGACCTTCACCTACACATAACTTGTTGTTTGTATCTAAAGGTTGTCTGAGTGGCTTACATCCACTCATACCATATTTATAAAGTACATCTAACAAGTATTTCCTTTCATCAATGTAAATACCATTTTCTACATAAATAAATTCAATCCCAAAAAGTATTTAAGAAGTCCAAGACCTGAAATCTTGAATTCATTTCCAATCTTGGCCTTGATCCATGTGATACCTACATCATCACTTACTGTTATAATCAATTCATCCACATATATGCATACATGGACAACTAGTCTTCGTTCCTTCTTGAGGTATAGGGAAGGATTTTCATCATTTGGTTAGTACCCACACCTAGAAAATACTGCACAAGCCTTTAATTCGATGCCCTAGTGTTGAGATACCAAGCTCAACATGTGATGTTCCAGGATAACATGTATCATTTTTCCATTTCTCTGTAATGTATAGTGGTCACGTTGGTATATGTCAAGGACACTTCATTGAGCTTTACTAGATTTATCTACCAAGATTTATGGCACATTTGTTTCTTGTTAGCTCACTCTTTCATGGACATTAGGTTTTTCCTTATGTACTAGTCTTTATATATTGCACCCTTTGTATTCTTGTTTTTAGGTCATTTCTTGTACATTCCTTTTATGTAATAGAAGAAGAAGAATATCATTCTTCCTTGGCTCAATCTATGTGTGAGCTCCTCTTTGATTGTGAGAGAGAGTGTGTATGTGTGTGTGTGTGTGTGAGATCTCTTCCTTATCTCCTTCCTTGTGACATGGTATCAGAGCCAGTGTGGTTGTAGAGAGCTTGTGGAAAAGTTTGATGGTGAAGAGTACACGAGAAGGCATAGAGAAAGCATGATTCACAAACAACCTCAAATTGATAAAAAATTTAGCTTGAAGGTAGAAGATTCAGAGCCATCTCAATGTCCACTTTGAGCCCTTAAGGTGGGGACCATAGAAAAACCAAGTGAGTTTTCAAAACTATAGCTTCAAAAATACTCGTATATTCCAGATTGAGAATTTCAAGCAATTCCGTGTACTGTTGATACACGAAAACTGTGTTTTTCGGAGATCAAACTGTCACGTCATAGTGCGAGTGTTCAAGGAGAAGTGCTGTTTGTAGTGTTTTGCAGTGTTATGAATAGCTATAGAAATGGCAAACGTAGATGGAATGAGTCAGCTTATGAGCGATAAGCTGGACAAGAACAACTTCCATGCTTGGAGATTTAGGATGATGAATTTCTTGATGGGAAAAGGCTGATGGAAGTACATTGAAGGAGAGAAAAAAAACACTCCGCAGTTACCAGTGAGGAATTGAATTGCAGACCAGTTAAGAGCATATGAAGAATGGAATAAAGGAGCATGAAAGGTAATGTATTGGCTATCTATTAGCATGCATGATAGCATGATTGGGCACATACAAGATGTCAACACTGTGAAAGAGGCTGGGAACAGTTTGGTCACATTGTATGAGACCATTACAAAGGCACAAAAATTGCAACTCAAGAACGATCTGCATACACTAGAGAAAAAGGGCATGTGAGTAAGTGACGACACCCTGAAAAATCAAAAGCATATGTGAGTCACTTGCATCTATTGGAATGAATTTAGATGATGATGATAAGGTAGAAGTGTGCCTTCGTGTGTTTAGGAGCTACATATAAGCAGTTCAAAACTTCTATATAGACTAGGGAAAATATTCTGAATTTTGTTGATCTCGTATCTATGTTGATTATTGAAGAAAAGAATCTTGGTGAGGATTCAAACTCCCAAGGAAAACCCAGTTTTGAGAAGGTATTCTACTCTGGAAGAGGAAGAGCAAGACACAAAGGCCTTGGAAGTGGAAGAGGATAGAATAACAAAGACCAAGGTCAACAACAGAAGAGGAAGAGGACAGTTTCAAAGCAAGGGAGTCAAAGAGGTTGCAGAAATTTCCAAAGAAGTGATTCAGGTAATGATAGTAAAGAATGCAAGAATTGTGGTCAACGTGAATACTTTGAACGTGATTGGAGATTGAATAATCAAAATAAGAAAAGGCAAGAAAGCAGCTATGCAGCATTTGATGTTGATCTCTTTCAGCAGGCTGTTGGATGCTTGATTTACTTATGCATTACTCAGCCATATATTTAGTTTGTTTTGTTGTCTCACAGATGAGCAGGTTTATGCATTGCCCAAGAGTCAAGAATTGGTAGGTGGTTAAGTGCATCTTTCGCTACTTGAGTGATACTCGGCTACTTAGGTTGTTTTATCCCAAGGGGGGATCACTATCACCAGATTTGCATGCTTTTTCTGACTCTGATTGGGCTGGTTGCTCTGACACTCGTGTGTTCACTAATGGCTTTTGCTTCATGCTTGGTAGCTCATGTATATCTTGGTTGAGCAAGAAGAAGCCTACTGTGGCCACTTCTAGTTGTGAGGCTGAGTATAGGGAAACTTTCATAGCGACTGTTGAGTGTGTGTGGCTCAGATGCCTTATGGATGATTTGGGTGTTGGTCAGTCTTCTGCCAACCCCATCTTCACTAACAGCCAGAGCACATTGGCAGTTGCAAGAATCCCTATGTTCCATGCTCGCACTAAGCACATTGAGGTGCATTATCATTATGTCAGGGAGAGGTTCTCTACTGGGGAGATCAGCTTGGCATATGTACCCATGCAGGAGAACATTGCAGACCTTTTCATGAAGGCTCTACCTAGGGAGAAGTTTGAAGGTTTCTGCAAAGCTTTGGGCTTACTTCCTTTTGTGGAGTGATCTCCACATAGCTTGGCACTTTCTTATACATGAGTGCCAGCTACTTGTTCATCGCATCACTCCCAGGGGGGATTTGTTGATATATTTAGGTAGTGATGTACGTGAACACTCTAGGACTGCGGGGGCTCTTTTTTCCCTCTTTAGGAGGTTTTTTCCCCCCAGCTTGTATATACGGCTATTGCCCTAATGGGATACTTATCTTTGTACATTCTCTAGTAATACATTCAGTATTGTATTGTGCTCCAAGCTTCTTCTTCTTCCTTGTGTTTTTTGCGTGCTTCCATAGACGTCTAACTCCAATAGCATACGGCTATATACATCATGAACAGAACTCCAACTGCTGTTGTACATCAAGTTACACCTAAAGAGAAGTTCACAGGTAAAAAGCCAAACTTATCACATATAAAATTTTTTGGATGTATTGCATATATTAAATGTTCTATATGAGTTGTGGAAACATCTTGAATCAAAAGTAGAAAAATTGTCTTAGTTGGATTCTTCCTTGAACAAAGGGGATATAAATATTATAACCCACTCGTACGATAGGTGAAGGTGAGAAGAGATGTGGTATTTGATGAAATGTGAAGCTTCTATGCAGATGCCAAAGATGGACTTAAACTTGAATCAAATGACAAAAAAATGCAAAAAAATCAAGTGCAAAATCTCAAGTTTTGAGTGGACTAGATGAATCACCGAGCAATAGTTCCAACTCAAATCCACGGAGTGGAAGATTGCGTGCAAATTTTGCTCCAGCAAATTCATCAAACACATCCAAGAAAGGTAAAGAAAATCTTTCTACTGGTAGTAAAACATGTGCAAGTTTTGAAGACCTTGATGGAGATTCAAGCGGTTCAGAAAAGAGTCTTGGTGAGGAACTTGGATTGCCCTTTGTGAAGACTCTAGGAGTAAGAAACGCACATGCAGAGGATACAAGGAGAAGTGACCCAAGACCAAGAAGATCTAGGAGGATGCGGAATTTAGTGCAATGACTGACATATGATAGTTACATGGCTTGTGATTGTGCCTACATGGCAAAGGTAATACAAGATGTTGAACCCTCTTGTTTTGAAGATGCGATTGGAAATTTAGATTTTAAAAAAGCTACGGATGAGGAGATGACTGCACTTTATGGAAATTATATATGGAAGCTAGTTCCATGAATAATTAGTTATTATGAATGAGCTACGACAAATTAGCTATTATGAATTAGCTATGAAAAATTAGCTATTATGAATAAGCTATTACTAATTAGCTATTATTAATTAGCTATTACTATTTAGCTATTACGAATTAGGTATTGATAAGTAGCTATAATTAGCTATTACTAATTAGCTATTACTAAGTAGCTTGTTACTAATTAGCTTGTTACTCATTATCTTGTTACTAATTAGCTATTACTAATTAGCTTGTTAGTAATTAGCTATTTCTAAGTAGTTGGTTCTTGGTTAGCTGTTTGTGATTGGCTATTACTAATTAGCTATTACTAAGTAGCTTGTGACTAATTAGCTTGTTAGTAATTAGCTATTACTAAGTAGCTGGTTATTGGTTAGTTGTTTATAATAAGCTATTAATAATTATCTTGTTGCTAATTAGCTATTACTAAGTTGTTGGTTCTTGGTTAGCTGCTTGTAATTAGCTATTGTTAATTAGCTTGTTATTAATTAGCTATTACTAAGTAGCTTGTTACTAATTAGCTATTACTAAGTAGCCAGTTCTTGGATAGTTTTTTCTAATAAGCTATTACTAATTAGCTTGTTACTAGTAACCTATTACTAAGTAGTTGGTTCTTAGTTAGTTCTCAGTAATTAGCTATTACTAATTAGCTTGATAGCAATTAGCTATTAGTAGCTAGTTCTTGGTAAGGTGTTTGTAATTAGCTAATACTAATTAGGTTATTAGTAATTTTCTATTAGAAAGTAGATGGTTCTTGGTTAGTTGTTTGTAATTAGCTAGTTCTTAGTTAGTTCTCAGTAATTAGCTACTACAATTTATCTTCTTAACAATTAGTTATTAGTAAGTAGATAGCCGTTGGTTAATTGTTTGTAATTAATTATTACTAATAATCTATTATTAATTAGCTTGTTACCAATAAGCTATTACTAAATAGTTAGTTCTTAGTTAGTTGTTAGTAATTATCTATTACCAATTAGCTTGTTACTAGTTAAATATTACTAAGTAGCTAGTTTTTGGTTAGCTTTTTGTAAGTAGCTATTACTAATTAGCTTCTACTAAGTAGTTATTACTAAGTAGCTGGTTCTTGATTAGTTGTTTGTAATTAGCTATTGCTAATTAGCTTGTTACTAGTTACCTATTACTAAGTAGCTAGTTCTTAGTTGTTAGAAATTAGCTATTACTATTTAGCTTGTTAAGAGTTTGTTATTATTAAGTAGCTACTTCTTGGTTAGTTGTTAGTAATTAGTTATTACTAATTATCTTGTCACCAATTAACTATCACTAAGTAGTTGGTTCTTGGATGGTTATTAGTAATTAGCTATTACTAATTAGCTTGTTACTAATTAGCTATTACTTAAGAGCTAGTTTCTTGGTAAGTTGTTTGTAACAATCTATTTCTCAATAGCTTGTTACTAGTTAGCTATTATTGTTCACTTGTTACTAGTTAGCTATTACTATTAGATTGTTACTATAAGTTACTTATTACTGGTTCTTGTATAATTAGCTAAAATCGTGAATTGATGATTGAAAATAGGATTACCTTAGATACATCAAGAAGGTGAATAGGGTGCTCCAAATATTGACTTCTACCAAGTTGGGTCTTGCTTATATCCTTCTTATTTGGTGAGACCCTATTCTCTGTTGTCCAAAACATGATAATCAGATGCTTGACCTCTTGTGTGATACATGTGGTACGTGTTGCGCTACTAGTTGCCTTCAAAAAACTATGATTAGACTCAACTATACTTAATCGTCCAATCGTATTATAGACGACTTTCCTGCTTACTCCTAGTACCCTAGAAAGTCTTGAAATACTTATCTGATTTGTTGATGAATATGCATCACTATTTAGAGCCATCATCAATGTCGATTTCTTCAACACAAGGTCATCAGAATTCTTTCTCATACTTTGTAGTGTATTCCAAAGATTGGTGAAAAGGGCACTTGTTACATGATCTTTGTTACTACCCATTGCATCAAAACGTTTCCCAATACATGGAATCTACACCATCCTATTTAGTGCCTCGATTTTATCTTCACAGCATAAGTGTCAAGTTTGATTGTTAAAATACTTGATGATCTCATCCAGAGTGCCATCCAAGTTGTTGTAACTGCAATTAGCATTACGCTCCACATTAGTGCCCGACCTTGACGTTACTGTGTCTATATTTCCTTTTCTTTTCCTTCCAATAACATCTTAATGCTTGCTTATCACTATCCACTACTAGTATTGTATTAACTTCCATCAATTTGCTTGTCTGAGATTGCCTTGCATCAACACACTACAAATGATGAAGAACTCATAAATACAATAACAACTACCACTCATCAATCCACTTTATTATATTGACTTTACATTGAGTATGCTCATCTGGTATCATTATGTGCTCCATCAATTATGTGAGTAGACTTGTTATACCACTTTTAAACCTACAACAATCATCCCAAACCTTGGATGTTAGATGCAATGAATGAACAATATGAAACTAAATGGACATTGTTAGACATACTTTTAAACCTGCAACAATCATCCACAATCTGAGATTTTACTCGTATATAACTTCCCTTTTTTATAGAGAACACGAAAAAGTAGATTAATGAGGGAATTGTACAAAATGTGGAGGGGCCAAGGGCCCACACATCACCATAAAATCAATGTCATCAGTATTTACAACGAGAAGTTGCACCATCTGACCATACCCAATGTTGGCTTAAGTCAAGGTTTAGCTCTCTCAACCATTGCCAATGTAATTTGAAACTGTTGTATATTATTGAACAAGGCATTATTAAAATGTTAAATTATTAATGTATTAATGTGTTTTTTTGATGTTTTTGATATAGCAGCTGAAGGTTCGTGAGGAGCGTGCAAGGCGTGAAAGGGCGGACATCAATAATCCGAAATAATTATTATAAATAAACCTACGTAGAAGGTTCTATTGTTAGAAAAGTAATGATTAGAATAATGGTCGTTGTAGACCGCAGTTTCTGTTATTAAAAGCAATGGCTTTCTATAAATGTTACCAACTTTTAGTTTCACGCCTGCTTTTCGAAGCTGCCCTCATGTAACCACTATTTTCGACGTAATCAAAAGTCCTATAAATACATGCACTCTGTGGACTGTCGAAATAGAGTGCATGGGGGGAGATTGCACCCAATCTTGCGTTTGGTCTCGTCTCTTGTTGCCTCTATTTTTTTGTGTGTTTTTCTGCGTCTGTAATCTCTGTATGCGCGTGAGCAAGATCCTGACGACAGTGGTATCACAGATCTGCACGCGTCAATACAGAGGGTTCTGTTCTCTGTTCGCGATTCTGAATTCCATCTCCATCTCCATCTCCGTCTTCGGTTTCGGTTTCGGTTTCGGTTCCGTCTTCGTCTTCGGTTTCTGTTTCTGTTTCTGATTCTGATCCAGAACCAGAACCTACGTTTTCACCTACGTTTTCACCTACGTCTTCTCCTTCGACTAAGGCAAAGAACTTAGGCAATAACTTAGACAATACATTGGCAACATTGGCACCCAAGGCTCCCTTGGCAACCGTTGGCTACGCGCGAGGCAATTTTAATTTTTGAGTGGTAATAGAGAGGTTTAGAGTCCCTAAGGTAGGAGGATTTGAACCCACAACCTCCTACTTTCAAGGGAAGTACTTTGACCACTCCACCATCTCTTGGAGTTGTACTCAAGTTCTCTCTCTTTATTACT
>CM035427.1:90984956-90989956 GCA_020310875.1 Ceratopteris richardii | reverse complement strand
TGGGACACTTAAGTGTCTTGTAAACGCACAACATTAATTGATTTTGCTAGAACAATATATTTATGTTTTCCTCTAAATTTAACTTGGAAATTGTAGTTCAATTCATGTTCTTTCATAGAAAAATATTAGTTAACTTTAGAAGTGTCCAATATTATTGCAAAAGTTAAAAAAAGGATCAGATTTTTTAACTTTAGAAAAATTAGCTTTTGTAAAGCTTCAACTAAACGTAGGTGATCCTAATTGAGAAAGCCATCCACTCAGCTGTGCGCTCGATGAAATCAGTTGCTCGGTAGCAAGTGTCTTGCGTGGGATACCAGATTTAGATATTGAGCATTGAAGGTATGATAGTTTGCTATGGCTGAGCTTTATAACAAGTTGTCTAATCATCATTCATTCTTCTTTTCAGTAGCAAAAGAATTGCTCACTCTACATTGACTATAAAAGAGATTCAAGTGTTCTTTTGAGAATGATAGCTCTAAATATCTGCTTCCATGTCATTTTGTTATTCCTAATCTTCTTGATGAAGAAGTTGTAGGTGATGGTGCTTGTGAGCACGATGTAGATGAAGGAATTCATATCTCAAATTCCTTTGAAAATGATAATGTAATTCAAAATAGCATGGATGATGTGGATAAGAATGATGCATATCATTCTCATGATGTGGAACAGCCTATTAAAGACATGCCTTTGGGTGATGCAAGTGTTATGAAAATTGTTGCTCATGGAGGTATACATGTTGATGGTGTAAGTATCATGAATGATACATCAAATTTTGATGAGCATGATCTTCTTTTGGCTACTTTTTTAGCCAATCATAAGAAGACAAAGTTCAACCATGGTTATTGTGATCAATGCCATGATGTATTAGAAAATTTGGATAATCTATTCATGGATTATGATATGTGTATGTCTCCAACACATGAAGCAATTAATGTGGCTGATGTGGAAAACATTGTAGAGACTACTACATGTGAAGATGAAAATGTTGCATTTTCATCTAAATCAAGGAAAGGAAGACCTTCCAAAAAAAAAATTATTGGAAGAGGAAGACCAAGGATTATCCATTGTGAGAAAAAGGATGAGCATAATGTGGCCGTTTCTGAGCTCAATGACACAAATGTAATAAAAGGGAAAAACATGCCTATTACTCATGCTCACAAAAGAAAGAGTGTTGGAAGAAAACATAATTCCATTCACTTTCAAGAGCATAAAAGAGGAAGACCTCAAAATGATGCATATTCTTTGGATGATTCAGGAGATGAACATGCATCTATTGGTGAGGGAGAAGAACTAGAGGATGAGATCCTAGAGGTTGATGGTCCTGTGTTACGTACTGATGATGACTCTGATGATGAAGAAGTGTATGCTTCCAATATGCAAGTAGCTTCCTCGAAATCTTGTGGCGGGATTGATGTTGAGCCACATGGGACTTTTAAAAAACTCCCTTCTTTCATTGATATTTCAGGTCCAGATTTGGGGCAAGGCCCACAAGAATTTACAGGAATCCAAATATTTTTAGCACTTTTCCCACTAGTTTTTATGGATATGATTATCATGGAAACCAATCGTTATGCGGCTTTGCAACATATGCCTAATAAAACATTTTATTGGAAAGGTGATACGTGTGGAGCAATTCAATGTCCAAACTATGGGACAAAGATGGGAAAAATAGAGTACCAGCAAATAAAGAGGTTTTTGCATATTAGAAGCAATGAGCAAAGACCATTGACCAAAGGCACAAAAGAGTATAAGCTTTGGCAAATTAAACCATTAGAAGAAAAGTCGAATTCTACATTTCAATTGCATTATAATTGTGGAAAGAATGTTACTGTTGATGAGTGCATTGTACCTTCTAAATGCAAGATGAATCCTTGTCATGTTTATAATCCTAAAAAGCCTCATAAATTTGGGATTCAAATTTGGAACTTGTGTGATTCCAAAACAGGATAATTATGCAACAAAGTCCCATACGCGGAATTATCTTTCCATGTAGTTTCCATACTTGTGAAAGATCTACAAAAAAAGTTAATAACGTATATTTTGATAGATGGTTCACTTCCATGAAATTGATGATGCACTTGACAAAAGAGGGATATGGTGCTACAGGGACTTATGTTTCATCAAAAAAGTTCTTTCCGCCAAAGAGCATGCTAGATATTGAATGTAAACCTAGAGGAACATCAAAATTTGCATAATGTGATAAATCAAGAAATCTTGCATGTAGTTGGATGGACAAAACTCCAATTCTATTTGCATCCAACATAAATGGTATGAAAAAGAATGAAGTCCAAAGACAAGTTAGCAATGGAAAAAAGATTGGTGTTTCATGTCCAGACCTAGTTGTGCAATATAATAAACATAAAGATGGTTGTGATGTGTTTGATAACATGGTATTGGGAAACTAGTATACATGGTTGGAAATGGTGGTATTCTTTATTTTGGGTATTACTAGATTCTGCATTTGCAAATGCATACTTTATTTGGAAAGAATACTATGGAAAGAAGAGTACAAGTAGATATTTGTTCATGGTTAACTTGCAAGAATAACTTGTGAATAATTATTTTGTTGGCTTACATACAAGTAGATCATACTTGTACTTTGATGATTCTACTTCAGGAGAGCACATGCTAGTTAGAATCAGTGATCATGCAATCAAATATTGTGTGGTATGTGCTAGTGAAGGCTTATAAATGAAGGAAAGTTAGTGAAAGGATGTAAACCTTCTAGATCAATATGGGGCTGTTCCAAATGTAACAAAGTCTTATGCATCAAGCCATGCTTTCAAAAATGTCATGCTATGACAGGTTATGAACGTTTGGGAATTGAAAAGAAAAGAATAGTGAAGTCACATAATAGACCTAGTCTTCTTTGATATTCATCTTTGGATACGTTTGAGAGTGGTTCACTACAGGTACTTTTTTTTTATTTTGTATTTCAAATTCATCATAATTTTCTAATATTCAGTGATTTTTTAAATCTTGATTTTGTGTTTGACAAGAGAAGACATAGATGATTGAAATGTACCTAAAAGCAATATCATTATTTGTTGGAAGTTATCCAAGAATGGAAGTTGGAATGGAACTAGCATATGCTATATAAGACTTGAGTCTTTGAGTCTTTCACATGATGGATTTTATATTTTGGAGTAATGATAAATCTGCTACATGTCTTCAGACTAGCATATGAAGGATTTCATGTTTGGAATATATTTGTCTTTCTTATGAATATATTTGTAACTCGTATGTTGGTATGTGTGCAAGTGTGTGTGTTGGTATGTGGATGCCTAGGTGTATGCACACCTGCACACGTGTCCAGCTGGACACATGTGCAGGTGTGCAAACACCTATGCATCCACATATGAGCACACACACACTTGCTCAATTGACCATACACACATACACCATGTGCATACTCGTGTATGTGTGTGAGCATGTGTGTGTGTGCACTTGTGTATGTGTGTCTGCGCAAACACACATACATAAGTGCACACACACACAAGATCACACACATACATGCATACACACATGCTGTGTGTGTGTGTGTGCATTTGAGAAAGTGTGTGTGTGTGTGCTGGTATGTGGATGCACAGGTGTATGCACACTTGCGCATGTGTCGAGCTGGACACATGTGCAGGTGTGCATACACCTATGCATCCACATACCAGCATACACACACTTGCTCAATTGCACATATACACACACACACCATGTGCATACGCATGCTTGTGTGTGAGCATGTGTGCGTGTGCACTTGTGTATGTGTGTCTGCTAGTATGTGCATGCACAATTGCACTTGTTTATGTGTGTGTGCTGGTACGTGCATTCACAGGTGCACACACCTCGGCATGCACATACAACACACACACATAAACAAGTGCACACACACATGCTCACCCACATACACACGTATGCACATGGGGTATATGTGTATTTGCAATTGAGCAAGTGTGTGTGTGCTCGTATGTGGATGCACAGGTGTATGCACACCTGCACATGTGTCGAGCTCGACACATGTGCAGGTGTGCATACACTTGTGCATCCACATACGAGCACACACACACTTGCTCAATTGCAAATAAACATATACCCCATGTGCATACGGGTGTATGTGGGTGAGCATGTGTGTGCACTTGTTTATATGTGTGTGCTGGTATGTGCATGCCCGGGTGTGTGCACATGTGAATGCACATACCAGCACACACACATAAACAAGTGCACACACACACATACATGTGTATGCACATGTTGTATGTATGTGTATGTGCAATTGAGCAACTGCGTGTGTGCTCTTATGTGGATGCACAGGTGTATGCACACATCCACATGTGTCCAGCTGGACACATGTGTAGGTGTGCATACACTTGTGCAGCCACATAGGAGCACACACACACTTGCTCAATTGCACATACACACACACAACATGTGCATACACGTGTATGTGTGTGAGCATGTGTGTGTGTGCACTTTTGTATGTGTGTCTGCTGGTATGTGCATGCACAGGTGATGTTTCACCTATGCATGCGCATACCAGCACACACACATACACAAGTGCACACACACACACGTGCTCACACACATACGCGTGTATCCACATGGTGTGTGTCTATGTGCAAGTGTTCAAGTGTGTTTTGGCATAAATACTGTTCAAAGCTTTTGGTCTTTGCTTGAAGCATGAAAGTGCTTCCAAGCCAAGAAGGTCGGGTCAGTCTATTGAAGCTTGTTGAAAGATGGCAAGTAGCTTCTGTGGTGCTGTGAGTGCTTCAACAACTCATTCATGGTTGACTCTTGCTCGAACTGGGAGTGAATCTGATGATGTCCGTGGCCTTTGAAGGAAGATTGTAAATGACCCGGGTAAACCATTTGGTATTGTACTGGCACATTTAATAGTTACTTTGAAATGCGAGTGCTCCACTGATGCATCTTGCTATATGGTTGTTTATGCTCCTATTGATGTTGCAGCCATGACCACTGTGCTAAAGGGTGGAGATCGTGATGCCTCT
>CM035427.1:90947456-90972456 GCA_020310875.1 Ceratopteris richardii | reverse complement strand
ATTCATATCTAGAATGCAATGAAACCTTCACTCGTACAATCAACACTATCATGTTATTGGATTTACAAGCGCTTATAGTAAGGTCAATGGAAACCCTTAGTTCACTGTTTTGATTCACAAACACTAGCACATCGATGTTGACAGTCAATTGAGAAATCGTTGTTCCTCCTTGGCAAAAGGATTGTTAATTGTAAGAAATCCCCCCCCTTCAGGCATAATCAAGTACTCCTTTTGATCAATAACAAGCTTAAACCCAAGTGGGCCCCACATGAGGGTGATGAGAGGGTGATTAACCTTCTTTGTAATGCCATCTAAGCTCTATAAAAGCTTCCCTTGCTTTGTGGGATATGGGGGGTCCCGTGGGCACTAGTCCCCTTCTCTTGTACTTTTCTTTATTTAATTCAAGTCCGAGAGAGTAGGCTAATGCCGAACTTCCTTTATATTAAAAAAAACACATAAGCTTAACATTACCTTCACGAAAGATAAGCGCTAATAGGTGTTAAAGGCTTGCACATGTCTCTCGAAATATATATCACTCCATTCTAGAGGAAGAAAATACATGATGCCAAAGAAAACTTTCTTTGAATTTTGGCACTGATGAAATAACATGGGCACGGTTCTTGTATGCTACAAATTGGCTGACAAGGGCGAACATCCAAGCAGAATCCCTTCGCTCTGAGGCCATCAAGCTTTTTCTCCCTGTATGCCTCTTCCTGAATTCTCATAGTCTACAGATCCCTTTTGGATTTGAATTTTGCGTTCTTAGTCCCGAGCCATTTGCAATAGGTTTTCAATCTTATAAGGTATGCAACCACGACTTGTATACTCAACAAGCCTGCATCTGTCCATAAGTGTGTCCTTGACCTCTCACAAAACCACTAGCCTCCATTCTCTGAGTACTTTCCAAAATTTTCTTTGGATATGAATTTTCTTCACGTAATCTTCATTGAATGTGTATGTTGAATTCGCTTCTCGGTCCTCTATCTCCTAAAGTGTTTAGAATCCCGAATGATAAAAAAAACAGAAAAAAAATGCATTCCCAGGACTCTCCCTCATGGTCTTCATCACAGCCTTAACCTCATTCTTTCAACGCTTCCTTAGATTTCAGCATGCCCGAAATGATTCCATAAGTACCTCTTGAGGTACTGTATCATCCTTGATGCATATGATTGCTTTTTCCTCTAGCCATACACTGTATATGTCTCTCAAAATAATGGAAAGCCCATACATGTACCTCGAGAAGTTTTGAGTTTACTGTTGGATGCTCTCCTTGCGAACTGCTCTTCTCGCAGGAACATCATTGACTGAAAACTGAGCATCACTACAACTGAGCTATAGAGGTGCTAAATTGGACTCTATAAGCTACATTGCTTTTACTTGAAGCTTTGAATACAAGCCTTGAAAACATAAAAAATGTAACCTTGTATCTCTTCCCTTGGAGCTTGAAGCTCATAGAAAGCAAATCTACTTTTTCTCAAAGAAAACTATACTGAATGGAACAAACTCAACGCGGACATCGAGATACTAGAATCGAGTAGTGAGGGTGCCATGTCCATGACCTCTTTAGCACTTGTCCCATTCGCACCCTTTGCAAACATTATAACACAACCTTTTAGTCCATCTATGATTGCTTCCCGTCTAGAAGCAACTCCAACACCTGTCAAATACTTGGATTTAACATTCCCCCCTTCAGCTTGAACAGACAGATTGGCGCAGTTCAAACTCTAGGAAGTTTTTCGAGATGATGGTCATCTCCTTATGCAATGACCGGGCATAGCAAGATCTACTGTTCTCCAGCACGTAGAGTCTCTACTTTTTTCCCCCATGACAGCTATGAGGAAACGAACAAGATCACCTCCACACACTCTGCTTGGTTGCCAGCGAGAGACAAACAGACCCTTTTCCCCAAGACTATAGCAGATATATCTACAACTATTGTTTGAACATAAATCTCCTTTCCTATGATTTGATCCTCGTTGGGGATTTGATCCTTTGTGAGAGCTTGATCCTGTGAGTGAGAACCAATATTCCCATTATGATCATCCTTTGACCTATTCAAGCAGGTAGTCAGACAACTCTTATTCTAAGAAGCCGCTAGAATATCAAGCTCTAGGGAAGCGCCCTTCTCCATGATGAGCTCTGTATCCTTAAGAGCAATAGCCTCATCATCCATATAACTGTCTGAGTCATCTTGCAATGAGAAAGTCACTTCTATCTCTAATTAAGACAGAGTGAAACTCCCGTAGATATGACCCCAGAATATCAAGCTCTAGGGAAGCGCCCTTCTCCATGATGAGCTCTGTATCCTTAAGAGCAATAGCCTCATCATCCACATAATTGTCTGAGTCATCTTGCAATGAGAAAGTCACTTCTATCTCTAATTAAGACAGAGTGAAACTCCCGTAGATATGACCCAAGAAGCGCAAAAGTGTGGCTTGAGCTACTATATTGCAATAGGTGTTCTCAGCATCGATGCTCAATTCACCACCATTTCCAATAATAGAGGATATAGAGACCCGACCAAGACGGATGCATTCATCTCTGTAGAAATCACCCTTTCCAACAATTCTTTGTCTCACTAGCTATGAAACAACTTCGAGGCTCTGTCAATGAATCTGTTGCATAATTTTGTGCAAGAACTTAGCTATCAGAAGTAACAGTTGATTGAAGGGATCATCCAAACACATCAGATAGAGAAGAATCAAGTGCATAGGCATACAAAGTCATTGTGTCTATGCACGGCCATGTAGTGGGCCCTATCACATGCATACTTTTTAAGTGCATCAGAAAATAGAATGGTGCAACAAGAGAGGTAATTAGCATTCGATGGCAAGGCTTTCCATTTATTCTAAAACTTAGATTTTCTTCATACACTTACAACTTATTTAGTGTGCAATCGGGTGTGCACCTATGAGTTTGAAAGCACATGTGCACTTACATTTTCAAACATGCATACTCTAGATGCAAACATTCACAATCATGGTACAAGAATGGAAATGGCTCTGATGGTTTCTACTTAAGGAACCTCTCCACCCATGACTTCCACTCTAAAATGCACTCACTTTTGTCCTCTTACAACTCCTCTTATTTCCACTCAACTAAACTTTTTATCTTTTTACAATATTTACACATTCATTTTGTTGTGCAAATGGGTGTGCACATATAGGAATCAGAACACGTGCTCTTCTCGAATTAAAATATGCATACTTAAATGAAATGTAGGCCAAAAATGGTGCAAAAGATCAAGGTTGGAGGGTGAAGCTAATGATGAAAAATTCTGAAATTTTGTCCTTTGACTGCCATTTCCATTGTCTTTACTTGGATCATTCCCTGCATTCATAAAACTAAACAAATCATGAGAAACATCACATCAAAATGACATTATATACATATGTAGTCCATGAAAGAACTTCAAAAAATCATTTGCAGTAAAACATAAACATGCAACTTGGAAGTGGTTGCCTCTTATAAAATCCATCAAAACTCTAGATCTTCAATTAGCTCCATATCAACACCTACTCTCAAAACCTCCTAAGAGAAATTAGTAGCATCACATTCAATAATCACATATTGAAAAACTTTATTTATTTGAACATTAAAACATCTATTTGAATTATATTGACTTCATACATCTTATCCAGCAAGCATTCATTACCATATGTGTTCCCACTTTAATGCCTTGCCTTTTTATTTTTATTTTCTTCCTTGTATCTATCCTAAAATTAAAGAAAATAACACAAGATATATACTTTTTTATTTACAAATTCCCTTTCGGTATTGTCAATTCTCATTATTAGGTCTTTTCCTTCAAACCCATCTTCCTTGATACATGCTCACCAAAGAAGTTGTGCTTATAGAACAACCAACATTGTATTGCACTCATCTTAGAAATATTCTTGAAAATGTTAGATTTCCAAATAAGCCACTTGATTTGCTTGTCTATCCCTGGATTAGATTGGTATACATAGCTCTTGGAAAATGTGGAAAGCCACAATGCAATTTTTTTGAACATAGTTACCTTTGTTTAGGATATTCTCACATGCAAATGTGCTTAAACCATCTTTAAAAATTCCCTCCAAGCAGGCATTTTGATCCATTTCATGCTTGGAATTGTTTGAGGAAATATCTTCATTTGCAATATTTCGAATATGATTTTCATCTTCATTGGAACATAAGTTTTGATTAAATTCATTCAATTCCTTCATCAAGTAGAAGTGATAATCATGCTCAGATGATAATACACAATCATTTTTGTCTTCCAATCAATCATGATTCCTTTCTACTTGAGTCCCTGCAATTATGGTATTTGCTTCTTCCTCTAGTCTTTCCAAGAACTCTTCATCAATGTTATGATCCAAAGCCATTAAACTTTCAAGATCGAGGGAACTCATATCCTCATAATCAAGAAAGTCTTCAATATCACTAGAGTCTTGCTTATTGAGGTCATATTCATCACAATTTTGACACCTTCTAGGACTATGCATATAGTTCGACAACAACTCAATTTCTTTATTCAAAACACCATCATAGAGTTCTGCATCCATCTCCATCCATGCTTGCTCATTCTCTTCAGAGGATGTACTTAGACCACCTTCTTCATACATTTCTTCACTCATTGATTCTTGCTCGAATATCTCATCATCTGTGAGAATCTCGACATATACATCCAAATCAACTTTAGCTTCATCAATGCAACCGTTTGACTCAATAATCTCACACTGAATATCTTTTGATGCTATACACACATCATATTTATCATACATTTCAACAAACTTTACATCTACCACTTATTGCTTGATTTCTTCAACATGTGGACTCAACTCAACATGAACATCATTGACATACATATCAATATGTAGAGGAGCAATCAATGGTAGTTCCTAATCCTCCTCATGATCATTCATATGTCCTTCTTCATGGAGTGAGACATCATTTACATACATATCATTATTTCAAACTCCAATCAAGAACTGGTTTTCTTTCCTATGAGCAAGATCATTCTCTTGCATCTCTGGACATACATCCAACGTGGTGTCAATCAAAAGCATGTCATGATCTTGATCTCTATCTGCAATGTCCTTAAGTATGACATCATACTCTTCTTTTTCAGCATACATTTCACTACTTAAAGGAATCATCTTTAGCGCGCTCTTCAAGTTAGCATCATGCATATCACCATCGGCATACATATCACTATCTAGAGGATTCATCATTTGCATGGCCTCTTGATTAGCATCATGCTCACTTGCATTCCCCTCATACAAATCAGTCATTTGGCCATACTAATATTTGAATCATATGCTTGAAGAGATATTTCGTTCTCAGATGCCATCAAATAATTCCATGAATATTGTTTGGTTTCATCATTTAAGGAGCTATCTTGTTCTTGATCTTCACACAGACTCAGTGGATTATCTTGACGTATTTCATTTTCAATCTGTTTCTGATCATCTTGACTTCCCGTAGATATCTTTAAATCTTGGCTATTTTCATATCTTGCTTCATTGTTTGTTTGATTATCATCCCTTAGAAGTGAGAAGTCTACTAGATTATGGGAAGCCTCATATTGTTTTCTTGGTGTGTTTTATTTATTTTTGTTTTGTTGTATGTTTGATATTGATTTGATTTTGTTTTGTTTTAGCTTCCACATATTCCTTTGCTCCTTCCATCTTTGGGGTTTGTACATATATAGTATTTGAGGATGTAATCAAAGTATCTACAGGCTCTTGGTACCTTGGGTCCTTAGAGATTGCATCATTTATACTTATAGGTTCTTTATGGCAATCCTCTTCGAGTGTATGTGTATTCCATGCATATCTTGTTATGGCCAACTGGGGTTTCTATAATTCTATGGATTTGCAAATTTTTCTTAGTTTCTGAAATGCATGGAGTTTGTGCATCTTCTTCATCTACATGAATGTCAGCTTTCCAATCATTTAAATATTTTTCTATTATTTGTTGTTTCTTCACATATCTCCTCACAACTTCATGGACGAGTGTCCAATCCTCTGTGATCCCCAAGTCGGATTCTATATCTTGTGGAAGTGCAATTAGTTCCTCTCGTGCTTTAACATCAATTGTTCGAAGAAACAACATCTTTTCATGACTTATGCACCTCTTATCGTGCTCAGAAAGATCATCATATTGTCGCTCAAACTCTCCTTTGATTTCTAGAATCGGCCAGTATTTGGGCATATGAACCCACCTCACGAAGGAACTATGAGTCACTTTGTCTATGTCCTCTAGCATGAACTGCTTGAGGAGCATCGATTTATATTGCGACCATGTCGTATGGTTTATTTGCATGAGTTGATCGTGTAAACTATATTCACTCACATAAGCAAAGTTTTCACATAATTCCATATCCATCATCGGAGTCAAACAGACATCTAGGTATTTGGCCTTGAGTTCATATTCTTTAGAGAACCTAGATATATTTTTGCCATTGAAAAACCCGCTCCACTTGACAGGGCGCTCATGAAGTGACTCGTTGGTTTTTGATGCCTAACCTCTTCCTAAAAGTGTATGATATGAGCTAGGAGATCTTCCATGTCCGAAGTGCTAGATTTGCTAAACTACATCATCGACTTGATTCGCTAATTTGGTAGCTCTATGATTTACTCACCCCCTCCTTTCACGTCGGGTTCACCAGGTATGTGGCGAGGTTGTCGGAAAGAAGGGTGAGAATGTTCAAATAGCTCTAGCACGCAGAGTGCCTCAAAGAGCATGAGGACTTTTGTTGTGTCCATAACATTTAACAATCAGAGAGATTTTAAGACTAACTAGTTGAACTTCAGTTCCAACAATTTTATTAGGCAAATTTCTAAGTAAAAGTAAAGACAAACTCATTTTCTTGTGGAATTACAGCTAGGATGCAGGTCATCATTCATATCTCGAGTGCAATTAAACCTTTACTCCTACAATCAATACTACCATGTTATTGGATTTACAAGCGCTTATAGTAAGATGTAGGGAAACCCTTAGTTCACTGTTTTGATTCACAGACACCAGCACATCCATGTTGAGAGACCAAATCAACGCAAGGAATAGGCAGCAAAATAAACGCATAAGCTGAACATTACCTTCACGAAAAAATAAGCGCTAACACGTGTTAAAGGCTTGCACCTATCTCTCAAGATCTATATCACTCCCTTCTAGAGGAACACAATACATGATGCCAAACAAAACTTCCTTTTAATTTTGGCACTAACAAAATAACATATGCATGGTTCTTGTATGCTGCAAATTGGGTGACAAGGGCAAACATCCAAGCATAATCCCTTCGCTATGAGGCCACCAAGCTTTTTCTCACTGTCTGCCTCTTCTTGAATTCTCAGAGTCTATAGATCCCTTTTGGATTTGAATCTAAAGTTCTTAGTCCCGATCCATTTGCAATAGGTTTTCAACCTTATAAGGTGTGCAACCACGACTTGTATACTCAACAAGCCGGAATCTATCTATAAGTGTGTCCTTGACCTCTCAGAAATCCACTAGCTTCCGTTCTCTTAGTTATTTCCAAACTTTTCTTCGCATCCAAATTTTCTTCACGTAATCTTCATTGAATGTGTATGTTGAATTTGCTTCTTAGTCCTCTATCTCCTGAAGCATTAAGAATCCCAAATGATAAAAAAAAAGGAAAAAAATGTATTCCCAGGACTCTCCCTCATGGTCTTCATCACAGCCTTAACCTCATTCTTTCAATGCTTCCTTAGATCTCAGCATGCCCGAAATGTTTCCATAAGTAGCTCTTGAGGTAGTGTGTCATCCTTGATGCATATGATTGGCTTTTCGTCTAGCCATACACTGTATATGTCTCTCTACATAATGGAAAGCTCATACATGTACCTGGAGAGGTTTTGAGTTCACAGTTGGATGCTCTCCTTGCGAACCGCTCTTCTCATAGAAACATCATTGACTGAAAATTGAGCATCACTACAACTCAGCTCTAGAGGTGCTAAATTGGACTGCATAAGCTGCATTTCTTTTACTTCAATCTTTGAATACAAGCCTTGACAACATCAAAAATGTAACCTTGTATCTGTTCCCTTGGAGCTTGAAGTTCATAGAAAGCATCATCTACTTTTTCTCAAAGAATACGGTACTGAATGGAGCAAACTCAGACATCGAGATACTGGAATCCAGTAGTGAGGGTGCCATTTCCATGACCTCTTTAGCACTTGTCCCATTTGCAACCTTTGCAAACGTTATAACACTTTCTTTTAATCCATTTGTGATGGCTTGCCGTTGAGGAGCAACTCCAAGACCTGTCAAATACTTGGATTCAACATTCCCCTCTTCACCTTTAACAGATAGACTGGCGTAGTTCAAACTCTAAGAAGTCTTTCGAGATGATAGTCATCTCATTATGCAATGACCGGGCATAGCGAAATCTACTCTTCTCTAGCCCATAGAGTCTCTACTTTTTTCCCCATCATAGCTATGAGGAAACGAAGAAGATCACCTCCACACACTCTGCTTGGTTGTTGCCAAGAGACAAACACACCCTTTTCCCACGACTATAGCAGATATATCTGCAGCTATTGTTTGAACATAAATCTCCTTTCCTATGATTTGATCCTCGTTGGGGATTTGATCCTCTCTGAGAGCTTGATCCTATGAGTGAGAATCTATATTTTAATTATGATCATCATTTGACCTGTTCAAGCAGGCAGTCAAACAACTCTTATTCAAAGAACCCATTGGAATATCAGGCTCCATGGATGTGCCCTTTTGCATGATGAGCTCTATATTGTTAAGCGCAAGAGCCTCATCATCCACATAATTCTATGAGTCATCTTGCATTGGGAAAGTCACTTTTGTCTCTAATTAAGACATAGTGAAACTCCCATAGATATGACCCTAGAAGCTCGAAGTGTGGCTTGAGCTGCTATAGTGCAATAGTTCTTCTTAGCATCGATGCTCAATTCACCACCATTCACAATAATAGAGGAGATCCAAACCTGACCAAGATGGATGCATTCATCTCCGTAGAAATCACCCTTTCCAACAATTCTTTCTCTGAAAAGCTATGAATCAACTTTGAGGCCCTGTCAATGAATCCATTGCATAATTTTGTGCAAGAACTAAGCTATCAGAAGTGATAGTTGATTGAAGGGATCATCCAAATGTGTCAGATTTAGGTGAAGGGCTGAACCTACCAAACTATTGCTAGCCCCTCTCCCTGATGGCCCGTCTCCTCCAACCTCCTCTTCATCCATATGACAAAGCCCTAACAAAAGGTTTTGACCGTGGTCCCCTCTTTTTTGCCTCACCCATTCTCTGATCCTCTGATGCCTCATATGTATGTTACCGTCCTTGCCAAATGCTCCCCTCAATTAGCATGCCCCTCTCTTTAATCACCTTCCTTCCTCCCCAGCTTAGCGGTCCTACCAGCACGTCTCCTTCCTCTTCTGAGAAGGAACGAAAAAGGAAACCCCCGGATCCTTTGTGAAGGGTTCCACACAAACTTGTTTGCATAAAGGTAAAAGCCCCCCCCACACTTAGTGAAGAGATTCCCCCCCTTTCTCCTTGCGAAGGGTTTTTCCCTAATGTTTGCGCATGACAAAGCCATCGGCTATACACCATTAATATAGACCATGGAAATTGCATCAAATATGATAAGTGTGCTTCATCTGAACATGTTGAACATATCCTACAATTAATACATTCCACACAATGTGATTGCATTAAGAGAGAAATCCCTCAGTTGCATATGCTTGAAATACTTAAATGCTTTTTCATCAAGTCCGTGTTGGCCATAACATGTCAACCAAGGGGTTAACGACTAGACTATATGTTTCCTTGACAGCTCTCCTTTAGCCTTTCTAGCACCCCCATTATTTACTGAATTTTGTATTGATTTTTCAGCTTGAGATCAAACATCTCCATTTCCAATACAAGTGTGGATCTTTAAATTGGTGCCTCTTGCTTGATTATTAAGCTTGGCTATGAATCACGACCACAATGCACACACATACGCTCATGTGCATACATACACACACAAATACACTCATGCATACACACACACACACACACACACACACATATATATATATATATATATATATATATATATATATATATATATATATATATATATATATATATATATATATATATATATATATATATATATATATATATATATATATATATATATATATATATATATATAGACACACACACACATACACTCACATGCATACATACACACACATAGATATATACACACACATAAACTCACATACACACATCCACACACATGCATACACATACATACACATGCACGAACATATATACATACCCAAATACACATATACATACCCAGAACTTCCGTGAGGACAGAACCATCCTTATAAGGTCCTCCAAGCCTAAGTTGGCCTTCCCATGTTTTAGGGTCGTGGTAGCTTGATCCATGCCCAAACTAATCTCCACCATTTATCTATGGGGTAAATCCAATGGTAGAAATGAAGGATCAAAAACCATTTGTTTGTAGCCCTTGATCTTTCTTAATCCACACTTAGGATCAAGTCCAGATCCAATGGCCCACATCAAATATACCCTTCCCCAAGTTAAGAAATCTACTTTCTTTTGTAGCCCTTAATTTTGGTTTATCCTCACATAGGATCAATCCCAAATCCAATGACTTAGAAGTAACCTTCCTAACTATCCATTTACAATCTACTCTAGACCTCATCTGACCTCAAAGTCAAGAACCTACCAATGTCTAACACTCTTACATGGCTTCTCCTCATAATGGGGGCCTTACAAAATAGAGTGTTATGGAACAATGGTGGTATTACATAAGGCTGAGGCATTTAGCATATCTAACATCCACCTTCAATGTCAACCTAGAGCTTGCATAATTCACACTTTCAACCCTTTCCCTTAAGCTTAAGGTGGTAGTGTCCATATCAAGTAAGCTCATAGTTTTTGAAAACTTTGTTAACTTGGTCACATCCAAGATTTTTGTGAAGATATCTGCAACATGGTCCTTTGTACCTAAATCTCATATTTTCAACTCTCTTTCAAGCTTCTCTTTGATGGTCCTTATGCTTGCATCATCCTCTTCTGCCACAAGGAGATCATCTACATATATGCATATCAAACATATCTTGTCATTTTTCTTCTTCATATACAAGAATGGATTTGCATCACTTGGAGAGAAACCAAATCTCTTCAAGAAGTCCCCAAGCCTCTCATTCCAAGCCCTTGGGGCTTGCTTTAGGCCATACAAGTCGTTTTTCAACCCACAAACATAGGTAGCATCTTGTCGATCTACATACCCTTGAGGTTGCTCCATGAACACCTCTTCTTGTAACTCACTATTCAAGAAATCATTCTTTATGTCCATTTGGTACATAGGCCACCTCTTTGTTGCACATAGCGCTATTAGAGCTTTGATGGTAGCTTTATTTGCCACAAGGCTAAAAGTTTCCTCATAATCTACCACTTGTGTCTGTGTGAAGCCTTTGGCTACTAGTCTAGCCTTGTACCTTGCCAAGTTTCCATTTGCATTCCTCTTGGTCTTGTACACCCACCTATTTTGGACTATCTTCATGCCTTCCTTCTTGGGTACTAGTTCCCAAGCATTTTTCTCCTTAAGAGCTTTCAAGTCTTCATGCATAGCCTTCCTCCACTTTAGTTTGGTCTTTGCCTCCTCATAAGAAATTGTGTCCAAATGTGCAATGACATTCATCATGTATGCATAGTGCTTTTCCATGAAAGAACCATATATGTACCTTTGTGGGAGTGCCTTCTTCCTTGTAGATCTCCTCTCTTGACCTTTGGGATATTGCTTCCTGAATCTATTGAGATTTACATTAGGAGTAATGAAATCCTCAAGTTCTTCCTCTTTTGACTCCTCTTGAGCTTCCCAGTGTCATAGTCTGTCTCAAGCCGCCTTCTATACTTTGAAGTAGGGGATGGTATTTCATAATCATAGCTGGTGTAGGAGTGATAATATGTGTGCACCTTAGATGTAGAAGCCTCTGGTCCACTAATTTTGATTGACTCTTGAGGTTGAATCTCTGGATCAAAGTCTACATACTCCTCTTCATCCTCTTCATCCAACTTTGCCTTGCCCTTGTTCACATACCATGGCCTTGACTCATCAAACACAACATCTCTTGACAAATATAGCTTCTTTGAGAGAGGTTTGTAGCACTTGTAGCCTTTTTGTTCATTTGAGTATCCAATGACCACACATTTCTCACTCGGGCTCTAACTTTGTTCTCACTTCTTTAGGAATATGAACAAAGCATACACATCCAAATACCTTGAGGTGCTCCTGGTTCCATAATAGACTTTATTGTGGAGCCAAGTTGTGCAAACCACCTCTTGGAACCTTTTTTATCAAGTAACAAGCTGTAATCACAGCATCAACCCAATAAGACAATGGTAAGTTATCTTCATTTATGAGACATCTAGCTATCTCAACAAAATTCATATTCTTCCTCTTTGCAACACCATTTTGTTGAGGGGTGTGCATGCATGTAAAATGCCTCTTTATTCCATTTTCGTGCAAATACCTTGTGAATTCCTTGAAGAAATACTCTTCCCCTCCATTTGACCTCAGTGTCTTCATGTGTACATCACATTCTTTCTCAACAAGGGACTTCAAATTTTGAAAGCATTAAAACACCTGATATTTCCTTGATAACATATAGGGATACCTTTCTTGAGTGCTCATCAATGAAAGTGACAAAGTACCTAGCTCCTCCCAATGAAGCCTCTCTGCTAGGGCCCCATACATCTGAGTGCACAAGCTCCAAGAGCTTAGTGGATCTATACTCAATTCTCGAAAATGGCTTCCTTTCTTGCTTACCCAGCTTACAAGCATCACAAAATGCATGTAGATCTTGCCATTCAAAATTCGGTAGTCCCTGCACTAAAACTCTTTTGCACATGATTTTTTACTTGGGAATATTGATATGGCCTATCCTCTTGTGCAAAAGATCAATCTTTGCAATCCATTTGTTACCACTCATCACATAACATACCTTGTTGTGTGTAGGTGCAACATCTAGTGTGAACAATCAGCCTTCTTTCCTTCCCTTGCCAATGACCTTGCCTCCTTGCTTCACCATGCACCCTTTTGCATCAAATATAACCTGCATACCTCTCTCTACCATCTATCCTAGAGAGATGAGGTTCTTGGAAATAGATGGAACATGGAGCACATCTTTAAGAGTCTTGAGAGATTTACCTTCACCTAGCTTCACATCTCCCGCATGTGTAATGGGATTCTCAATGTTATCTCGTGTCTCCACACAACCATTTGAGCTTAGGATCTGCATATTAACAAAAGATTCCTCCATACATGAAATGTGATTAGAGCATCGAGAGTCTATGTACCACTTTCTATCCTTGGGATCACTAGCGTAGCCATGACTCATGGCTAGGTGGGTCTCCTTATCATCATCCTTCTTGGAGTTGCTAGCGTAGTTCCCTTGATCCTTCTTCTTCTTGCCTTTTTCATCCTTGAACTAGGAATTTGAAGAAATATGATTCTACTTACCACATAAAAAACAAGTCTTACCTAGATGAGGGTTGTACCTCCCTTTGCCACTTTTGCCCTTCCTTGAAGATGATGCCTTGCTATCTGAATATTCTTCCTTGGATTTCTTCCACTTGCTTTTTCCTCCTTTCCCCTTCTTGCCACTCATGTCTTTGCCTATGCTAGCATATAGGACCTGTGAGGTGACCATCCTTCTTGGATGTGTCTCCTATGCCAACCTCTTCTACCACTAGGTGTGGGATCTGTTGGAAAACAATATCCTATTGATCCAATATTCTCCAGGAAGAACAGAATGTCTAGCTTTCTTTATTGATCCTCAATACAACAAAAGTGCTTAGCAACTTGGCTAAGTCATCGTCTTTCCAAAAGCGGGCATATTCGATCAGGTATCATAGCATGTGTACAGGTCTTGTGCACTCCCATATACAACAAATCACGATGGGCGCAATGGATAAAGCATCGTCCTCTTATCCCACCCGCCTGAGTTCGATACCCGCCTACAACAGCGTTCGCGAAATAGTTTCTTTTTAGAAAAGCTGAATACGGAAAGAAGCCGACGGAGATGATCACGAAGTTTTTTTAATCGATCGCAGATCGTAGCTTTATTGGTTGCTTTATTATTGCTTTTCAAGATAGAAGCTCTACTATATAAGAAGCACTTTGGGCTCATTGTTATTCATCCTTCACCTAGGATCAACACAAGCTTTGGAAGCTTGGACCTCAATAGAGGTGGTGCTTCTTCTAGCACATGGGGCAGCCATGGTGCTAACTTGAAGCATGTTGAGGAGCAGCTATGGAGTTCTTCTTGGTGATTCTTCTTGGGGAAGATGAAGGGTGTGCTCACACTCTAGCTCATGGAGAGGAGGTCATCTCTTGTTCATGGCAAGAAGACTTGATTGTTAGCAGCTTGATGGTGAGGATCGCCCATCTACATGATGTATTTGAAGATCATCTTTTACAGGAAGATGTTAGGTTGAAGATTATCTTCTACAAGAAGATGTCTGGCTACTTCAAAGACATTGGATGGGACCATCTACATGATTTTGAAGATTATCTTCTACAGGAAGATATTAGGTTGAAGATTATCTTCTACAAGAAGATATCTAGCTACTTCAAAGACATTGGATGGAGTTTAACATAAGATTCACATCTTATGTTAAAGTATTCAGGTACATATTCTCTTTATGCACACAGGTACTACTTGAAGTTTATGGAGGCTATGGCGTTCATATCAGGAGGAGTCCTATTCGGCATAGGTACAAGAGAATCAGTACTTATATGCTTTATGCATATTTTTATGAGGTGTTTGAGAAGGTGTGTTCACATGAGTTTGAGGATTTCCGGCAACAATCTTGTTAGCATTCCATGCTACTTTATAAGTATGTGATCTTTTCACACACGTATCTAACTTAGGGTCTTCCATAGCCTAAGTTTAGATGTAGGTTTGTTGACCATCAGTTTCACACTGATCCTTCCTCATTCAGTCACTCATATTCACTCTTCTATAACCTATTAGGTCACACATCTCATGTATATTCAGATTAATGCCCACACATCTGAATATGTTTGTTACATTGTACATTCACTCATGCATCTATTTCTCATCACATAGAGTGGTTGAGAATTTTGCTCCCACATTGTACATTGAACATTGGTATATATGATACTATGAGTAAGCGATGGCTTACGTAAAACCTTACACATGACGTCTATTCTTTCTCTATCTTTATCTCATCATTTTTATGATTAAGTTGTGGTATGTTCATGTTTTGTCAATATGGAAGATTGCTAGAATTAATGTTGTATATATACTGGACCTATGGAACCATGGACCTATGACATGAGCTAAGGGCCTACCTCACTTCCAACAGGATCAAGTCCTCAAGAGTTGGTAGAGGATCTCTATACAAGATGGTAGTAATGAGGGTTTTCCACTTGTCTTAGCCTCTCAACCTATTGAGAGTAATCTCCGCAAGTCTTCCTCATCTACTTTGCAGCCAATGGATGCCGATTGCTCCCTTAACTCCTTCACTGTCAAGGTGTAGTCAACTATAGATTGATCACTACCCTTCTTCAAAGAATGGAGTTCATTCATGACCTGCATCTTTGTGCTTCTTGTGGAAGTGGAGTATATCTTCTCTAAGGCCTCCCAAACATCTCTAGCATGATCAAACTCTTATATATGACCAATCATAGTGTAAGAGATTACGTGTGATATGTAGAAGATAGCTCTACTACTCCTTTCCTCCCAATCCTTCATATCTTTAATTCTTGATTGGTGACCTTTGCATATTTAGTATCCACATTAGGAGTACAATCATCTCCACACATAGTAGGCCATATAACTTTTCTAATGAGGTAGTTCATGACTCTGAACCTCCATGGCTGATAGTTTTCTTTGTCAAGCAACTCCATTTTTTGACCTAGATCTACCATCATGAATGGGAAATGTTGATATATTTAGGTAGTGATGTGTGTGAACACACTAGGACCACTCGGGCACTTTTTTCCCTCTTTAGGAAGTTTCTTTCCCCAGCTTGTATATACGCCTATTGCCCTAACACGCTACTTATCTTTTGTACATTCTAGTGGTAATACATTCAGTATTGTGTTGTGCTCCAAGATTCTTCTTCTTCCTTGTGCTATTCACGTGCTTCCATAGATGTCCAACTCCAACAATTGGTATCAGAGTAGGTCGTTGCTTCATCTAGGGCATTGTCTACACCTCTCTGGTTGTAGTCTTAGAATCGCACGAATTTTGGTGACATACTCAGTGTCTTTTTGAAAAGCGCAAT
Organism: Ceratopteris richardii; assembly: GCA_020310875.1. NCBI lineage: Eukaryota > Viridiplantae > Streptophyta > Polypodiopsida > Polypodiales > Pteridaceae > Ceratopteris > Ceratopteris richardii. The sequence goes on along the minus strand of CM035427.1, from coordinate 90,956,142 downwards.
CTGAGTTGGTTTTGCCCTCCGAACACACAATCATAGGGCTTGTGCAGGCTATTTCATCTTTTTGTGCCAAAGGTATATACGAGTTTCGGTTCCCCTATATAAGCATCTCAAAGTCTACTAGAGGTCTCGTAGAATTTGTCTGGGAAGTTCTGTTCAACCTTTTGAGATACAGTCAACTTTTTGCATCAAGGTATTTTAGTCACTTGCCATGGATGAAATTCATGATGTATTCTGTATGTTTGCTATTGAGGATAAGTTGGATGGTACCAACTACCCATTCTGGGCTTATATGATGCGGCATGTATTGATTGCAAAAGGACTGCGGAACATTGTGCAGGCTATTGAAAAACATCCTATCACACTTGCATCTGTTACAAGTGCAGGTACTGAAGCTGATGTAGAAGGTGTCAAAGATGATGATATTCTGCATATTCCTGTTCGTGCTATAGTTTCTGTTGCACCTATTGTAGAGCAAATTCATTCGGATCACAGAGATGCCCAGACACATGCATTGATAGCTTTGTCTGTCAAACGTGCCATTATTCCTCACATATGCTTTTGTAGAACAACTAAGGATGCTTGGGATACACTTACCACATTGTACCAAGCTAGGAATGAGGCTCATGTTGTTTACCTCCAATAACAGTTGGAGGGTGAGCACAGGAATGAAGGTGATTTTATGGATAGTTTTCTAACAAAGATCAAAGACTTGAAGGAACAATTGATTTTTTTCGAGGAGGTTATACCAGATAGCTCACTTATGCAGACCGTTCTGAATGGTCTTACTGATTCATATAAGAGTTTTGCTTCTACTTTTTGTTTGATGAGGAAAGGCAATCCAAATGCCTTTTCATTTGAGGAGTTAGTCTCTGTTCTATTGCAAGAAGATCAGCCGAGGTAAAAAAGTTCCATTATGCGTGTTGTAGATTAAGCTTTCCTGGCTAGTCAGAAGGGCAAAGGAAAATGGAGCTCTTTCAACTAGTAAGCAGAAATCTGCTAATTCTGCACAATCGAAGAGAGAAGACAAAGACGAAAAGAAGTAAAAAAAAAGCAAAAATTGTTTGCAAGTACTGTAAAGGAAATGATCATATCATAAAGAACTATCCAAAACTAGCTGCTAAAGATGCAAAGAAGAAAGAGGCTAGAATGGTTATTGCATAGGCCTCTACACCAAAAATAGAGTTTGATAATCTTGTGTAGGAAGAAGAATGGGTGTTTACTACTATTTGCAGTTTTGACCCATCTTCTCATGAGCACTGCATGTCTGCAGTAGACTCAGATGTTTGGTACTTTGATAGTAGGACAACCAAACATGTCACCTTGCAGTGCAGTTTCTTCACTTCACTCAAGCATGCCCCTATACGGAATATTGCCACATGTGCCAACAACTCCTCTTATCCTATCATGGGAGTTGGTAAGATCATTTTGACTACTACTGATGATAGTTCTTTCAGTTTGTGAGATGCTTTATTTGTGCCCTAGATCAAGAAGAATTTGTTATCGGTTTCAGCTTTAGCCAAGATTTCCTTAGTTGTGAAATTTGTTGATGATAGGTGTACAGTTCATGATCTATCAAATGGCAATGTGATTATTGCTTCTAGCATTTTATGTTGTGGCCTGTATAAGCTCATAGACTATGAAAGATGTGTGAATGATTCAGCATGTGCAATACATGATTTTCACGCTATGTCAGATGCAAAGCTTTGGCATGCATGCTTTGGTCATCTGAATTTTGCTAGTTTGCTACACCTGCAGAAATCTGAAATGGTGTCCTCTTTGCCCTAACTTGAGGCACCTGGAAAACATTTTTGTGAAGGCTATATTTTGGGCAAAATGCAGCGTTCCTCATTTCTAAAAGATGGTTATGTTCAGGCTACTCAGAAATTGTAGCTTGTGCATTGTGATGTATGTGGTCCTATGCAGACACCTTCTTTTGGAAATTATCTTTACTTCATGACTTTCATTGATGACTTTTCCAGACATGCATGGGTATATCGATTGAAAGCAAAGTCGGAAGTGTTCATGTGCTTCAAACAATTTTTGGTTTTGGTTGAAAATCTATCAGCATGTAAAATGAATATATGTCTTGTGATTTTAATGCATTTCTGGCTAAATGTGGGATAAAACACTAGTGTACAGTGTCGTATACACCTCAACAGAATGGAGTTTTTGAACGAAAGAACAGTTCACTCATGGAGATGGCGAGGTGTATGGTGAAGAGTCAGGCTTTACCACATAGTTTTTGGCTTGAGGTTGTCATGTGTGCAACATATGTACTTAAGAGGTGTCCCACTAAAGCATTGCACTCTATCACTCCATATGAGGCTTGGCATGATCGCAAGCCATCTGTTGCTCATCTGCATGTTTTTGGTTGTGTGGCATATGCATTAGTGCTTGAACAACATCGTAGAAAATTGGATGATAAAGCAATAAAATGTATTTTAATGGGTACAACTATGAAAGTAAAGGATACACTAAAACAAATCAAAATCATACCGATATTCTGCATACCGATGGTCACGCATCGGCATCGGTAAGACCATCGATAAACTTTGGAAAATTGGCTAGGCAATGTGCGCATCGGTACATGAGCATCGATATGAGCATCAGTATAAGCGTTGGTATAAGCATCGGTAAATTACTGAAACTACCGACATCTATACCCACGCTCTTACCGATGCAGTCTTTTAACCGGGCCCGAGAGCAAAAATTCGACATTCATCACGTTTTGAAACTGAATCTACTACTGTCAAATTTGCATGTGCAAGCAACATCGCATCGTTTGTCACTCTCTCTCTCTCTTTCTCTCTCTCTTTCTCTATCTCTCTCTTTCTCTCTCTCTCTCTCTCTGTATGCACACCTCTATTTTTCTAGATCTGAGGTTTTGGTAAGTATATCGCACAAAGTGTAGCACTCTTTTTTCTTTCTTTATGTTTTTCCTTTTCTAATATCTTCTCTCTTTAGTTTTGCAAGAGAGTTTGGCATCAAGTCTTTGGAAATTCAACGAAGGAGAACCTTAAGTGGATTTTGATGACAACAATCCAAACAATTACATCGATGTAAGTGATTGTCTTGTTTTCGATTGACATAGAGGGAGAGAGATGAAAGAAAAAGAGAGATCTAGAGAGAGAGATCTAAACAGAGAGAGAGAGAGAGATGAAAGAAAGGGAGAGATCTAGAGAGAGAGATCTAGAGAGAGAGAGATGAAAGAAAGAGATATCTAGAGAAACATAGAGAGAGAGATACATATACATATACATATACACTCATATGTGTATACAAACACATGTATATGCATACACACATGCATATGCATACACACATACATGCATACACAAATGCATATGCATACACGCATGCATATGCATACACCCATGCATATGCATACACCCATGCATATGCATACACACATGCATATGCATACACACAAGCATACACATACACACATGCATATGCATACACACATGCATATGCATACACACATGCATATGCATACACAAATGCATATGCATACACACATGCATATGCATACACACATGCATATGCATACCCACATCCATATGCATACACACATGCATATGCATACACACATGTATATGCATACACACATACACAAATGTATACACATACACACATACACAATGCATATGCATACACACATGCATATGCATACACAAATGCATATACATACACAAATGCATATGCATACACATGCATATGCATATACATGCATATGCATATGCATACACACATGCATATGCATACAGAAATGCATATGCATACACAAATGCATATACATACACAAATGCATATGCATACACAAATGCATATGCATACACACATGCATATGCATACACACATGCATATGCATACACACATGCATATGCATACACACATGCATATGCATACACACATGCATATGCATACACACATGCATATGCATACACACATGCATATGCATACATACATGCATATGCATGCACACATGCATACACATACACAAATGCATGTGCATACACACATGCATATGCATACACACATGCATACACATACACAAATGCATATGCATACACAAATGCATATGCATACACAAATGCATATGCATACACACATGCATATGCATACACACATACATGCACATACACAAATGCATATGCATACACACATGCATATGCATACACACATGCATATGCATACACGAATGCATATACATACAAATGCATATGCATACAAATGCATATGCATACAAATGCATATGCATACAAATGCATATGCATACAAATGCATATGCATACAAATGCATATGCATACAAATGCATATGCATACAAATGCATATGCATAAACATACACACATACACAAATTCATATGCATACAAATGCATATGCATACAAATGCATATGCATACAAATGCATATGCATACAAATGCATATGCATACACAAATGCATATACATACACACATGCATATACATATATATATACACACATACGCAAATGCATATGCATACAAATGCATATGCATACAAATGCATATGCATACAAATGCATATGCATACAAATGCATATGCATACATACATGCATACACACATGCATATGCATATACACATACACAAATGTATACACATACACACATACACAAATGCATATGCATACACTCGTGCATATGCATACACAAATGCATATACATACACAAATGCATATGCATACACACATGCATATGCATACACACGTGCATATGCATACACACATGCATACATACACAAATGCATATGCATACACTCATGCATATGCATACACTCATGCATATGCATACACTCATGCATATGCATACACAAATGCATATGCATACACACATGCATATGCATACACACATGCATATGCATACACACATGCATATGCATACACACATGCATATGTATACACACATGCATATGCATACACATGCATATGCATACACATGCATATGCATACACATGCATATGCATACACATGCATATGCATACACAAATGCATATGCATACACACATGCATATGCATACACTCATGCATATGCATACACAAATGCGTATGCATACACACATGCATATGCATACACACATGCATATGCATACACACATGCATATGCATACACACATGCATATGCATACACACATGCATATGCATACACACATGCATATGCATACACACATGCATATGCATACACACATGCATATGCATACACACATGCATATGCATACACACATGCATATGCATAGACACATGCATATGCATAGACACATGCATACACATACACAAATGCATATGCATACACACATGCATATGCATACACACATGCATATGGATACACAAATGCATATACATACACACATGCATATGCATACACACATGCATATGCATACACACATGTATATGCATACACACATGTATATGCATACACGCATTGGGTGTGTGTAGAAATGCGAGAGACACACAAGTAGCACAAACACATTTAGACACACGGAGAAGACGATGGCTGGAATAGCTCTCTCTATTGACGATGAACTAAAGATGAAGTAAGAGCTGAATAATATCCCTAAGTAAAAAGTACCACCACATATGAGAGTGTCAAGTATGTGGTAATATGGGGAGAAAACCTCTAGCCAGCACTAGAGTCAAAAGTGTCCATGTATAGGTAAAAGATTCACATCAAAGCTACTCCAGGAACACATAAGTGTAAAAAAACCCCCTAGAGCGAATGACGTGAACACACATAGGGAGTGACATATCAACCCCCACAAGGTAAGAAGCCTAAAGCTTTGCGAAAAGCTTCAAACTTTTCCTGTGAAAGAGCTTTGGTCACTATGTCTACCATGTTATCTTGTGTAGACACATATAACAAATCAATATCTCATGCATGAAGGTGCTCTCTCACATAGTGATAATGCACCTCAATATGTTTGGTCTGTGCATGAACACTGGGTTTCTTACAATAGCCAAAGCACTCTGACTATAAGTGAGAATATGCGTAGCATCATCAATATCCATGCAAAGATCCATCAATAGGTGTCTCAGCCATATACACTCCACTGTAGCTGTGAAAATTGCCCTGTATTGAGCTTCACAACTCGATGTCGGCACTGTAGGTTGCTTCTTATTCAACCAAGATATGCATGGGTCTCTAAGGAAAAAGCAATTACTTCTAGTGGACACGCGAGTATCATAACAACCAGCCCAATCGCTATCTATAAAAGCATGCAAGCATGGTTGAATATCTCTGCCATAAAAGAGACCTAGGCTCAAAGTGCCTCAGAGATATCTAAACACATATTTCACCGCTCACCAATGCTTAATGCCAGGGCTATGCATGAATCGACTCAACTGGGAAATTGCATACTGTATATCCGGCCTTGTGTTGCATGCATATATAAGACATCCCACATCTTGCTGATAAAGAGAAGTGTCAAATGCATTACTGGAATCCTCAATTGAGAATCTAAATCCTATCTCAACTGGTGTGGAAACTGGCTTGCAGTCCTCAAATTCAAAACGCTCAAGTAGTTTTTCAACATACTTTGCTTGATGCATAACAATTCCCCCCTCAATGGATACAAACTAAATGCCAAGATAGCAGCTCGAAGGACCAAGATAAGTTACATCAAAAGTACGCCGCAAATCATCCATAAGAATAACAAGTTTTGCATCACATGACCGAGTCAAGAGTATGTCATTGACATAAAGAGCAAGCATTGTAAGATCAGCCCCATTTTTGCGTACATAGAGCAATCAAGTGCTTATAAATTTTCTCATACCATGCACATGGAGCTTGCTTGAGACCATACAAGGCTTTATGCAAGTGACAAACCATATGCTCTTTCCCTTTCATGGCAAATCCAGGAGGTTTCTTCATATAGACCTCTTCTTGCAAACCACCATTCAAGAAGGCTATTTTTATGTCCAACTGATGAACTTTCCAACTTCAATGGGCATCCAATGCAATCACGGTACCAATGGTAGTCATGCCTAAAGTAGGTGCAAATGTTTCCTCATAATCAATGCCATATTGTTGGGCATATCCTTGGGCAACCAATCTAGCTTTTTAGCGATCACTGGTACCATCATATTTTCTCTTAATCTTATAAGCCCACTTTGTACCAATGGCATTCTTTCCTTTTGGCAATTCACGTAACTCCCAAGTACCATCCTATGTATGGAATCCATTTTTGATTGCATAGCACTCATCCATTGTGGATCGTCACATGCATTTTCAAAAGAAAGTGGCTCTTCATTACATGTTGTAGCAATAAGAGAATAATCCACAAAACTACTTGATGCATGGTGAGAGCTTGATCTTGTTCTACCAAGTAAAGGTGCACTCAATTTGTTGTCTTGCAAAGTTTGTTTCACCCACTTTGGCATAGTTTGTGCACTCTTGATATACATGCATTCATTATGTAAAACATCTTGAATATGTACATCATGTGTGGGCTGAATTCCATGCTCATTTTCGGCCATATTTTGATGCAAGTGTTCAGCCATATGTGGCTGGAAATTTCCAGTAGTTTTGTCAATTTTTGGCTGAAAAATTTCAGCCATGTTTGGCTAGAAATTCTTTGCATTTTTCGGCATTACTTTGCTGGAATTTTTCAGCCCTTTGAGCCTCTGTTGGGTAGTCTACATGGCCATAGTCAAGCACACCATTTTGGAACAAAGGCATGAGTGTATCAAACACATCTTGTGAGCTAATTGTTGGTTGTTTTTTGCATTCAAGTAGAAGCAAAACTGAATTTTTAACAAATACCACATCTCGACTTACAATAATTGTGTTCATCAATGGATGGTACAAATGATATCCCTTACTTTCAGTATTATAACCAACAAATATACATTTCTTTGCCTTGTCATCAAGTTTGTGACGTTGTTGTGATGGCACAAGAGCATATGCCAAACAACCAAACATAGGCATATGAATAACCATAGGCTTATGAGCATTCCAAGCCTCATAACAAGTGATGAATCTCAATGCTTTTGTAGGGTAGCGATTCAACACATAGTTTGCACACATGACCGCTTCCATCTAGAACTTATCAGGAAGATGCTTTCCTTTAACCATAAATCATTCCATTTCAAGTAGAGTTTATTTTTATGCTCGAAAACACCATTTTGCTGAGGTGTATATGGCACTGTACATTGGTGTGAAATACCTCTTTCACGAAGAAAAGCATTAAACTCATGTGACATGTATTCACCACCACAATGTATGCGTAGAGTCAAAAGCTTTTGTGAAGAAAAATTTTCAACCATAGCTAAAAATGCATTGAAGCAAGAAAATACCTCATTCTTTGCTTTCTTAAGATACACCCATGTATGTCGAGTAGCATCATCAATGAAGGTAACAAAATATACATGCTTCCCAAAAGATGGAGTCTTGATGGGATCACATACATCACTAAGAACAAGCTACAATTTTCTTGTAGTATGTGTATGACTATCTATTGGAAAAGAAGCAAGATGCATTTTTCCAAGAATGCAACCTTCACTTGCATGCTTTTCAATGGAATCAAGTGTAGGCAAGCCAATAACCATGTCCTTCTTTTGCAAGTAGAGCAAACTATTGAAGTTCAAGTGACCAAAATGAGCATGCCAAAGCTCCATTTTAGCCATGGAAGAAGTATGAGAACCAAGGCATTCGAGGCAGCCCTCTTGTA